>JAIGNY010004509.1:1712500-1750000 GCA_020152595.1 Chiridota heheva
CAATTGCGACGGTGCTCACCCAGCCAACCATCCCTCCTTCTCAAAAGACTGCCCCACCTATCTTCAGGAAAAGCAGATAACCAAACTGAAAATCCTTAATCCCAACATCACTTACCAGGAGGCCAGGAAGCAATTCCTCGCTTCCCTCCACACCAAACCTTCCTACTCGAGCGCAGTCTACTCTAATACCAATACCCCCCCCCCCCCCCCTAACACAACTAAAACTGACTCATATGCCCAAACCTATCTCACTTGGCTCTTCTTACCAAGTCCTAAGCCCATCACCATTGCCAACAACCCAACCACACCCATTACCCAAACCACCTCCACTACTTCTCTCCCCAGCCTTCCTTCATTCTTTAAGACCCCCGCCGTTCCCTACCCCAACACCTATAATGTCCTCAAGCTTAAGCCAACCTGGCTAACAAACAGCAAACCTACACACTACCCAACAAACAACAAACCAGCAAACAAATCAAACCAATCAACAAACAGCCCACCATCCAAACCCACACGTATGACACTGAAGAGAGCATGGATTGTTCGATTACTGAACATAGTTCTCCTCCAACTTTCAAAAACAACCGCTTCCAAAGAAACAAAGACAAGTTCAAAGAAAACTTACAAGTCAACTTAGACCCAACAGATCTTCCTCCAGATAACCCCCTGCCTTCTTATGGCATGCAACACAAACAATTACAGTAACATTCACAAGATTATACAATGGAACATCAGGAGTTTTGAGGCCAATTCTGAAGAAATTGACCTACTGGCCACCACCTTCAAGCCGGTCGTCTTCTGTCTACGTGAAACCGTCTTGAAATCCACTGACCATTATTCCCTCGACTACTTCGCTTGCTACCATAAACATCAAGTGGACGCCAACAGGGCCTGTGAGGACGTCTCCATTCTGGTTAGACACGATACCCCACACAGCCCTCTTCATGTGGACACCAACCTTCAGGCCATCTGTATGTCTATCTCCTTCCACAAAACCTTCACACTTTGCAATATTTAGCTCCCCCTCCCCCCTCCCCCAATGCCAACGTTCAGCCAACCAGCTTTAAGAAGCTCGTCTTTCACCTCCCCTCCCCCTTCATCCTTCTTGGTGACTTCAACGCCCATAACCCCCTATGGGGCTCCAATACCACCACCCCAGAAGCAAGCTCGTCGAAAACACTCTCCGACAGCACAGCCTCTCCTTGCTCAACACTAACTCCTCGACCTACCTTCACCCTGCCACAGGTTCCATCACCTGTATTGACCTGTCTATCTGTTCCCCCAATCTCCTCCCTGATATTAGCTGGAAGGTCACTGCTAATCTCTGTGGTAGTAACCATTACCCTCTTCTTCTTCTTATTCACTCTAACCATCAAACTCCCACAGACTACACCTCCAATTGGAACGTCGAAAAGGCCGACTGGCCCCTTTTCGAAACCCTCTGCGACTCGCACCTCACCCCCACATTTCCCATCCTATTCCCATCTTCCCAAAGCCAACATTAAGGCACACTATCCACCACTCCCACCTGGGTTATACTTTCCCCCTCTCCAAGTCTTCCTAAGCCTCACTTACTACGCGAATGCTCTTCACAACCCATCCTTTTTTCGCTCAAAATACTGCCAACTCGGTAAACACTTCCACGACTACTCCTTCCTCTTCACCTCTTCGCTGAGGTTTCCACACAGGAATGCTCCTCTGCAGCTGCCGCCGCCTGTCGCGGCCTCACTCTTTCTTTAAGACTACCAGATGGAGCCTCCATCTATTCTGCTGAGACCAAGGCTATCCTCCCAGCTTTAATTTAAACTTCGCAAAACTCTCCTTCCGCTCCCACTTCGGCATCTTCTATGACTCCAAAACACTTCTCACAGGCATTCTAAACATGTTCTGGTCTAATTCGCTTATCTTACAAATCTTAAACAAACTTTGCTCTCTTTTCCTCAGGGAAGAAAATCACCTTCTTCTGGATCCCCAGCTACGTCGGTATCGTTGGGAACGAAAGGGCTGACAGAGTAGCCAACAACGCTCCGTCGAACCATATTTTATCAATGCTTATTTCGCACTCCAATTTTTGCCTCAACATCTCCAGCTACCTCAGGTAGACCTGGCAAGACTCCTGGAATCTTGAGACTAGTAAAAAACTCCACACTAGCAATCCCAAAGTAGGAACCAACTCTCTCTTACACAGTAGCAATCGCAGAGAAGACGTTGTCATCACCAGCATACATCTTGGTCACTCCTTCCTCACCCACTCCTACCTCCTATCAGGCTCTCCCAAATCTCTCTGCCCAACTTTCAACACTGACCTATCGATCAAGCATTTTCTCTCAATCTGTCCTTTATACCTTAACTCCAGATCACTCCTTTCCTCTTACACCCGATTGGATCCATTTCTGATCTCTTCAAGAACAATCCCCCTCCAACATCAACACCTTCCTCCGCAATAGCAACTTATTCCACTTGATCTAATCCCTACCCACACTTACATATATTTAATCAGCCTTTTTGCTTGGAGCAGTTTAACGATGCGGATTAACAATTGATTTGTGCTGTGCTACCTAAAGTGGCACAAACTTTATCCAGTCAGTCTTTAAAAGAGACACATAGGTTCATATAGGTAGGGGTGTAGCCAGCCTTTCGGATTGGGGGAATCCGTCCACGAAGGAAAATATTTTGGACATTTTAATATATTTTCTGGAAATTTATTTCAACTTATTTTACTTATAGAGGGTATCTCGACTTCCCCTTATCCTTTGCAACATGTATGTCCATGTATGTAACCAGCCTTTCCGCCTAGTGGGGGAGCCGAGGGAAAACATTTGGACCGTTTAGCCTATTATTGACCCTTTCTTTTTTATCTTATTCTACTATTTTGGGGTCATCCAAACCTTTCGATCGCCCTTAGCTACATCCATGATAGGTACTAAATCCCCTTCAACCAGAGGCGTAGGAAGTGGAGGGGTGACGACTGATACCCCCTCCCTTCCCCATCCCTCATACCTTCTATTCTGATAAGCTTTCACATGCCGGTTGCATGCTTTCTGCCCGGTTGACGTAGAATTTCCCGAAAATGAAAGATTTCCCTATTAGTAGCAATGTTTGACGAAAACTTGACTTCTTCCAACCTTGTTTGAACAAAAATAATCCACGTGGATATTTGGGTTTCAGAAAACCAATTAACATGATTATGTGCAGTATGGAACATCTGATTGTACAAACTTATGATTTGCACATAAAGCCCATCATCAAAAACCAACAAAACAGTAGGAAAATGGTATCCCCTTGGGATTTTTATTAGAAATTCTTCCAACTTTTACATAAATTATGAGGGCTATCTTAACTCTTGGGATACCATGGGCCGTAGAGCCGGTATTCCAAGAGGGGGCATGCACGTTTCAAACGACTGACCTGAAAGACGGACGGTAATGCAAAGTCAGGGAATTGGTAAATAATTAATCTCTTCAGTTCCTTTTTAACTTACTTCAGGAATGTAGCCAGGGAGGTGGAAGGGAGAGCGGTGGAAGCGAAAAAACGGAGGATAGGTGACAAAGGAGACAATTAAACAAGCAATGGAAGTAAATTGAAGAAATTTATCGTAATTTTGGCAAAATGTCCTGAAAATTGTCTAAAAAGGAAGAGAATTTCCCGAAAATTGTCCAAAATTGAAGGGAATTTCCCAAAAATTGCATTCCAGAGACATAGGAGGTGGGGACAGAAGGATACTGCTCGAGGGGAGTTCACTTCCTGGTTGAAAGGTAACAATTGAAGAACATTTCTGAAAATGAAGAACATTTTCCCAAAATTAAAGAAAATTGTCCGAAAATGTAGGGAATTTTCCGAAAATGAAGTGAATTTCCAGCTTAGCAGCAACTTACTTCATCAGTGCAAATTTTGGGGGTGTAACACAAATTTGCTTGACGAAAATTTGCATTTATTTATAAACGACAGGGCGTAGCCAGGGGGAGCAATGGGAGCGGTCGATACCCCTTTTAGTCCTCCCTCTCCCCCGTCGGGCGAATTAATGAATAACTGCAACATTTTGATTATGGCATGTACTGATTTGTGGGCTTCTGAGCTAATTTTATTGTCAATTAATTTTGTTAATTTTTCCGAAACATTCATTTAATTTACCAAACTAATCAGTCAATTTTCCGTTAAAATGTTCACATTTTCGAGAGAAAAAATCCTCTAATTTAAAACCCTTTAGAACGCCAGAACCAACAATTTGGTAAAATGTTTCTTTTTTGTTTTTGGGCTAAGGGAGTTTAACCAGTCACGCATAAGCGTAAGAATATAATCTCACTGGGTCCGGTGCAAAATATTTGTTCACAGAGGTCACTCCCCCTCCCCGTTCAAATTTCTGGCGACGTCCTTTACTTCACCCCTCCGCCTCCTCCTCCCATCAAAATAAAAAGAAGAAGAGGATAGCTTGAACGTCATATTGTAACAAATGTTTATTTTGTTATAAAACATGCAAATATGGAAAAACAAAACATGTGATCACGTTGTCAGGTTTTAAGCTCTCGTGGCCTTCACTTCTTTTAGAAATAATCACGCTCTGATCAAGATGGGACATAGATTTTCCTTTTTTTCTCTTAATTTCCTGTTGTTAACAAAAATGATATAATTTTGACCTAGACATAAGCTTTTAAAATACAAATATCATCGTTTGTGGGAGAAGGGGAGGGGGTACAGGCAACGTTACTAATATACATGGCATATACCTCAGTGTCACACTTTTTATTTTATTTTTGTTTAAATTATCAGTTTTTAATTAGTGGACAAAATCTGTTGTTTATATCTTTTGCAACAGTAATTGTTACCAAATTGCAGGTCATCCTTCTTACAATTTGCGAAAAAGTATGGGAACGTCCACCACCCCCTCCTTCCCCCGCTCCGTGACCCATGAATACAGTTAACTCAACGTCACCAAAAAAATATTATTACGGTATCTTTGCATGAAGATATGATTTGATCCATTAATAGCAGCGGAAGATACAGTTTCACACTGGCTGATTAAAAAGAGTCTTTTTGCCTTCTAATTGAAATAATAAGTTTGAAGCAACAGAAATATCCTTAAACCATGCATTCCTGCCCCACCTCTAAAATTCAGCTAATTGTATTCGTAGTCCCTAAATTAAGTCCAATTAGAGTAAATTTTGTCTTCTGCTTTACATGGACCATTTAAAATTACTATTATCTAACTTTTATGATAAGTTCAGTTAAACGTCATAACCTCTGTCAATTATTAAAACAATGTTATTTAGTGACCTGTTGTTGTGACTTATATGTCAATCTGAGTCAGTGTTGGCGCTATTGCATGGGACTGGGGGAAATTGCTCCCACCGGACAGGCATGTACCCCCTGCCATTGGACGCATTTAAGGTCGTCTGACAAAAAACCTTAATTCGCCGATCCGATCAAGACCGAAAAGTTCAAGGCCAGTTATTGTGTCTAATGTGCGAAGTAAATGAAATTCAAATCCTGTGTTTTGATTGGTTGAAAGACAATGGTACAATGTGCACTTACATGATTGATAGGCCAATCAGTATCGTTTTTGAATAAATTGTGCGCCGCCACAGTTTAATCACGATAGATGGTCTTTATTAAAAATTTCCCAAAATCGAAAAAAATGCTCAAAAAGGAAACAAATTTCCGAGCATTGTCCGGAAATGAAAATATTTTCCGAAAATTGGAGAAAAAAAATCCACAAGTTGGTTAAGTTATTCGATAATGAAAGTAAATTTCCCGAAACAACTGGGGTTTCACCCCCTGGATCCTGACCAGGGGCCCTTGGCGGCCCCCAGTCCAATGGTTCGTCACTTTGCGACTCGGAAAATCAAAAGCTACCATTGCCCAGACATACCTGACACGCCAAAGAACGAAAAACTGTATGCTTTAATATTATACAGTTATATGGATTTTTTTGTTTCAATGGCAAAAAGTAATCTGATATTTATTTGTTAAAAAATACAAACAAAATAAACCTCTTTTAGAAAAGGAAAACATCCATTGAGAAACTATTGTGAAATCTTTTTACACTGTCAATAAACAAGAAATAATAAAATGGCATATTCTATTATTGAGGCTGAACTGCAAAACATTTACCTGTTTACGGTGCGCTGCTATCTACCATTAAATTATGTGGGGCCGATATTGCATCATAACAGTATAAGAACTAACTAGACAGCCGAAAGATTTTAAAATCATATAATTGATGAAGGGATGGGATGAGGGGGTGGCAAGATAAAAAGTTCCCGTGGAACCCAGTATTATAGTTTCACTGAATTTTCAATGGGATTTACCAGTATACCTGGACACAATAGGACTTTATCTGTACTAAACTTAACTCGACTAGGCTTTTCAATGGGACTCGACTACTCCTGGTCTGGATGTTTGAGATACACAAGTCCAATAAAGGTCCACCATAGAACTCCCAGTTTCAATTTTCAATGTTACTTTCATCCTTTACCAACTATGGGGCGTGCGTATGTTTTCATGTTCACAGGGAATTTAATTATAGTTTACTCCTTTAAATTCTTCTGTTCAATTTCTTTTTTTTATATAATTTCGATCAAATTTTAGGGGAGCTTAATTGTTAGACTGAATTTTTCATTGATAAAGTGGGGGCTGACCAAAACCACGGTTAGGCGGGGCATCGCTAAATCGAGAAATAGAAAGAAACCTTTAAGTGTAATCTCTCGAAAAGTTGGAGGGCATATTGTCCTGAGGGCCACAATATGGTTTTGGGGTATAACTTCTATTGGCTATAAAACATGTAAACCCGTCAACTTTTGTTCATTTGAGCCCTTAGTGACGCCATGGAATCTGAGCCAGCACGGAAAGATAAGTGAGCTATAAATGCAACTATACATCGACAGCACAAGTGTAAAAGTAACTGAAGTAAAAAACGGAGGGGTGGGGGAGGTCTCAAGTGTTCCAAAATATATAAATACTGCATGCACCAACTGGTCAACATAATATCCAACTGTACAAATTTGCAACATTTTTTTTTTAGGAGGAGAGGGAGGGGCTGAGTCACTCTTAAAACAGTATACTGGGGCCATATGACCCTCTCTTTTACGTACGGTCATGTTGGTCAGTCTGTGCAAGACAGTGAACTCAAGCTCAACATGGGCTGTCGAGGGGGCGAACTACTATAGCCCCTCCTACCATGGATACATTACTGAAAATAACACACAATCACAAAGGATAATTGAAATAGAAAATCTAATCCAAAAGGGCTAAGGACCCTTAGGATTTAACTATGCAGGCCCGTAACCAGGGGCGTAGGAACGATCACCTCTTAGGGAGGCATAAATCCCCAAAATTTCCGGGTGGCAAATGGAACAATTGCACTGATGAATTAAGTTTCCATCAAAAGTTGCTGCTAATCGGGAAATCCCATTCAATATTCTGGAGGAAAAAATTCAATTTCTGGTAAATTTTCTTCAATTTCTGGGAAATGTACTTCATTTTTCGAAAAATTTCCTTTTTTGGGGGAAAATTTCCGTCATTTTCGGGAATTTTGTTCAATTTAGAGAAAGTTTGGACAATTTTCGGGAATTTGTACCAAAATATGCAATAATTTTACCACATTTTATGTTGATAATTTCCCAATTCACCGCCCAACCGGGAAGAAAGCATGCAACCGGGAAGGTGGAAGCATCTCGGGGCGGCGGCAGTTGGCCTCCTGCCACCGTTTTCTACGCCTCTGCCCGTGACTAGAATGACATTTGGAGAGGTGTAACAATGCCAGTATTGCTCAATTTTCCTCATTTATATATCTAATATCATTATTCATGAATCTATTTTTTATATTGCATGATTGCAAAAATAATCGTGTTAAATTCCATTAATGATGAAGAAAATAAGAAAAAGAAATTACATGCGCCCAGCCGTAATGTCTTATTTATCAATTTATCAACATAACCAGATAACCGTTATAACCTGGCGTTTTTATTGTTTTAATGGTGTACGGACTCTCAATAGATGATAGGCTATTATCAGTCACCCTCAAAAGGCTATAGCTTTTACCACGTAAACATTCCCCACAAAAAATGTTAAGCTTTAAATTCCTAACATTCATACATGGTTATAACGGGTATATTATGTTATGCTTTAAAAGCCTTAACATTTCGTGATTGTTAAGGTTTTAAAAGCTTTACAATCTTTTGGATTGGGTGATGTATACGTATGCATCAATAAAATCATTAGGTTAAGTCCGGTCACGACCAAGGTCGGATCCATGCGGGGTGGGGAGGGGAGGGAAGCAACGGGTGCCATGGGTATACCATAAAACCATAGTAAAGGTATCCCAAGCCACCAGAGTTTTAACCAAGTCGTATTTTTGCAAGTCAAGTCACAAGTCACTTCTTGATAAGTCAAGTCACAAGTCATTAGCAAGCAAGTCAAGTCAAGTCACTTTCCGGCAAGTCAAGTCACAAGTCAAACTTTCAAAAAAAGCGTTTGGTTTTATTGATATACAATTGTATACAATGCAATTGCTGAATTGTATATGCAAATCTACAACGAATACAGAAGGAATGTATCTGGATTATTTTAAAGGTCTATGGATATGCAGCAATTTATATTTTGGTTGAAAAAGTATAAACTCTGCAGCAGATCAGTTTTTGAATTTTTAAGAAGAAAAAAATATATATTCACATGATTCATGCAGAATGTGTGATATGTGGCAGACAGCTTAAAATCTTGATGTAATTCTTTCAATTTCCTCCCTCAATTTCTTAATCTCTAAAATAATGAAGTTTATTCCTGCTAGAGTTTCTTGGAGGCGTGCATTGGAAACACTTTCAAAGGTTAAGTAAAATTGGGGGGCGTGCATTGGAAACACTTTCAAACGTTTAATAAAATTGGGGCGTGCATTGAAAACACTTTCAAACGTTTAGTCAAAATTTGCAACACCACTTTCAAGAATTATCAGAATATTGATAGACATTAAAAACAAAGGAATTAGAAAAGATAATACCGAGGTTATCCTGTAATACATCACAAAATGTGCATAAAATATGCAAATTGATGCCTAAGGTTTAAAAGTGTTGTAAACTGGTCAATGTCTATCCGATTTTGATCAATTTCTTTGCTATATATCATGGTTTTGATAAGATTTTAAAGAGTTAAAGCAATTTAGCGTTTGCTGAGAAGCTTCAGAATACTTTTTTGATATGCTAAATAATTACAGGAAAATTCTGGGTAATTTATAACGTACCTTTTTTATAAAGCAAGGTATTAAAACAACTGTCACGGCCTTGCAAGCGGTGGATTGTTTTTGACGCCGTGCACGATCAAGTCAGATGAAACTTACATCGCTTGTATAGTTAAAGGGGAGCTCTTATATCCAGCCAATAAAAAAGTCCCAAACAATAATTTTGTTATGAATAGTCTTGTTTACCTGTTTACTTATAAACTACATGTTGCAAAATATGAATATAAAATACCACGTCTATATCTCGCTTGATATTTGTGTAACTTTACAAAGATTAATTAATATTCAGAGCAAAAAAAAAATGGTCATCGGCACAATAAATACACAAATGTGGTACAATTTTGTTTTTGTACACACCCCCAAAAAGAACATGTATTATGCTTGATTTTTTTGTACTTAAAAAGCGAAAAGGGAGCCATGGGTGGAATAACGTAAACCATTTTCCACGTGGCAAGCTGTATGGAACATTTCCTTCGTTCCCCTCCCCTTTCATTTCGTCATTGCTTATACAACATACACACTGTTGCATCTAGAGGATTATCTATAGGGTCACGAAAGTACATCTTATGTAAAAGATAATTTTATTATATTCAAAATGGTGCAGAAAGTATTCCAAAATCTGATTCCGTTAAGGAGATATTCAAGTTTAAAGTTTGGTATGATTGTGTATAAACAACTAGCTGAAATTGTGACATTCTGTTTTATTTTGTTCTGCAATTTTGTGGCTTCAAAATTATTGGAAATGTCAAGAAAGTATTAAAACAGAATCTTGTTATTTTAATTTACCACCTGAAGAAAGTTGTCGGAAAAATAATTCAAATAGTAAAAAAATAATCAAGAGATAAACACCAGTACACTAAATACACAAAGCTGAATAGTTCCAACAGGATTGTCCAATATTGTCTAATTGTAGGTAGCGCTTGCACGCTCACAAGAGTAACAATTCTCTAATTTTTCATATAGTCGTTTTTATATCATTTCTTAAGTTCCTTTTCCATCTTTTGATACCTTTAAAAACAGAAGGCTATGTGCGTTCTGTATACAAATTTTATCGCATAAATAATCTTCCAAATAAAAGTTATACGGATCGAGTTATTAGTATGTGACTCATCCATTTCTTAAGTTTTTTTTGTTTTTATAGTGAAAATGCTTACTGTCAACAAGTCAAATTTCTTCAAGTCAAGTCAAGTCACAAGTCATTTTTTGCAAGTCAAGTCAAGTAAAAAAATGTAGCTCGAGTCCAAGTCAGTTTCTCGAGTAAACAATTATTTAAACCAGGTTTATAAAACGTCCTTGGATATAGATATTATACATGTTTGAGTTTAAGACGACTAATTAGTGATTTAGTCCCCCACTTAATTACATACGTGCCACCGACGTAATGCACTGTTGTTTCATATGGGTTTGTGTAATACGAATAGACCTACAATCTTGGACAAAACGGTTGGAACACTTCAGCTTTTTGAGAACTACATATGTTACAGCGTTATGTTTCTTTAATATTTTTCCGAGAAATGTAACCCCCTAACCCCTCCCCCTTTTCAATGTTGGATTTCTTTCTTTCTTAACGTCATTTCCAGGAAAAACAGTAACAACGGCCAACATTGAATGAGGAAGGGGGAGGGGAGGACAATTAATATAGTGAGGTAGGGGACGGGGACATTTGTGGCGTCAATGAAACGATACAAATGTCCCTAAATTTCTACAATATTAATTACAATTGGAAGATTAGAGATTGAAAAAGCAACAGAAAAAATTCCAGCATTTCTGATTTCTAAATGTGGAATAATTTACAATAGAAAAGTATCTCCATGAAAAACATCACATATTTTCACCAATTGTTTCAACGAGTTTTGTTTAAGATTGTAGATCCCTTTCTCTACCAATAACCTCTGTGACATCATATACCATATACAGGCCAACGTCCACAAACCCTAACTTCCTTCTGTAAAGGAAAACTAAACCACTCCTCAACATGCCTTCCTCATTCACCTAAAGCTCTGCGCCATCATGATCTTCTGATTAATGACTACCATAGCTCATATCAACATCACAGGGCTCACCACCTCCCGCTGCCCCCTCATCCATTTTCTAGACATTAACAACATTGACATTCTTTCAGGCAATGAAACTAAACTCTTCCTAATACTAAATTCTCCATATACCAGACTACACTTTGCACCACAAACCTGTGCCCCGGGGCGCCACCCTCATTTAAATACCATAACTATCACCTACATCTCATCTACTTCCTAACCATATCAATCCACTACTATGCTGATCATCACCCTCAACAATAAACCCACCTGGGGAGTTACATCCGTCTACAACAACCATACCTCTACTAAACTCAACACCGCCGCCCTCAATCTCATCTTCACTCTAACATGCCCTCTCTTATCCTCGCTGACCTTAATGCCAGACATGCTCAGTGTGGTGACCACACCACCAAGAACAATGGCATATCCCTCTTTAATTTAATTTACTCTTTCCCAAATCACATTCTTAACCCCCTCCCAACCCACTTACTTGCATCATAACGGCTCCCGCTCCAACCTGGACTACATCATTGTAAACCCTCCGCTTTTATCACTTATGAGCTTGACAGTGATCACATCCCAGGTCTCTCCACTACTAGATCCCTCCTTCGCCTCATCCCTCCTCCGCACCGCACTGCCTTCTTTTCTCTAAACTCACTTCTTTCACCATTGCAACCTCCCTTACCCCAAACCGGCCAACACCTCTGACATTGATGCCGCCATTCTATTTGCCAATAACCACTGTCACCCTGGAACTAGTCCTGATTAAGCAACACAGGAATCTCAGGTGCAATACCAACACATTCACAATATTCACAATCATTCAGCACTTACCCGCATATTTCATTTTTATCAAGTCTACTATGGAAGGTTGGTGTCCTTATCCTCACATTCTTAACAATTGTTAATGTATTTTAAAGAAAATTTATTTATTTCTTTACTATTTAAATCATTTTTCCTCAAACTTTCTTCTGGTAACACATTATAAATATCCTTCCAAGATTCAGTTTTACTACTTTTTTGACACATCCCATGGTGTTTAAGCCTCAAAATTGCAGCACACTCTGACAAAATACAAGAAGTATTTATATATTACCTGGAAGAAATACAAGAAGAAATTACCTGAAGAAACTTGAGGGAAAATAATCTAAATAGTAAAAAAAAAATAAAAAAAAAAATCTTCCATAGTAGACTTACTACACCAGTCATTTTTACACAGATAAGACAGAGATTTAAACTTAAATATCTCCTTAACGGAATAAGATTTCTGAATGCTTTCTTTAAGGAAAACAACTTGAAATCCACTCACTCATAAATCCCACATGATACATACAGAACTTGTAAACATACATTTATCATTTTTTTTTTTAAGCATGTAATTTACCAAGGGCCCGCCACCGAGGGCCGACGTGTGAGCATGACTCCCAATAATTTTCTTCGCGGATATGCCCACCGAAAGTGGGTGAAAAGTCAGAAATGGGGGGTGGAGGAGGGGGGAGGAGGAATTACAAAATCACGCTAAGATACAAAACATTACCATACAAAAGTAAATATTCCGGAAAAAGTCGGGGTGGGGTGCTCACCCCACATCCCGCCTATGCTCAAACAATAAGTGTAGGAACATGGGAATAAGTTTTACCCTATTTTAAAATGAAAAGTGCCCCTCATTTACTGTCAAAGATAGTTTTCTCAATTGATTTTTTCCCCCTCCTCCCCTACTCTTCCTTGCCGTAGTACCTTCCGACACCCCCGGTGACATTCTTCAAATAATTTGTCAGGAAAATGCCGATTCGGATTTGAAAGTCTATGGTATAGCTGAAAAGGAAATTCACCGTCCTCTTTTTCCCATCAAACCTGAAATTCAAAGATTTTGTCGGCCCGATGATTGCCATTGGGTGCCTTCTGTTTTTTCCTTTTTCTTTTATTTGCATCCACAAAAAATGCATTCGAAACTTTTTGGACACAAATTACAAAAAAACTATTTTTCTAGAAATCAAAAACTCAAAACATCTATACAATTACGTCAGCGAGGCACGGTGGTAAGTAAAAAATATTGGACCCATCCTATAGAAGACCGTCCTCAGCTCTGTATCATGAATAAGAGGTTCAGAAATGTTCATGAAATCTTTAAACAAAGTTTGAATAAATAGTAGATGAACAAATTTCCATTAGTATAAAGGGGTCCTCATTGTATGCTTATCAATGCTTGCTCCCTCCGGTAAGAAGCCATATCTAAAATTATTATTACAAATTTTAAAAACTGCAATATGTTGCCTTTATCAGTTTATAATATAATATACTTTCCCACAGATTCCTGTCCAGCTTTGTTGATTTCTTTGTTGTTACATAGTTTGTACATATCCCTACGAGGCGGGGGATGGGGAAGGGGGTTGAAGAACAGCCTCCCCAGTCAGCCGTTTACCGATCTCTTCGGGCAGGGAATCATGCCCAACTCGGCTATACTCCCTCTCCTCCTCTCCAGACTCAGCATGATGCTGACAATATGATACTTGGGAAACGATCTTTGTATAGTTAGGTAGAGATATAAATATCGGATGTACTGTTTCAATCAGTGATTCATCAAAATAATTCTCGACTCGGCTAGATATCGGGGGCCATGCCTTTCCGACTCGTCATGCTGACAGCATGATTCTTGGGCACCAATCTTAGTCGAGCAGAGATGTAAAATGTCTGATGCACTGTACACATCAGAATTATGATATCTTAATCATGCCCCATTCGGTTAGATATGACAATCATGTCCTCCCGACTCGCCATGATGCTGACATGATTCTGGGTCACCAATCTTATAGGGTTGTGAAATATTGGATGCAGTGACGTAGCCGGCCTCCAAAAAAGGAACCTTTTATTTTGGCATGAACGAACAGGGACGTGTATGGCGGGTATTGGAGAAGGGCGTGTAGATGTGAATTTTGCCAAATACCGCATTTGGTAACATGATGTGCGCGACACCGCGGATGCGTGCGCGTATGGCGGCGTGGGGTCCAGTGCCCGTTTAGGGCCCTGGTGGGGCTTAGAGGCGAAGCCCTGATAGGAGTCCAGGGGGCGAAGCCCTGGAAGCCACAGAAATTATGTAATTTCGATGCCCCAAAATTGCTTATAATTATACTACAAATTTCAATAAAGTTTTACATGAGGACATGCACTAACGACAGTTCAATTGATTAAAAGAAGAATTGGTTTAATTTTCTGAGTAAAATCAATTAGAGGCAAATCCATGGTTGAGGTCCACGGGGAGAAGTCCGGAAGCTCTGAAGATTCTGGCCCCATAATGGCATTAAAAATAATACAAAAATTTAAATGAAGTTTAAATGTGGACACATGCATTTTCAACTGTCCAATTGATGAAGATAATTTTTTTAAACTCAAAATCAATCAAAGGCGAAGCCCTGATATGGGCCAGGAGGCGAAGCCTGGAAGGTCTGAAGATTCCTTGATTTTGATGCCCAAAATGGTTTAAAATGTATAATTTTTTTAATGAAATATACATACAAAAGTACACTATACGAGAGTTATTCATTATTATTTTATATTTTTTGGGGGGAAGGGGAGGGGGGGGGGGTCCGTATTTTCCGATATTATAAAATTTTGATTTAATAATAAGGTTTTGCCTCTAGAACCTTAAAAGCTTCAAATCTTTTTGGTTTTTTTTTGTGTTGACATTTGTCGATGTGATTAAATTTAATTTAATAATTTTTGCCGACAGGTCTATTGCCGGCATACCGATTTAGAAATTCACCCCACCCCTCTAGATACGCCCTTGTATCCGACGGGTTTCCTGCAGTTTTCTCCATACTTATATCCAGGGACGTATTAAATACCAGGGTTGATGTGGGGGGAGGGTGTTGCATCCCTATAATTTTGAGACTCGTCGGTAAAATTTCAGATTAAATCTTGTATCAGGTCTGGCAAGAATGAATGTTTTGTAAGACAGTCAGACAGTTTGAAGTTAAATCCCCAAGTGATCCGATTTTGATATTTAACTCTTTTACAGGGAAGCAGTTTTTTGTTTTTTCCAAATGCATGTGATACTACTTTGAGGCTGTCGGTAAATCCTTCCCCTACACCTCAGTCAAAATGGTTTACTAATGCGTCTGCATATCTTTTGTACAATTTTATGGTTATTTTTAGGATTGGGTGATCGAGAGATCGATATATGACCATCGTAGTGACCATACTTCAAATTTTTGCTAATAAGTTCAGCCGTTAGTTTTTTATATATTTTTTGGCTTGTCAAATTTTGTAATTCTAAAGTTGTATACTTTGGAAATGATATAAGAATTAATATTTCTGTGTAATTTGAGCTTTTGCTGGTGATTAGAATTTAATATTTGCTTTTTAACAAATATTGAAATTAATTTTTAAAGATTACATTTAAATTTCCTGGTGAAAGTCAAATTTGAGCTAGTAAAAATGGAGAAAATAATTTCATCGTTCTGTTACCACAATTAAACTTAAATATCTCACATGCATTTTCCTAAGTTTGGCTTAAACCTGATTAACCGTGATGTATTTCTTTAGAGCGATTTGAATTTGGAAAGATGCATTGTGGCTTATAATGACAAAACATCTTCCGATCGGGAGCGCGGGTCGGACTGTTCAGTGGGAATATCTCTTCCATGGTTCTGCTGATGCATATATTTGCCTGAATGTGTTCAACATTTTCAATGAGAGAAAGAGTGCTTTGAGCCAATAAGATTCCTTTCTCTTGCAATTTTTTTATTTTTATGGATTTACATTTAATTGTAGTACGGTAACAGCAAAATTGGTGGAAAACTATCAGCACAGTATGTTCATAACATTTTTGTTTGCTTTCCACGCCTTTGCGACCCCTTTTGCAGTTTCTGATCCGAATACTGGTCAGCTGGTCCAATGCTTAATAATATTTTGCCAAAAATTTCTAAATTATAAGGGTAATCCCTGTTTAGAAAATGAATTTTTGCGACTTCTGTGTATTGATTTTCAGTCATTTTGCATTCAGAGCATCAAAACAAGAAATTTCTTTAGATCTTGCCCTTTATACCTATACCCTGCAATTGCGTCCGAATTTTTTAATTCTCAGAGGAAATATCTTCGCTGCCTGTTTGGTAATACTAACCCAAAAAACTTATCTTAGTCTGTTTATTGTTAAATTTTCCTCTTTTCATCAATTTAATTTTGAACGTTGTATTTATTTTGAAGCCTAATTTGAGGCATCAAAAGTAAAAACTCTTCAGAGCTTAGGGTTGCCCCACCCCCCAACTTTACCCCGTCCAAGGCTTGCCCTGGACCCACTAGAGCCTTTAAATGGGCCACGGGACTCGACGCGGTTACGCGTACGCTATATGCGTGCAATGCTGCCAAGTTGGTTACGGTACTGTGCAACCGCCCCTCCCTTCCCAAGCCAAACAATCTGGCGAAGCCACTGATCAAAATTAGATGTTGATTCATTGATTCATTGCAAAGGTTTCCTTCGTAATAGGTTTTCCAATCGGGCGAAAAGTCACCGCCCCCTCTACTGAGCAAGATGGGCACGTACGGCCATGAGGTTACATCTCACTTCGTGATATACGTGACTGTCTTTACAGTTATGTATGCCTCTAGTCCTAAAATATAATAATGTCCTATAAGTTTACTCTCGTAGTATTTCTTCTCGTAATATTTCTTCGACTTGAGGAATAAACTGAAAATCAACTATATTCCATACATTACCAATCTCCATTAATTCAAACAGATTTTGGGACTGTTTCGGTGTGGATTCGTCAGGAATAGAGAAGAAACTCACCCAGGAACTACTGCAGACGAACCCAAACCTTTTTAGTAAGTCTCATAACATTTTCTACATACTGATAGGCCACTGATAATTTAAATCTTATTTTTGCGTTTTAACAACAATTGCATCAATCCAAGCAGTTTATTTCAACCTTTCGAACAGAGCCTTTGACTGTTCGAGGGGCGGACTAAGAGACCATAAGACCTCGAACAGCAAAGGAAATTCTGGTCACATCTCCATCTCCTAACAAGTAATCTCCATCTCCAAGTAGGAGTTTCTGAATTTCTACAGATCAAATACTTGGGTCAATGCACTGATTCAAAATAGTAGGGCTATTTGCAGATATTTTGTCATGGCCCCTGAGATTTTCCGATGGTAATTTTTCTACCATGAGATAATTCTTAAGTAGTCACGGTTTATTTTGTATATATTTTATTTATTTAATAAGTTTTTCAATATTTGGGAATTTCCTTAATTCTCGTGCAATTTCCTTTATTTTGAGGCATTTTTTCCCTCGATTTTTGGTAAAGTTTCTGAAAATTTCCGTCAATGTTTGGGGTATATCTCCTTCAATGTTTAGGAAATTTCTTTTTTCTCGTGCAATTTTTGGAAAATTCTTTCTTTGTGGGGGCAATTTTTTTCAATTTTGGTCAGTTTTCCTAAATTATGGGAAAGGTTGCCAAAAGTTCTTCAATTTTCCCAATCTAAAGAAAACATGCATTTTTAGGGAAGTTGAAATCCCTTTAAGGTGCCTTTCTCTCTGCTCCCCGCTTATAAGACTGTACGCATGTCCCAATATGTTCCATTAATCTGACAAAACTGCTCATAAAACACGTTATTACTTAATCTGATCATCCCTGGTTTGCTTTGGCTTGCCCCCTGACAGTTTATCCTGGCTCTGCCCCTGCTGATAGGTGGTGGCGGGTGTATGTGTGCGTTTGTTTATCTGTGCTTTCAAGAACTTTGTCATGAAGCCATATCAATAGACCATACCTGGTTTAATGTTAGTCCTCGTTGGTTATTTTTGAAAAAAATTAAATACCCAACATAGTTCACTTTTTAATATGTGAGGTAAACAGTAAGAGTCTTATTGGCAATGTGGCATAGTCTCTTGCAAGTGCACGTCCTCAGAAGAAGGTGCGGTGTCGTGGTCCTCGGAGCATATAGACACAGACCTGATTTTATATCAGTCCTCGTTGGTATATAATATTTCTTATTATTTCATAAAGTGACATACCCAATATAGTTTTTCACTTTTTATTACGTGATGTAAACAGTAAGTCTTATTGGCAATGTTGCATCGACTCTTGCATGTGCACGTCCTCGATGTCGTGGTCCTCAGAGCATGTATACAAACCTGTGTGTATGTGCGTGTGCCGGTGTGACGCTCTGCTTTTAAATGTGTAAACACGATATCTTAAAAGGATATAATGAATTCATGCCATATACGTATAGCTCATCGTTCGTAGATGTACTTATTGTTAGGGTGGTGATACCATGCACATTAATGAGTAGGCGGGACTTAATGCAAAACTTCTTTAAATTTTCATATTTTAACAACTGTCTATTTTGTTTCATATTTGGCCAAAATATGTTGTTAGCTAGTATGTACGTGTTCATGTGTCAATGTAGAATTGAATTAATATGCGTAGAGGGCGTGGCTTAATATGGCTTTGTTGAAAAGAACTTGTAAACACCATATCTAAAAAACAATAATGTGGATTCATGTTATATATAATCCACAGATAGCCCATGGTCAGATGGTCCGTAGATGTGGTCTATTGTACAGTTGGTAATATCGTGTATATTTAATGAGTAGACGGGGGCTTAATATAAATGTCTTAAAATGCTATATTTTAAAACAACATTATGTTTTCTTTAATATTTGGTATGATTATTTTCAGTAAAAGGTGGGTAAAAGGTGGGTAAACTTGTTGTTATAGTCTATCAGACAATATCTATCAAATGCTTAAAAACTGATTTTCGTTGCACCTGTATTACCAAGGTTTGCTAAATGATTATGATGGAGGAGCACCTGTTAGAATCTACGACAAAACATGCTTTTTGTGTCAGAAGCTAGGGATGCACCACAATATTAAAGCCCAATAAGCCATGAAAACAAAAATCAGAATTTTGTCGCATATTTTTGATACCACTGTTTTACTTTAAACAGTTAAAAGTCGACCCCATTTCACAACAAAGGCGCCCAATCTTTTTCGACCAATTAAAACAATTGCTTTGGTTCTAAAGATTTGGTTCTTATTATCAACAAATAACAAATATGTTAACATATAATTAAGCTTCCATGGTGGGACACCATCTGACCATAGAGAATAATAATCATCTGCAATCATTTTAGGATATTATCGTTTTTTTTCAGGAATTTATCATGGGGTAAATAATCCTTCATTAATCGTCCTTTCAACAGTGTTACTTATAATGTTATTCTTGGTGTTTTACAATGTGCCAAAACAACAACAAATTTAATCAATAAAAATCCTTAATTCATTGGGTCAGAACAACATCTTTTATTTGCATGTTGGTGTTGAAACGTGGCGTGGATATGCTTTATTCCCAAATTACTTCCACATTTATTCGAAGAATATTGAGAGCTATTCAACTCACCCTGGCGTTGGCGTTGGCGTCGACACCGGCGTTGGTGTTAAAGTTTTTTTGGGAGTTTCGTTTTCGGTCCATAACTTGTAAAGTTGCTAAGCAGTGGTATATCATGAAACTTTTTGAGTGAAGGTCATCAACGAAAGTATTTTCGGGAATATTCATACATTATGATGAGCTAAATAGTATAAGAAAGGAAATAATTAAATCTCCATCAAGTCAAGCTTGTATGAGGTCTGAAGTTGTAAGTTGGTATGTTGAATGAAAATAACTGGCATCAGATGGCAATGGTGGAAGATGGATGGCTTATGTAAAGGATGGATGGCACCTGCAACAAAGGCGCAGATCACGGGGGCAAGGGGGACGATTGCCCTCAGATGAAATACTGGGACGAAAGTATCGTTTCGCCTCCCCCCGCCACCAAAAAAAGGAAAAGAAAATATGAGTAGGCCCCTTATATGGAAATTTGAATTGATGGAATTGAAAGCAACTATTTTTAAACCAAAATCAGGTGCTGTATTCACACAGAAAGAGATACAATTGTATAGCTTCTGGGGCTACGCCACTGGACTCCTAAATCTGAATTCATATGAAATATTTCTCTCATGGTTAATGTTCAACATTTGAGCTGCATAGATACAGCTAGTGGTGAGTCCTTGGAAAAAGGAATGGGGTGCAATTTCCCCCTTAAATAACGGCCGGCCACAACCTCCCTGCGAGGGCTGCTGGGCCGTTTTAACGGCCTGCGATCGGGGGCCATCTGCTCAGGCTCGGTAGATCGGCAGGCCAGTTTGCCGCTGGGCAGTGGCGTGGCAGGGGCAAGGGGCCCTCGATGAAACTTTCTGAGAGATGGCACCGAGTCCACCCCCTCCTACCCCCATTCCCCAAATAATGAAGGTCTAACGAATTCATTTTGAAGAGTCGGGTTTTGTGACATCTTTTCTTCCGGAAATCTTAAATTTTCAGGAATTTTGTTATTTTCGTACAATTTCTTTCATTTTCGTGAAATTTGCTTCAATTTTCGTAAAGTTTGTTTCAATTGTCGCGAAATTTCCCTAATGTTCGGGAAATATTCTTTTATTTTGGACAAATTAAATTCATTTTCGTGAAATTTCCTAATTTTCGAGAAACGTTGGAAAATGTTCTTCAAGTTTCGGGAAATTTCCTACCTTTTCGGTACATTTCCTCAATTGACAGTAAATGTTGCGAACTTTTACTAAAATTTCAAATAATTTTACGAATCCTCCCCAAACTGCCAAAAACAGTTTTTGAAACGTAATGAGAAACTGCATTCATTTTCATAGGTTTGTTGAGATGAAAATAAGATCTGACCCGCATGTGAAATATCTTCTTACGCTTCTGCCAATTTATATCTATGTGTCCAAGGTTTAAATCTTATGAGCATTGTTTTTTTTGTGGGTGATGGGGGCGCCAAAATGCCCTTGCGGCTGGGATGGGGAGGGTGGATAGGCGTACGAGGCGGGGGAGGGGGAAAGCATATCTATTCAGGCAAAACAGCTAGTTCGGGGAAAAGGGACTTGATTGATGAAGGAATAATGAAGGTCTAACGAATTGAATTTAAGAGTCAGATTCCATAAGTTCTTTCGGAAATTTTCAAATTTTGGAAAAATTTTGTTTGAAATTTGCCTTCATTTTTGGCGCAATTTCCGTGAAATTTTCTTCAATTTTTTGTGCAATTTCCTTCATTTTTGAAATTTTCTTCAATTTTCGTGAAGTTTCTGATAATTTCCTGGAAAATTGTTTCAATTGTCGTAAAATATCCTTCATGTTTGTGAACTTTGTTTAATTTTGTGAAATTCACTTCAATTTTCGTGTAATTTCCTTTCATTTTCAAAAAGCTTTAATTTTGTTTTAAAATTTGCTTCATTTTTGACGCAATTTCCGTGAAATTCGCTTCAATTTTCATGCAATTTCCATCATTTTGAAAATTTTTCTTCAATTTTCGTGAATTTTTTATTAATTGGGTGGAAAATTGTATCAATTGTCGTAAAATATCGTTCATGTTCGTAAACTGTGCTTAATTTTGTGAAATTCACTTCAATTTTCGTGTTATTTCCCTTCATTTTCGAGAAGCTTTAACGTAAATTGAGAAAAAATATTGCAGAGCTACAAAAGAAAATTAAATGGAAGTTGATATGTCTGCCAGAACAATAGTAAACACAACTTCTTTTAGGTTTGCATAGTTGATCCTTTTTTAACATAAGCGGGATGGGGGAGGGGGACTACTCCGCTTATTCAGGCAAAATCAAGACCGCCCCAATTCAAACGTCTCCCATACGCCTATGGACAGATGGAGGGATGGGAACTTAGAAACCCGGCAAACTAACC
Organism: Chiridota heheva; assembly: GCA_020152595.1. Classification (NCBI taxonomy): domain Eukaryota; kingdom Metazoa; phylum Echinodermata; class Holothuroidea; order Apodida; family Chiridotidae; genus Chiridota; species Chiridota heheva. The sequence goes on from JAIGNY010004509.1 coordinate 1,734,504, forward strand.
AGGGCAGGGGGGTAAAAAGGGTCATTGCCGAAGGACAGACAAAACGTGTTCGACCTTCTACCTCCCAAACACAGGCATAGATCTGCGCCCCTGCCTGTGAGGGATGCGTGGATGGCATTTAGGAAGGATGGATGATACAAAGGATGGATCCTCGGTATTGTGGAGGGATGGGCGGCTTTGAAAAGAATGATACCAGGGATATATGTATGGCATGGCACAGGGAAAGGACAGATTATATTGAGGAGAGATTGTTAGCATTGAGACGGATGAAGGGCATCATAGTGGGATGGCAAAACTTTAAAAAAAAACCACAATGGAGCGAGTGCCCATTTAAGTGAACACTCTTATCATTACCAAGAATTAAGGACGTAGCCAGGAGGTACACGGGTCGGAGGCACGTGCCCTCCTCCCCCCCCCCCCCTCCGCCCACAAATTGTCAAAAAACAAGGTAAATTAAAGTTATTAAAGCAGTAAAGTGATACATCGGAAGTACAGATGTCACATGATCTAATCATTTTTGTGAAATCTATTTCAATTTCGTGCAATTTCCTTAATTTTTGGACAGTTTTCGGAAATTTTCTTCATATTTCCGAAAACAATTCTTCATTTTTGGGAAATTTTCTTTAATATTCGGGAAATTACCTTCATTTTTGGGATAATCAAACTTTTCTTTAATTTTACAATCCATTGCAATAAGTATATGATGTAAAGTAATTTGTTTGAACCTCAGTCAGTCAGTTGTAATAATAGATGCATGTTATCTTTTGATTCGTGTGCATCATTGAAGAGTGGAATAATTGAATAAACTATGGATGAAATATGAACGGAAATTTCAATCGTTTTGTCTGGTAATAAAAGTTAAAGATATTTAGTTGTTAATGGGACTGAAAAATATCTGAAATATTGATTTCAAGATTTTATTTCAGAAATCATTTGACTCCACCATAATTGCTTAATTTGGAAGTTCATTTGCATAGGGTAGGGGTGTTATATTAATTGACAGGCTTTCATACAGAGTATGGTTATTGAGATTATATGATTTACATTTGAAAAAAAGTATTCACTACACATTCCCTGACAAGCTTCCAAGTCATCACATCCCTTCTTTCATTGTACTGTAATTACTTAGATTAGGGAGCGGTCAGTTTTCTCAAATGACAGCTCCTTGGTTAGCTACAGTACTTGCACAACCAGGAATTAGATTGTGTTCCTTTGACATGTGCTTCTTTTATCAGTGAGAATGTGAAGTAAGACAAAAACATGCAGTTGAATGAATATATCTACCAAGTGTCATTATAACTGCGGCATGAGAATGTGTAGTTAAACATAAACATGATGTAGTTGAATGAATATAACTACCAAGGATAACTGCGGCATGAGAATGTGAACTTTAACATAAACATGCAGCTTAATGAACATAGCTACCAAGTGTGATTAATAAAAATAATGATAATAATAATACATTCATATAGCGTCATTTCTATACAAGCATATTCAAAAACGCTTTACAAAGAATAACATGAATACAATACATACTTAATTACTAAAATAAACCATAAACAAATGTATTTTGATTGATTTCAGAAACACGTGAAGACAATTGATTTTTCTTATTTGAAGTGGGAGATCATTCCACCAAAGTGGGCCGAGTCTGCAGAATGCCCTACCCCCCAGAGTAATACATGAAATATTGGGTACATTAAGCCAGACTGCGGATCTGTTTCTTAGATCATAAGTGGTGTTTGATGAAATTATTAAGTTTTGAAGATATTTTGGGGCCATTTTACGAATACATTTAAAAACGAGAACAAGTATTTTATATCTTATACGCATTTCAACCGGTAACCGATGTAGTGAATATAACAAGGGGGTAAAATGGCAATATTTGTTTGATTTACTTACAACACGTGCCGCAAAATTCTGAATTTTTTGGACATTTTGAATTAAGCAATGTGGCATACCAGCCAAGAGAGAGTTGCAGTAGTCAATGTGTGAATGAACCAATAAATGAATTAGGGTCTCTGTTGCACTGTTTGTCAACATATTTCTTATTTTATTAATGTTGTATAAATTTACAAATGCAGACCTGCATTTTTTCATAACGTGCTGCTTTAAGTTTAAGTTGCTATCCAGCCACACTCCTAGATCACGAACACAATGGACAGCATTAACTAAACCACCACCCGCTTTGACAGATTTTTGGGTCAATTTATTGAGTTGAGGAGTAGTGCCAAACAAAATAACATCCGTTTTGGCATCATTCATTTTAAGCTTGTTTTGAAGCATCCACCTTCTAACATCCTCTAGGCAGCTTTCCATTCTAGTAATAGCTTCTGATTCAGAAGAAGCACTTGTGATTTTAAAACTAAGCCACAACCTATGGTCATCAGCATACCCAGAGACATCAGGTGAATGCTTCTTAATCACACTGAAAATGGTTGAGGCATACAATGTAAAAAGTATGGGGCCACAACATTAACCCTGGGGTACTGAAAAATGTATACATTATTCAGACGAGCATTCCCCATTTACAATAACTTTTTGCCTATGATTTGACAGATAGGATTCAAATTACAGAAGTGCAGTATTGTGTACACCGAAATGAGATTAAAGCATTCTAAGCAATATCTCATGATCTACCGTGTCAAAGGCAGCACTAAGATCTAACATGACCATCAGTCACACCATTTGCTTACCCATAGCCATTAAGGGATGATCAGACTTGAACCGTAACAAATCGGTTTCTGAGCTCTGGAACACACGATAAGCTGATTGGTACACAGGTAAGAGATTTTGGTCATTCAGGTGCTGATTCAACTGTGTTACAATTGCCTTTTCTGTGATCTTGGAAAGGAATGAAAGGTTGTTAACAGGCCTATAGTTCTTAAAGACCAATGGTAGTCCTTTCTTTTTGGGGAGTGGTGTGATGACTGATGTCTTCCATTCTTCTGTAAACATTCCCTCTTGTAATGAGACATTGACAATCTTGCAGATTAGTGGCATTAAGACATCTGTACACTGCTTTACTATGTGAGTTGGTGCTGGATCTAAGATGCAAGTCTTAGGTTTTGCTTCTAATATAAGTTTTTTAATATTGTCCTCATTCATTGGTGAAAACGTACAGAGAGGGTTTATGACACTCTCGCGATGAGTGTCTATAGGGTCATACTCTGTAGCTTCCAATTGTTCACGTATTTTGGTGATCTTTTCCACAAAATATGAATTGAAAGAGTTGGCTAATGAATGAGGATTTGCTGAATCTGGTAGTGGATTTGATTTGTTTAGGAGGCCATTGATTATTGAATAAAGTTCTTTCTGATTGGTACCAGCTGCTACTATCTTATCATTATGATAATCCCTTCCAGCTTTATTCAAAAGAAATATGTATTTGTTGCGCATCTGCTTCAACAACATCAGATCATGTTCTGAAGATTCTTTTCTGTATGATCTCTCAGCTTTCCGCACCTGACGTTTGTGGTCTTTTAGTTTTTCTGTAAATCAAGGGAGAGTTGGTCTCACTGTGATTTGTCTTTCCTTTACAGGTGCCACTTCATCAAGTGTTGATCGTAGGGCTGTATTGTAAATATTTACCAATTCATTTACATAATTCGTATCACTCACAATTGATAATTGTCCTTCTAATCTGTCACGAAAATCATCTAATCTATGTTGGCAATACTCCTGTTTTTCTGCAATTTGATTGTGACTGGAGACTTCTCAATATCCAGTCTACATAATATGGCAAAGTGATCTGAAAGCAAAAGATGGACCATCGCAGATTGAAGAGAAATGGCATCTGTGTCTCTAGAAAGGAACAAGTCCAGAGTATTTCCTGAAATATGTGTGGCAGAAACGATGTGTTGCGTAAATCCATACAACTTAATAATATCCAGAAACTTTTTAGTTTCTGTACAGTATAGTTTGTTCACATGAATGTTAAAATCCCCTGTAATAATCAGTGTGGCCGTGCTGATAATCAACGGCTCCAGAAAACAACTGAATTCATTTACAAAATCAGATATTGTATGTCTATTTTGGGATGAATATGGTGGGCGATATACTACCACCAATTTGACAAGTTGATTTATTGCTTTTATGTCATATTCAGTATATCCAAAGGTTCTTTTCTCTTCACATTGATGTAGTTTAACATTGATATTTATACGAAAAAGAAGGCCTGTACCCCCTCCCCCACGATTTGAAAGCCTTGGTACGTCCAAAAATAAGAAGCCCCTCTGTTGTAACTGACTTCTTACAGAGTCATCCATGTCTGAGAGCCATGTTTCAGTCACTGCACAAAGATCAACTTTATTTTCTAAAACATAATCCACAAGCATAAGGGCTTTATTTCTGACAGATTGTGTGTTAATGTGTCCCAGAGTAACAAAGCTCTTATTACACGCAAATGTTTGTGTCCTCTTAATAGGTATTACATTTCTTGTGATTTTTCGTGACAAATGAGATTGTTCGTTTCTTTGACTTTTGGCTGTTTGGTTTTCACATATTTTCCAGAACGAGCTCCTCTCCGAGTTTTTTTCTTTTTTTGACAATTCTGAAAGTCCATCAGTCCAAATATTCTCTCAGCAGTCTGTGTAGAGATATTGCAACTTGGGCTATTCCTTAAAAGCTGTAGCTCATCAATGGAGTAAATCCTCTTGCAGCCTTCTTTTGTAATATTCATCTTGAAAAGCCCTGCTTTTCCTCCTAGCACAAGTTGCAAAACAATGCTTATGCTGCAGAGAAGAAGAACTTGATTCCACACTTGAATGATCATCTCAACAAACAATAGATCTTCAACACAGCTGAGGCTTAAGTCCAGTCCAGCATTCCAGTACTGATAAATCAATATGTGCAAGCAATGGAGCCCACATGTAGATATCCTATGAAAATAGTATCAGAGTCTGATACAAAATTTAATATGATGTATTTCCACTAAGAAATTGAAAATATTTTAGATTGAATGATACATCCAAAGTCTTTACACATATATCTGAACAATTCATCAAAAATTTCAGTTACAGTTGTTCTTGAAGATATAGTAATCAGGATGTTTTCTGAGAGCTTGAAAGGAGAGCTGCTAACACCTGGCGCATCAATCATACCGCATCAATCATATATTATATCTGCGGCATGAGAATGTGTAGTTAACATAAACATGCAGTTGAATGAATATAGCTACCAAGTGTCATTATATCTGCGGCATGAGAATGTGTAGTTAACATAAACATGCAGTTGAATGAATATAGCTACCAAGTGTCATTATAACTGCGGCATGAGAATGTGTAGTTTAACATAAACATGCATCTGAATGAATATTGCTACCAAGTGTCATTATAAATGCGAGATGCATATATATAGTTAAATAAAAACCATGCAGTTGAATGAATATAGCTACCAAGTGTCATTATAACTGCGGCATGAGAATGTGTAGTTTAACATAAACATGCATCTGAATGAGTATTGCTACCAAGTGTCATTATAAATGCGAGATGCATCTATATAGTTAAACAAAAACCATGCAGTTGAATGCATATAGCTACCAAGTGTCATTATAACTGCGGCATGAGAATGTGTAGTTAACATAAACATGCAGTTGAATGAATATAGCTACCAGGTGTCATTATAACTGCGGCATGAGAATGTGTAGTTAACATAAACATGCAGTTGAATGAATATAGCTACCAAGTGTCATTATAACTGCGGCATGAGAATGTGTAGTTAACATTAACATGCAGTTGAATGAATATTGCTACCAAGTGTCATTTTAACTGCGGCATGAGAATGTGTACTTAACATAAACATGCAGTTGAATGAATATAGCTACCAAGTGTCATTATAACTGCGGCATGAGAATGTGTAGTTTAACATAAACATGCATCTGAATTAATATTGCTACCAAGTGTCATTATAAATGCGAGATGCATATGTATAGTTAAACAAAAACCATGCAGTCGAATGAGTATAGCTACCAAGTGTCATTATAACTGCGGCATAATAATGTGTAGTTTAACAAAAACATGCAGTTAAATAAAACAATTTTATAATGATGCGATACAATATTTAATTCGTACAAGTGTCATTATAACTGCGGTATGAGAATGTGTAGTTTAACAAAAACATGCAGTTAAATAAAATAATTTTATAATGATGCGATGCAATATTTAATTCGCACATTGACATATGCACGGGACCCTACGTTTTGTCGATCTAAAAGAGGTTTTTCATTTATAAGGAGTATTTCATACATGTTTTCAAACTTTCTTAACATAATAAGATATCAACATGTTTTTCTACCAATGTAACGGTCCTCGATCATATAAATGAGAATCCACAGGAATATACCTTTAAATTCTTTATTGCCGCCCCAAAAGTCAAAAAGTCCCTTCCGCCAAGACGTTTTAACCCATAGAGCTGTAGCTATTATAGGTCTTAATGCGTGAAACATAGGGCATTCCCGAGTTCATTCAATTATCCGAGAAATTTTCAAGCACCCGTACTCACATACCCACAGTGACCGGTGCTTCAAGAAGATATAAAACAGTTTAAATAATGATGGCGACGATGATGGCGGTGGTGGGGATGTCATTCAATTATCTTTAAATTAATGTCTTTTAAGCAAATGAGTTATAAAAGCTTGATGGATGACTATGTAAACCACGAGTGTTCAATGAATTTTGAAACAAAAGTTTTCCTCTTCTGCAAATCCCAACAGATTGCTGTATGTGTTGTACTTTAATAATATAGAAGAGACTCGTTTTATTTTTTTACTCACAAATGATCTTAACTTCCTTATCTTATCATTTCTTTGGTTTCTTTAATACAGTATTATCAATTTCATCACCATCAGTGTATGACGGTTTATACGGGGTTTTGGGTAATTGTATTATATTCACATTTTCTTAAATACAGTATCATCGTTGGATTGCATTTTTCGGGTTTTGGATCATACTCAGTGTTCTTGGAGGGAAGTAAGTTTTGTTTTCTATATCTTACCACGTAAAGGTACATCACTATTTGCAAAAACAAAAGTTCCTTTTTCCCAAAGACATACACACAATTGTTCAATTCAGATATATCTATTCTGTAAACGATCAAGTGCTGACTGAGAATTTTCTCCCAACGAAAAGTAATTATCTACATTGAGGCTTACAGATATATGATGCTATGCGCGCCCACTGATTCATAGAAAAGAAGCAATATATTCTGATGTTGTATTTTGAAAATGAAATGAAATATGAAAGCTAATGAAAGTTGATGAAATTTATAAATGTATACAAAATTGTGATTATGAAATAGCAAATACTACAAATCTTAATGCTTCTTTTCCGTTTCTATCCTATCTTTATGTCTGAAAAAGATTAAATCATTGTTTTCAGTAAGGTGCATAGCAAGTTTCCAAAAACCCGTGTTATACATTGTCGGCTTCATTAAGGATTTAAGCAGAATAATTTAAAAAGAGGTGACTAACATAAGGAAAGAGACGGGTCTGTCTATAATAGTGATTGTCTGATTGGTTCGCCCAAACTATCGGTTTTATTCTTTCTATTGTTTAGAATAAATCCTCCCTTTTAGTACTCTTTGTCGTTTTGGGAGATATTTACGTTCCCTGAGCAGACTTATCTATGCATTCTTCATTAGCGTGAGTGAACTAAAATACAAAACATCAAGTTCATACACGTTCCGTTTTTCTTCTATTTGTCACTGCTCAGGCTTCGCAAGAAGAAATAAAACGCACTAAAGAGGTAAGAAAAATAGATATCAATAAGCTTTTATTTTATTTTATTTGTTCAGCTCTTTGGAATTTTTGCTGGTATTGAGAATAATTTAATTATGTTAAACATTATTGAAGTACCATCATTGATATCAAAATGACATTGATATTGATGTCTTGAAAGCTCCATAATCGTTAAATATAATAGAATGTTTTACCTTACCTGATGTTTTTGTTCTAACAGTGTCAGTATTTGTCTCTTATTTACAATTAAATCTGAAATTGATTTGCAAGATCCAGCTGAATCGTTAACAGTTATTGCTAAAGTATCGTGCATTCCCATTGTAATTTTCGTACGACTTTCTATCATGTGAAAAGTAATTTATCATTCCCAACAAATTACAGAGGAAAATTGGAATATCTACTTTTAAGTTTTCAATGAAAGCAGAATATACGTCCTGCTATCAGGATGCAATAAAATCATGTCCAACAAAACGACTTTTTCAACAAAACTTGTCCATTTGGCCAGTTTTTTAAACACAGGCTGAAAAGCGAAGTATTGTATTTTAAGGATTAATTCTGTGCTAAAGTAAGTCCATATATGTGTTAGAGAACTTCAAAAAAAGCAAAATGGTGGAAAAATTATTCAAAAATTTTACTCGGTTAAGTAGACATTTAAGTTTAAAGTTCTGTTTCATTTGTTGAGAAATGACTGAACTCAGCCGCACAGATTAGCTTTGACATCACCGTAGCGCATCCTCTAAATTCATCAGTATTTTTGTATCTTCTAATTAATCAGTCTTTTTGTATCCTCTAATTCATCAGTCTTTTTGTATCTTCTAACTAATCAGTCTTTTTGTACCCTCTAATTCATCAGTCTTTTTGTATCCTCTAATTCATCAGTCTTTTTGTATCCTCTAATTCATCAGTCTTCTTGTATACTATAATTCATCAGTCTTTTTGTATTTTCTAATTCATCAGTCTTTTTGTATCCTCTAATTCATTAGTCTTTTTGTATCCTCTATTTCATCAGCCTTTTTGTATCCTCTAATTCATCAGTCTTTGTATACTCTAATTCATCAGTCTTTTTGTATTCTCTAATTCATCAGTCTTTTTGTATCTACCAATTCATTAGTTTTTTTTGTATCCTCTATTTCATCAGTTTTTTTGTATCCTCTAATTCATCAGTCTTTGTATACTCTAATTCGTCAATCTTTTGTATCCTCTAATTTGTCAGTCTCTTGTATCCTCTAATTCATCAGTCTTCTTGTATACTCTAATTTATCAGTCTTTTTGTATTCTCTAATTCATCAGTCTTTTTGTATCCTCTAATTCATTAGTCTTTTTGTATCCTCTATTTCATCAGTCTTTTTGTATCCTCTAATTCATCAATCTTTAAGTATCCTCTAATTTATCAGTCTTTTGTATCCTCTAATTTGTCAGTCTTTTTGTATCCTCTAATGCATCAGTCTTTGTATTCTCTAATTCATCATCTTTTTTTGTATCTACTAATTCATCAGTCTTTTTCTATCCTCTAATCTATCAGTTTTGTTGTATCCTCTAATTCATCAGTTTTGTTGTATCCTCTAATTATTCAGTTTTTGTGCATCCTCTATTTCATCAGTCTTTTTGTATTCTTTAATTCATCAGTTTTTTTGTATCCTCTATTTCATCAGTCTTTGTGTTCTCTAATTCTTTAGTCTTTTTGATCCTCTATTTCATCAGTCTTTTTGCATCCTCTAATTTATCAGTCTTTTTGTTTCCTCTAATTCATCAGCCTTTTTGTATTCTCTAATTCATCAGTCTTTTTGTATCCTCTAATTCATCATTCTTTTTGTATTCTATATCATTTTTCTTGAGATAGTGTGGGGCTTCAAACCATTGTATATTTCATGAAAGTACACATAGAAAGTAGACATAGAAGTAGATTAAGAAAGTAGTAATAAAATCCATTGACGTAATTATAATTTACCATCTGAACAATGTTTAAAGAAAAAAGATAATCATATTAGTACAAAATTAAACTAATTTATATTGTTAAGAAAGTGTGAATGCGGGGCCACCTTTCTACAATTAGAACCTTGAATATTTTCTTAACAGAATAAGATATTGAAGAGGTTTCTTTTCCATTTTGTTTCTGTTGAAGTCCTGCTTTATATAACATGAACTTCAACCACTGAACTAATCCTTTGAATATGTTTATCTATGCTGCTATGGATGCACTTATCGATGTATGCTATCATTGTTTGTTTGCATGTGAAACCTTAGATTAGTATTTGAATTGGTTCCTTTCTTAGGGTACGATTACATGAGCCCGAGTAGGGTGGGCTAGCCCGGGGAGGGCTGAAAATGCATTCTAATTACATGGGCTCATTTAGCGGCGGGCTGGCCCGGGGGTTAGAAGCCTAGCTGGATGTATTCACGTGACAGAAACTATGGAAACGCGTGGTATAAACATCTACACGTGGTATTTTTTGAAAACAAACATGGCCACCATGTATTGTCTGAAAGTGTTCCTATCAATAACTTGCGTGGCATACTTTTGAAATTGTTTGGCATTAATGCTTCACCAAATTCTTCAGCTAAAACAAACGTGATGCTTGCCGCACCTGTTACTATGAAGCAACGTCTAAACATGGACGATCAAAACTGAGAATTAGTAGAACGAAAAGAACGCTATAGGCTAATTGGATTCTGAGTGGAACCAGGACTCGATCAGATCGTTGTTTCGAATGATCATACGATGCCCATGCAACACCTGATATGGTGTAAATCTCTTGTAGTTAACGTGATGGTAGCACAGAACTAATAGGGTATTACTCCACCCAGGCAAAATTATACCCTCCCCCTCCCCCCGGCCGGTGAAACTTGCTAATACAAATATATAAGAGAAGGCCCATGGGACAGGAAGCTGCGAAGTTGAAAATGTCAAGATTGACCAGTTGACTATGCATGACAGAAATTGACAAGATCTGTTTCAGAAAAAAAGTTTCATGGGGAACTATTTTACAATGGCATGGACCCATATCAAATTTTGAGATAATTGGTGAGGGTGTATAACACTTTCACTTCAGCCTAACAAAGAGGGCCAAAACCTCAGGTCAACCTCTATTGAACATACCATCATCCGAAAGATATTAGATTGTACTTTTCAGAAAACATGGCAAAAGTTTGCGAAACTTCCTCTTTCTGTTGTAAAAAGTCCCGAATTTTGACTCTTTCATCGTAGCTTGCAATAAGCAAATAATTAGTTCTGTGCTACCTGATATGGTATTTTATGTCTTATAAGCAAGCGACCCGATTATAGTATGCATAGGCCTGACTAGTTTTACTTTTTTTTTTATGCAAGATCTATATGAATAGTAAACAAAAATTTAGAATAATAATGTCGTTTTGTGATATATCATTTTCAAAATACATAAAAACTAATTATTATTGACTTAAAAAAATCAGCTCTGCTTCATTTAGTTGTTGCGATTACATGAGATCAGGTGATATCAGCCGGGGTGTGGAGGGAGGGAGAGGTAAGGTAGGGAGGAGGGGAGGGAGGGGGCTGTAACATCCATTCCGGGTCCATTGTAATCGGAATTCTGTTTTATAATGCGATTTCCTACCCGGGCTTGAATTTTATTCCGGGTAAAGACACCTCTCGCTGGAATTTTACCCCCTGGCTCATGTAATCCAGGGAGTTGTCACAGCAACTCCCTGTATAATCGTACCCTTAGTAAATATCTTGTGAGTTAAGCTAGTTATGATCGTCAGGTTTAATTATAGGTAACACTTACAAGATGATGAAGGATTTTGACCAAGGTAAAATTTCAAACGTGTAATGTAATATAAATACAATTTAATGAAATGTTATAAACACAAAACAAAACAAATAAAGCATGTTTTTTCGCATTTTCATTCAGATATTCAACTCAGTTCAGCTGGAATATGTGTACGTTTGAAGAAAGTCGACAGGGAGCCGCAGTATCTGTTGATAACACCAACACAATGAAGAGATTATCCCCGAGTACGACATAAAAGGACAGCCTGTGTTATACAATGGATAAAAAAAAAACACTTTAAACGATCTGTATTAGGGCTAGTAATTAACTATTTTCACATCGATTTTGGTAATGGTTTTCTAGAATGCCTAATTCTACTTTCCCTTATATATAACTTCAAGTTCTGATTAATCAATACTACTACGGAATGGGGTTAAAAGCTTCGAGAAAAACGTTTATAGCTATCGTAGGTAAGCAATCCTGATTTTGAATACCTCCAGTACAAAACTAGCAGCAACTAGTGCGATCAGAGGGTAAAGAACTTCCTGGTGCAACCATGGAGCTATTGACTGAGATAATAGCTCCATGGTCTGATGGTGCAACTAATGTAAAAATATGTACGTTAGTAGCGTATTCCCTCAGTTTGGTACAAACCAAGAATTGGTGGTATTTATTTCTGAGATCAAGTAAAAATGAACGAGCGCTAACTATTTTGTACAGCGTACACATAAGACATATATTCTTTATTATTCTTATTATAGAATAAACTTAAAGTTTAAAGGAAGTGAACAAAAAACTTTACTTTGAAAACAGTAGGTATTCAGTGAATACCTTGAATACTCATCCGCGCCGTCCAGCCTGATACATAATAATATTGTTCATTATGTTTTGGTCTATTACATGAGGAAAAATCGGAATGAAAATGAACATTATATCAGAAGTACACACCCTATACTCGCCAACAATATCAAATTACAGTTTAGCAAGGTCACTACTGTTTTAGACATTCAATTTCAACACTACTCATCAATGTTGCGAAGTTAAAAGATTAAATCATTAAATTGACCAATTTGTATGTACTTATGTGAAGCATGTGTTGCGAGACAGGTCAGTGGCCAGCGTGGGGGACGTTGTTCCACTCCTGCGAGAAACCAGACTAACAAATTACTAATCAAAAGTGTAAGTTGAAATATGGGAAGCTGTACTCACATAAGAGAAAGCACTGGCTTAACTTAAAGAAAACAGGTTGAAAATAGTGAAAATAAATCATGACTAAAAGAATTAGTGACGCTAGTTGCATTGGTTAATTGTTTAACCAATGCATGCACCCCTCCGCTTCTTCCATAATAGAAAGTTGTGTATAGGCATTACTGTATTCGGGAATTTTTTTATCATTTTGTGGAAATTTTTGGGATATTTTATTCAATATTTGAGCTATTTTGGGGATATTTTCTTCATTTTTAGTTTCCCTTATTTTCAGTTTTCTTCATTTTCAGTTTCCTTCATTTTCCGCAATTTTTCTTCAATCTTTGTAAAATTTTCTTCAATTTTCGAGATTTTTTTTTCTTCTTCAATCTCAGGGAAAATTTCTTCAATTTTCGGAAACTTTTCTTCAATTTTCGGGAAAGTTTACCACAGCAGCGCTTCTGGAGGCTTCGCCACTCTGGACCCCTTCCATGGCTTTGACGGTTTCCAGATTTCAAACACTGATTTTAAGCAATTGCCTAAACGGTTTATACCAATTTAGATCTATGTGCCCAACGTTTTACTCTTATAAGTAATTTTTTTGGGGAGGGGGGGGGCACAAAAATTCCCTTGCTCCTCCAGTGAAACATAGCCCACAACCCCATTGATGCAGTCCACAATTACAATCTACAATTATTAACACATTTTAAAAAATCCAGTCATTTGGCAGTATGGTCATAATTACTTGTATTTTGTGATCAATGACAACTCGCCTCCCTGGCCTGATTCAAACACGGTTATAAGCGTGCTTTATTGGATGTTGGCACTATTGACTATTGGCCTATACCTGAAAGCGGATATATTAATTTTCTAACATTTTGGAAAGTTAGGTTGCTTACTTGCATCATAAAACATGGGTAAAATCATAATTGTATTAAGACCTCCAAATGTTCTTTATAAATTAAAAGCTTCCCGTTGCACTCTGTTAATTTTGCAGTAAAGTAAAATTTTGTTTTCAAATAGCCTACATTAAATAGCAGACGAAAACCGTTCTGGTACTTCAACTGTTCAGCAAGCTTTGAAATTCCAAGTAGTTATTATTATGTATTTAGATTTCAAGAGAGCACTTTCTCAAAAAGGGGTTCTTTAAAGGAAAGTTTGAAAAAGTAAAAGAATCTATTAGTAATATATTAACACTGTGTGATATTGTATTTAATTAAGACACCAAGAGATAGAGGGGAGGGGCGGGATATAGAACAGGTTCCTTTTAAAAGTTTGTCAAAATGTACATATATTCATAGTAAATTATTGAAAGCTTATCAAAAAAAATTCTTTTAGGACTACACATATTTTTCAACTTCCATAGACCTATATCCATGCACAAAAACGTGAACAATAAAACATTATATTTCCACATTAGGCGTTTTCAGGATTTTGTTTTTTGTATATTGTATTTTATATCTCCTTTTGACATGTTTTGACTTGTATTATGTACTTTCTTCCTATAAATGCATTTTGACGTGGTTTTTTTTCCCTTCAAATGACAGTTTTGCGAGAGCTTTCGAGCGTTTCGCCCCCGGAACTTCACCCGTAAACCCCACTACGGGCCCTTAAACGGGCCCCTGGACCCCACGCCGGACTTCACCCGTAAACCCCACTACGGGCCCTTAAACGGGCCCCTGGACCCCACGCCGGAGAGCGAGCGCTGCGCTCGCAGTAACATCTTTAATGTCACCTAAACAGACAAATCTTAAAAATCAACCCACTTTTGTAAAAGGATTTAAGCCTGTCCAGTGGACCCCCAAAATATTTTATTCCTTCCGCCGCCGCTGGCCGAGGCCTATGTGATATCCATACGTCAGATGTACAAATGTAATTATATGTCTATGTATGTACAGATTTTGTAGTGTTTGGTTTTTCTTTTATTTCATTTAGTTATACTGTTCTTTTTATGCTCTCTTCATGTGTTTCATCCAGCTGTCCAGGACTGCATGGATTTGATGAATAAATTTGAAAGTGAAATTTATCATTTGACGTCAGCCATCAGCCGTCAGCATTTTGTGTCTTTCAACCTACATGTATAATACGACCATCTTTTAAGAACTTTAAATATTTAGGTTTCAACTTTTCCATATAATCAGATAATTATAGTTCCTAAAAGCTTTGTTATGACTTAGCGCAAAAAGGGCATTTTCTGTCTCCACTAAAAATCTAAATTAGACAATTGCTGTTGGGTTCTGCCTATTTTGTTATACGGAGCTGAAATATGGGTTGTGAATATTGAGCTGCTTGAAAAACTTCGTGATCAATTAGGAAGACATCTAGCAAAGGCTCCCAGACGACGACGAGTGAACACACAATTACAATGACCGTCGGGTCGTCGCCTGCGTATTCGGTTATGATAGTAACAATGCTATCACGAAACGCTTAATACGACCCGGACGAGAACACAGGTACGACGTACGGACAGCCATATCATCGATAACCAAGTCAACGTTCACGGCTTTTGATAACCAACTGTGGTGCACTGGCGTGTCTACCCAACCCAGGCTTGAACCTAGGGCCACGTGGTCTGTACACATGTATGATAACCGCTACACCACAGTAGGTAGACAGCAAAGGCTTTAGTTCACGCTGAATAAAAAAGGTTGTTACACGTGTGAGTTTAAGCAGGGCTTTAAATGCCTGTAATCTTTTAAACAATTGCATTAGACCAATACGAACTTGAATAAGATATCAAGAAAGCGCTATTTTCAACATAACTGGGATTATACTGTTACAGATGCCGACTCTTATGCAATCTACAGAATCATCAAGAAATAGGTAAAACG
>JAIGNY010004509.1:1755000-1840000 GCA_020152595.1 Chiridota heheva
AAGAGGGAGACAAATTGAAAGATTAAAAGAAAATTAATATAACAAAAAGGGATTTTTGAAACTGGAAACACATTTATTGCAACCAAATTTTTTCTATAAAAGATATAACATCTATCCCAGAAAAAGGGATGTATTATTCGGCTACAGCAGTAACGACCCATAACCTTCGTGTGTATAATAAGGTTGATAAGAGTTGATTTTTAGACGTTCATTATGTGAAGAAGTGATTAACGTTGTACTAAAATATATCCTTTTGGTTATCTTAAACTTTTGTCTCGCGTCATAATACAATTGGTAGTTGTTAATTATGGATATGGCCAAGTTTATGGAATCCCAGTATCTGTTTGAATATTGCTGTGAATTATTTGATGAGAATATGGAGAACTGAATATGATGATGTCATAATTTTTTCTTAAAATAGAAAGGGATGATTTTACAGCTTTCCAGTGTTTAAACTAATTTCTTATAAGAATTGTTACTAAGCTTTTTTAACCCTTGTAGGAATGAACGTGAAATTAGGTGAAGGGCATGTTTCCGCTCTGCGCATGGATCCACAGGAGTCAATGATTTAGATAGGTCTTTATGGTCGCCACTCTCACAAGTCTTTTAGTATGACTTAGTAAAACAACATTTGTGTAGATTAAACAAAACTACAGTTTATGTTATAAAATAATTTTTAAAATTATTTTAGTTCATTGAAATAATAATGCAAATGTCGGGATGATTGTTGGAAATTTTCAAAAATTGAATTAATGATTACCATATGCAGTATACAGTAACTTCAAGCAGGGAGAAACCCTACAATATCAATGATGTAGGAGCTTAACCCATATGCTTGTCAAGTTTAGCGGCGTGTCTTTAGGGAAGACGGATTTTGGCTCCCTTGGCCATATCGGGTGAGAGTTGACAGGTTGAAGCCAGGTGCTAATATTATGCAATTGGGAGAAAATGTTGGCAGTTGAAGTCGTATACCAAATGTTCAACTTAAACCCCTGATGAAGTTTTATGTCTCAGGCAAATGTTTTTAAAGGAGAACAATTGTAGTACTTTAGTCATGAAATACAGAAGCAGATAGATACGTGTAATAGCATGAGCTACAGACAGGTTCATCTTCACCTTATTATTCATCAGTTCTGTAGAAACAAAAAGTGATAGCATTGGTACGTTGATCATGGTGTTTACTTATTTTGAAAAATGTGCTCATCATGTTTTTTCCAAACCAAAGAATTTCATATTGTACAAGTTCAAATGCAAATTTTGGTTCTGGCAAGATGCACTTAGCCGAAATGCCACAATTTGAGGCAGTATTGGAAGGTATGGATATATCAATAGGCATAGTGTTTGGACTCACAAAAACACAGGCTGGTGTACGTTGGTGAAATATTTGAAATGAAATAACTCCTTAACAGAAAACTTTTCATCACTTTGTGTTTTTAATAGAAGTGTTCCATATAAATGAAAATTCACAACAATATTCCCACATGTAAAGCAATATCTGCAACACTGCAGTATATTGTATACCCAGTAAATATGTAATCCATTGCCAGCTGTGTACAGTACATGCATTTACTGAACATTTTTGATAAATTGCAGGCAAAGAAAAATTTTGTATTTGAAGAAAGAATAATTTCATGGGAGCATTTGTGATTGCAGATTGTTTTTTAAACAGACATCCACTGTTCCTTCTCAAAACACTGATTTTGGAACAGAGGGATCTTGAACCCCCTTTGCAGTCATGATCTATCTATCTGTAAGGTCAGATAATTTACCACAATTATCGATCACACTGCAAAGCAAGGAAGAACCAACCTGCTGCACCATCTATTCCATGCTCTGCATATTCATTGTATGAATATTTCTTATTATTTGTTGAGTTATGTTTAAGTTGCTGTTCCTATATTTTATTTCATTTGACAAAATTAAATCGGATTGATACTTTGTTTCAGTTTTGCCTTATACATACAAATGTATTCCTGACATTTATATGATGCTTCCTCAATTTAAAACCTGAGTCGAAATTGGCTAAGTTTTAGTGTAAACATTTATCTGAACCAAGAAATATTCTCCTGTTATAACAGATAGACTTAACATCTAAGGTATCATATCAACAACCGTAACGTAAGTCACGGAACATGGAATCGCCCCCACTTGACCCTGGAAAGGTCCCTGGAACGAACACGGCAATTTCCACGAACATTTTAAACTTATAATGGTTTGCTTTCAGTGTATGAACCTTAGGGGTGATTACATTGTAAGATGACTTTGTCTAACACATTCAATAATTTACTCTCTTCCCACGACATTTTTGTGCATAGCTGTTTGGCAATAATATTTCAGATCTGTTTGCTGGACTCAAGTTGTGACTGCCCAAAATTTTCATAGGGGTAGATCTCAACAAAGAAAAAGCCACCCAACCATATGGCAATTCATAACAAGACTGGGCGCTGAGATATAAAATTGATTTCTAAAAAAAGTTTTATTAAGATATTTCAACAGAAGTGCATAAAATTTTCAGAATTAATCAAAGTTTCCAAGCATATCACATCCGGTTGAAGCACAGTGTAGCACCTAATTTTAAATTTAGCATTATAACCATAGTTTGGCAGGCATTTAAATTTAGCATTATAACCATAGTGCATCGTCTCTGTTTGCATGTTTGCTATCAGAAATAATGAACAGATGTTAAATTATGTTGATGGCGGTGTAAACTTGCTTACAGAAGAAATTATTTTAAACATGGAGGGTGGGTTTTTTAAGGGGGATATCTTTTGAGACTTATTTAATCTAACCTTCCAATGTGTTCAACAATGAGTTCATTCCATGAAAGGAAATGCAAACACTGTATACTTCTTTTGACTCAAAGAAAATCAAATCAATTGGTATCTGATATCAAAAAAAATCAAACAACTGGTTTTGAATATTAGTCATGGAAGAATCAGGTGGCAAAGGTAGGCACTCTATAGAGTGCTAAAATTATAAGTTGCCCAATTGAAGATAGAACTTTATGCTTGGTTAAACTTATCAAGGTTATTTGTGCTTATTATGTTTTGTATTTATTTCAAAAATTGTAGTACTGTAAGAAATGTTAATCGATTGTGCCATTTTTCTTGTGATCTACTGTGAGCACTCAATGTCAAAGAAAGTCAAATTTGTGTACTTGTCCAAACCTAGATATTTAACACGAGTGCTTTATTTCATACTGATCTGTTAAGATTTAAATAAGATTGAAATCAAACTTTCTACACGCTCATAGATTTTTGAGTATTTTATTTTACATTTGAAATGAATGTGATAGATGGCAAAGGAGTGCCATGACTTTGCCTAAGATATGTGTAATGTCTTATTAATTTCTCATTGTAGAGTTGCTGCATCTGGTAAAAGCATGGAGGTACTACTTTAGAATGGCTGTCATTTTGTTCAACTTGAGTGTCACACAGAAGACTCTAATATGAAGCCACTATACACATTTATGTCACGGGAGGAGTCATGTCTCGTTGGAAATTATGTGGAAGTAAAAATGTTGCCTTCTTTACAGTCGTATGCACAATTGTCTTCTAAGAATAGTAGAAATGAGTTATCTACTCTGAATAGACTCGAAAAAACACGCAGTGTACATAAGTGTAATCTTAGTCATAAAGGATTCATACACCTATCTCGGTTGAAGGTACATGGAAGGTTACACGCAGGTGAAAAACCGTACCACTGCCAGTACTGTGAAATAAGTTTCAGTCGGTTTGATCCTCTCAAAAGACATGAAAGGATACACACAGGTGAAAAACCATACCGGTGCCAGCTATGTGAAAACAGTTTCAATTATCCATCTGCTCTAAAGGCTCATGAAAGAAGACACACTCGTGAAAAACCATATCACTGCCAGGACTGTGAAAAGAGTTTCAACCAATCTGTCAATCATCTGATTTGAAGGCTCATGAAAGAACACACACAGGTGAAAGGCCATACCACTGCCAGCTCTGTGAAAAGAGTTTCAACCAGCCACTTCATTTGAGACTACATGAAAGGACACACACATGTGAAAAACCATACCACTGCCAGTATTGTGAAAAGAGTTTCAAACAGATAACTAATTGGAAACGACATGAAAGTACACACACTGGCGAGAAACCCTACCACTGTCAAATACCAGTCTGTTGTAAGATTTACAGTCATCCATCTAAAATAAAGAGATATCAAAAAATACATTAATGGTAACCATTCACACCAGTAGTGTCACTGCCATACTGAACGACATTCAGTGACCAACATTTCAAATTAGACGTCTTCATTAATTAATTGCAGTTTCGCTATGATATACAGAATATGTTACTACCTCGGAGTAACAAATGGCGCCCTTATCTTACAAAAATGTCATCTTGCACCAGAGAATAAGTTATCAACCAGGTGTTTGCCTTATTCTTCTTCCCCAGCATCTGCATATACTAGAATAACCTGTCCTTTAATCCATCTGATGCACCCTCCCTTGATGCCGTCACGAGTGTGTTGAGAGACCACTTATAAGATGCAGCATAGTCATTAGCACGGTTTCATCTCATAACGGCAAAGTGCGGTTAAGAGAAAATTAAGAAACAATAGCATGCCCCCTCGATTATTCCCCCCCCCCTCCAAAAAAAAGGGGAAAAAAGAAAAGAAGAAGTAAAGCTCCCTATAGGCGGGTGGAAAAGTGTCCTTATTTCACGAGGACAAGAATTATAAGTACCCTTCTTGGATTCATTATTTTATCGACCATAAATATTCCTGATTGTGAAATAAAATCTTTTCATGTTGAGAATTATGGCTTTAATTGTCGTAAAAAGTGTACCTTCGTTTTCGCCTTTTCAGTTTCGCGTGCATGCATTCCCGATTGTTGATTAACTGATTAAGATACTCAAGTGACATCATAGCATATGAATTTGTAGTCCTTGACTTTTTCGTATCTTTTGCTGACGATATTTCTTCCAGGCTGCCAGGTGGAATTCTGTACATGATTGTTTAGTACTGCGTATGTTCTTGAGACCCGCCTCTTCTTTTAAACTAAAGAAGATATCAACAATATCCCTTTAACAGATTTTCTGCCTGCGGAGCTGGAAATATTGCGGTCAAAACTTTTACGAGTTGCCACCTCCTTTTTTTTTTATTATTACTACCTGACCCGACTGAAGTTCGTACTTTCGATTGAAGTTTTGTTTGTGAATTTATAAGAGTCAAATTGAATTTTTGTATCGTCACTTTATTTGAACAAAACGGAGTGTTAAGAAATAATACACATATAAAGCGACTACATTACAGACTACGACGAAGCTTTGTTATTAGACTCTTATCCACGTGAAATGGAAGGCACTCTTATCCACGTGAAATGGAAGGCACTCTTATCCACGTGAAATGGAAGGCACTCTTATCCACGTGAAATGGAAGGCACTTCTTAATCACGTGAAATGGAGAGCATTTCTTATCCACGTGAAATGGAGGGCACTTTTACCAACGTGAAATGGAGGGCACTTTCACCCACGTGAAATGGAGGGCACTTCTTAATCACGTGAAATAGAGGGCACTTCTTATCCACGTGAAATAAAGGGCACTTCTTACCCACTTGAAATGGAGGGCATTTCTTATCCACGTGAAATGGAGGGCACTTCTTAATTACGTGAAATGGAGGGCACTTTTATCCACGTCAGATGGAAGGCACTTTTATCCACGTAAATTGGAGGGCACTTCTTAATCACGTGAAATGGAGGACACTTCTTATCCACGTGAAATGAAAGGCACTTTTATCCACGTCAAATGGAAGGCACTTTTATCGACGTGAAATGGAGGGCACTTCTTAATCACGTGAAATGGAGGGCACTTCTTATCCACGTGAAATATAGGGCACTTCGTATCCGCTTGAAATGGAGGGCATTTCTTACCCACTTGAAATGGAGGGCATTTCTTATCCACGTGAAATAAAGGGCACTTTTTATCCACGTGAAATAAAGGGCGCTTCTCATCCACTTGAAATGGAGGGCATTTCTTATCCACTTGAAATGGAGGGCATTTCTTATCCACTTGAAATGGAGGGCACTTCTTATCCACGTGAAATACAGGCACATCTTATTCACGTGAAACAAAGGTCACTTCCTATCAACGTGAAATGGATGGCACTTCTTATCCACGT
Organism: Chiridota heheva; assembly: GCA_020152595.1. NCBI lineage: Eukaryota > Metazoa > Echinodermata > Holothuroidea > Apodida > Chiridotidae > Chiridota > Chiridota heheva. Next base: position 1,761,149 of record JAIGNY010004509.1, read on the forward strand.
GAAATATAGGGCACTTCTTATCCACGTGAAATAGAGGGCACTTCTTAATCACGTGAAATGGAAGGCATTTCTTATCCACATGAAATAAAGTGTACTTCTTATCCACAACGGTGAAATAAAGTGTACTTCTTATCTACGCGAAATGGAGGGCACTTTTTATCCAAGTGAAATGGAGGGCACTTTTTATCCACGTGAAATGGAGGGCACTTTCTATTTACGTGAAATGGAGGGCACTTCTTATCCACATGAAATTAAAGGCACTTCTTATCCACATAAAATTAAGGGCACTTCTTACCCACATGAAATTAAAGGCACTTCCTATCCACGTGATATGGAGGACACTTCTTATCCCAGTGAAATGGAGGGCACATCTTGTCCTCGTGAAATGGATGGCACTTATTTTCCCGTACATTGGAGGGCGATCTCCTCCGTGGTGCGGGCGTCCTTGCCAGTTTTCCACGTGTTAGGTGTAGGTACGCTTTATTCTTTTACATTTTGAATAAGAGAGTACTTCCTCCTTTCTTTTTTATCTAAAATTTGCAATGCGACTTGCTTGTCATCGAGCATGATAGGCGTAGATCGGGTATATATTCACTCCACTTGAACGCGCCAATAAATTCTTCTTTCCACAACCTGACAACCTTCACCCCCACTTTCCAAATTGAGCTACACCACTGTCGAGCATCGAAAACATGGCATGCGTGGGCAGATATTTGATCTGTTTTGTTTTTGATTCACAGTGGCGCCGCCAAAATAAATTTATTTGGGGTGGGGGCATAAATGAAATTGTATGTATAAGTGTGTCCAACCTATGGTGGCACTGCGCACACGAAGCGGGTGCCATAACGTCGTCCGGTGGGATCCAGTGGTGAAGCCCGGTGGGGGCCCGGTGAAAGCTCTACGTTTTTCGTGGCTTTGGTGAAATTGCTTAAAAGTCATGTCAAATGCACACCAAAAACATTTTTACTTTTAGGATTGGGGGCACATGCTCCCTGCTGGCGCCACTGTTGATTCAATTGAGCACCGCCGGTCCACCAGACCAAACGACGCAATATCCAGTGGACTTAATGGCCAGACCACGTTTGATAAAGGGAAATCACCTGTCCCTTCTTCAGCTACGCGACAGTGTGGTTGTGTTTTGATAACGTTAGTGAGGGAAAGGACAGGAGGGTGAAGTGTTAAATGATGAAGAGTACATACCTTTTTTCAGGCCCACCACTTTTAAATTGAGTGGTAAGTAAAAAGGTTTTTCAGCAATTTTCATGATTCGAAAGGAAATTTTACTTTGATGGGGGCTTTAATTATTTTTCTGTCATGGTCTCAGGACATGGCAGGTCTAGTATTGCTGAGTACAGGCTTGCTGAAAATCCGCCATCTTTGATACACTAACTTGCAAATTTTATAATTATTACAAACGTTTGTAAAACAAACTAATGATTTTGATATATTTAAAAAAAAAAAAGTAGGAGTCAGAAAAAGAAAAAAAAATGTTCAAAAAATACAAAAAATCCATTCACTCCAATTTACAAAATGTGCTGGGCACTACCATTATAGAAAGAGGTGAATAAAACGTGTCAAAACAAAGATTATTTCTGGCCAGTGAACTGAAACAAGGAACCCAATTTTAGATGCTGTGGAAGTGCTTTTGCAAGTTGTACAAGAACTGCGGCATCCAGACATACTTGCGTTAAAACATTACATTCTTTCTTTGCGACTGCATACACCAGAACTTTGATAGAACTAAAGGAGTTAGGAAGTGGAAATGTGAAGTAATACAGAACACTATCTGGAGTAAGATTGTGTTTGCTGTTCTAGTGCCGAGACACTTTCGCTATTTGGCCAAGCAAATATCGTATCATTTTAAAATGGCAATAAAATTGAAAAACAAAAAGTATATTTGCAATTAAGCCTTTATCGTCATAATAGGGCTTTTTTGGTCATAAGTCTGGTAAGAAGAATGCTAATGGTGAGAAGCGTCTGGACTTCTGTGGTAACAATATGGTAATAACTAATACAATTTTTGCACATAAGCAAATACACAAGCAAACCTGGACTTCCCCTGGAGGGAGGAAACTGGACACTGAATCAAATTGACCACGTGATGGTATCACAAGAGACATCTGTACTGAACCCCTGAGCCATGAGAGGTGCTGACATCGCTAGTGACCATCATTTGGTGTGCACAAAGTTCAGACTGAAGCTAAAGAGAAAACAGAAGGCAAACTTAAATAGGATGAAGTACGATACCATCAAGATCCAACAGCCAGCAATTAGAGCCCAGTTTTCTGTCAAGTTAATAAATAGGTATGATGTCCAACAAGATTATAATGATGAGACAGGTGATGATGTAGTAGAGAGTAAGTGGTAAAACATCATATCCATACTTCGCAACATATCAGAACAGGTCGTCGAATGGCAGTCAACCCTCTATATTAACTTTGTTGACTTAAAAAAAAGCGTTTGACTCAGACAGGAGGAGCCTATGGGGGGAAATGGCAGCTTATGGTATCCCACAGAAAATCATCACAATGGTTAAAATACTTTATGAAGGTAATGAATGTGCTGTAATAGGTATGATAGTGGACTGGGTGATGACTAAAACCAATAGTAATGGAATAAGATGGAGGTTTATGTCGAGGTTAGAAGACCTTGATTTTGCCGATGAAATCGTTCTGACCTCCTCTACCTATATGCAAACAAAACTAACAAGGCTGAACCAAGAATAAAGAAGAATAAGACTGAGCTCATGAAAGCAAATAGTGCATGCTGTGACAAAGTGCAAATTAATAATGAAAATCTGAAAGAGGTACACACAAGTACCTAGGGGCAACTGTAAACATACAAGGTGGTGGTGGAGAAGATATTGTTAACAGAATTTCTAAAGCAAGAAAATCTTTCATGAAATTAAAGAAGATATGGAGCTTCAATATTTATTCAGTCAAAACAAAGATCAGATTATTTAACTCTATTGTTAAGTCAATTCTCTTATATGGTTGAGAGTTTGTTTGTTAACGGCACCACGACAACGAGGGTCAAATTGTGCCTGAGAGATTAGATCATTCTAGAGGTAGAAAGGAAATAAAACAAGGGGAGATTGAGAGAAATACAAGAACTAAAAGTCAGAAAGCGAGAGAGGAGGAGCAAGGATGAAGAAAAACAGAGAGAAGGGGTGGGGAGGAGGACTAAATATGGTTGTAGAGGGAAGCATGATGAAGGAAGGGGGTAATTCTATCCGGAGGGTTTTTCTGGAAGAACTAGGCAATTGAGTTGTAGGAAGCGAGGGAAGCTCTGGGAAGGTTGTACAGGGGCAAGCAAGGAGAACGTGATGGACTGTGAGGGTGCAATGGCAATTGTTACAGAAGGGATGGGAAGCCAATAAGGAGGTGGGAGTAAGTGAGGTGGGTGTGACCTATTCTAGTCCCATGAGGTTTGCCAGCGGTCATGAACAACGGAAGCGATAAGCGGTTTGATGTCAGAAAGGGTTTTGGGAAATGGGATAGGGTGAGGTTAAGCGCAAGCTTAGCGGCTGCATCAGCCCTGTCATTGCCAGGGATGCCAACATGGCTGGGTATCCAGAAAAAAAGAATACTTTTTCTGCAGAGGGTGGGCGAAAGAAGTTTCCGGAGGAGGTGGGATGTGGAGTTATACCATTTAAGATGAGAGTACTCAATAAAGTTGAGACAAAGGAGGATGGCCTTTGTCTCAGCTAAAAAGATGGACAAGTAGTCGGGAAGCCTGCTCCTGAGGGTGCTGTCTTGGATGACGGCAGCAGGAGCTGTCTTGTCGCCTTCCTCGTCGCCATCAGTATAGATGGTGTAGTTGAGTTGGGTCTTTGATTTGGTTGTGGAGATTGATGAAGAGGTTAGGGTTTTGTGATGAGTGGAGACGCCCAGGTGGATAGAAGGGGGTGGCCAGGGAGGAAAAATGGGCCAAGAGAAGGTGCCAAGAGTGGCGGGGTTGATTCCGAGATGGAGGAGGTCTGATTTGATGCGTAAGCTAAAGGGAAAGGATATAATTTTAGTCCTGTCAAAGAGGGTGGAGAAATTGGGGTACCTAATGAGGTTGTAAACAGGATTCTGGGTTTTGGTGAGGACTCTAAAAGCATAGGAGAGGCTAAGTTTTCTACAACTTAGCAGAAAGGGTGGTTCGTTGGCTTCAACATGAAGGCTGGTGATTGGGGAGGTCCTGTAGGCACCTAGACAAACATGTGGGCTTCATTTTGGATGTGGTTGAGGTAAGAGTTGTGAGCGACATAGTAGACAATATTTCCGTAGTCAAGCTTGGCACGAATGGTGTGCCTGAAGATTTTGACGAGATCATGGCGGTTTTCACCCTAAGTGGTGTTGGAGAATAGGCGGAGAAAGTTGAGGGAGCTGTTGCATTTCTGTTTCTGGTTGGTGATGTGTTGCTTGTAGTAGAGCTTGGGGTCTAGACTTAAACCCAGGAACTTAGTGTGTTCAATTTTAGTGATGCGATTGACATTGAGCACGAGATTCGGGTTGGGGTGGATGCTGTTGAAATTACAGAAGTACATGCAGACTGTCTCGTCTTTAGAAAATTTAAAACCGTTATTGTTGCACCAGTCTTGCAGCTGGTTGAGGCTGAGTTGAAACCTATTTTTAACAAGAGGAGTAGAAGATGGTAAAGTCGTCTACGTTTGATGTTGGGGCCAAGGTTGTCTGCTATGTTATTAATGCTCAGGTTGAAGAGAGTGGGAGAGAAGATGCTGCCTTGGGGAACGCCCTCGTCTTGGTTATGGGGGTTGGAGAGGGTGTGGCCAATACGAACTTGGAACTGCCTAAGTGAGAGGAAGTTTTGAACAAAGATGGGGAGGAGGCCGATGGTGTGAAGTTTGCGGATAATGCCGTATTTCCAAGTAGTGTCAAAAGCTTTCTCGAGGTCGAAAAAGATGGCAATGAGGTGTTCCTTTTTTGCAAAGGATTCTCGGATAGCGGTGTCGAGTGTAATTAACTGGTCCAAGGTATTGCGACGTTTCCAGAAGCCACTTTGGTGAGGAGAGAGTTTAGTCTCTGGTAATGATCCTTTCCATAATTTTACAGAGACAGCAGGTGAGGGCGATGGGGCGGTAGCTGGAGGGGTCAGTACTGTCCTTTCCCGGTTTGGGGACGGGGGTGACAATAGCTGTCCTCCATATAGGGGAAAGGAGTGTGAGGACCAGATGTGGTTGAGGATGGTGAGTAAGGTAGTGGTGGCCTTGTTGGGGAGGTGTTTCAGAAATTGGTAGGAAATACTATCTGGGCCCTTGAAGGTGCAGCCAGCGTCATGGTAGACTTGATTTAATTCAGAAAGGGTGAGAGGAGTGTTATAGCTTTTGGTGTTGTCGGAGGGAAAGGTGATACTCCGGATTTCATCACGAGCTTTGGTTAACCATGTCCTTTTTTGTGGTGAGAAGGTTACCATTCCAAGAGAGATGGGAGATGGAAGACTTGTTCACCCTGCCGTGGAAGCTGTTAACCATTCTCCAAATCTTCTAAGTGGGGGTTGTTGGTAGTGAGAGAAGAGATGAAGTTGTTCCAAGTGTTGGTTTTACTGTCCTTGATAGTGCGCCTGGCTTTGGCTCGGCTGATGCAAAAGAGGTTGAGGTTGTGGGTGGTTGGGTTAGTTTTGAAGTTCCTGAGAGCCCTTTTTCTGTTCTTGATGGCGGTTTTGCAGTCATCAGTGAACCAGGGGTTCGGGGGATGGTTAGGGGGTTTGGAGGTTTTGGGAATGGAGCAGGTGGCAATGTTAATAAGGATGTTATGGAAAACTGACATGGGATCATCACCCTCGAGGAGAGGTGTGAGTCGCAGAGGGTTTCAAAAAGGGGCCAGATGGCCTTCTCGAGGTTCCAATTGTGGGTGTGGTCGGTAAGGGTTTGAAAGTTGGAGTGAATAAGAAGAGGGTAATGGTCACTACCACAGAGATCAGCAGTGACCTTCCACTTAAAATCAAGGAGGAGGTTAGAGGAACAGATAGACAGGTCAATACAGGTGAGGAAGCCTGCGGAAGGGTAAAGGTAGGTCGGGGAGTTATTGTTGAGCAAGGAGAGGCTGTTCTGTCGAAGGGTGTTTTCAACGAGCTTGCCTCTAGGGGTGATGGTATTGGAGCCCCACAAGGGGTTGTTGGCGTTGAAGTCACCAAGAAGGATGAAGGGGGTGGGGAGCTGAGAGATGAGGTTGTTACGGCTGGTTGGTTGAATGTTGGCGTTGAAGGGGAGATAGATATTGCAAAGAGTGATGGTTTTGTGGAGGGAGATAGATATACAGATGGCCTGAAGGTCGCTGTTTCTATGAACTGGGCTGTGTGCGATATCTTATCTAACAAGAATAAAGACACCTCCACAGGCCCTGTCAGCTTCCACTAGTAGTGTATATTAGCAAGTAAAGTTATTGAGGGAGTAATGGTCAGTAGTTTTTAAGAAGGTTTCTTGTAGGCAGAGGATGACCAGGTTGAAGGTGGTGGCCAGTAGGTCGATTTCTTCCGAATTGGCCTGAAGGCTTCTGATGTTCCATTGTATAATATTGTTGGTGTTGCTATTGTAATTGTTTGTTGTGCACGCCATAAGGAGGCAGAGGAATATCTGGAGGAACATCTGTTGGGTCCGAGTTGGCTTATTTTTTTTTTGGATCTGATTTCTTTAGGAGCGGTTGTTTTTGAAAGTTGGACGAGAAGTATGAGAGACGTGAAAGACGAATGAGACTGACAAGAAATTGGATACCTTCATGTTCAAATGCATGACAAGAATTTTAAAGATCAGATGTCCACGTGTTGTTTCGAATGATGAATTATTGAGATTTACAAAGCAAAGAAGAATTAACAACAAAGTCAAAATGAGAAGATGGAGGTAGATTGGGCATGTATTAAGAATGAAAGAGGACAGCCACTGCATGACAGCATTGACATGGAAGCCAGAAGGGAGAAGGAAAGTAGAAGTAGACCGCACAAAAACGATATGGAGCAGAACGGTAGTGAAAGAAAGCAGGAAAGAGAGGAGCTAGGGTGGAATTCTTGTAATGAAGTCAGACACGTTGCCAGAGATAGGATATGTTGGATAGAGTACACTGCATCCGCTTATGGGACACATGGCCCGAAGAGGACAGTAAGCGAGTCTGAAGTCTACGGAAACGATCGAAGGGGCTATGCTTGTTAAAATTGAAATTATAAATGTGGTGAGATTAGGGATTCCCCTCCTAAATATAGCATATTTTTCCCACATATAAAAATTCCTTGCACATATATGAAATGAACTGATGTAATATTGTTTGGACCCCTCCCCCTTTCAATCACCATTCTCACGCTTTCTCCTCCCCTTCCACTGGGAACCACATATACTGACAAGGAACGCATACAAAATGAAAGAATATAAATACACTTTCTTTCCGGGAAAACATGAATCTAAATAGTTTACAAAGTGAATAGGCAAAATTAATATCATTTGTCGTATATATTTGTAGCGTATATTTTGACAATTTCTATCTTTATATTTTTCAGCAATGAAATTAAGAGAGGTGATTACACAAGAACATAGTAAATTAACCTAATTAATCAATAACTAACTACATTGCTGTACTACAACATTCATTATTTTGATTTCATGCCGAAACTTACTGTTTCTTTCTGCGTCATTTCCATATTAAACCTGTGATAATTTCGTGAACTTGGACAATCTTGGACAAAGTTGTTGTCGCACTTTTCCTCTGGTACCTCGTTTCAATGTTGCTTGAAACGAAAGCGTCACGGGATAATCTTCTTTAACTGCTACATTTTGGGCGTGGTAGAAGAGACGTAAAAACGCGACAAGCAATTTTGTAGGTGAGAAGGCCAACATACACATTATTATTATTATTATTATTATTATTATTATTATTATTATTATTATTATTATTATTATTATTATTATTATTATTATTATTATTATTATTATTATTATTATTATTATTATTATTATTATTATTATTATTATTATTATTATTATTATTATTATTATTATCATTATTATTATTATTATTATCATTTTATTATTATTATTATTATTACTATTATCATTATTATTATTTTTATTATAATTATTATTATTATTAATATTATTATTATTATTATTATTATTATTAATATTATTATTATTATCATTATTATTATTATTATCATTAATAATATCATTATTACTATTATTATTATTATTATTATTATTATTATTATTATCATCATTATCATTACTATTATCATTATTATTATCATTATTGTAATTATTATTATTATTATTATCATTATTGTTATTATCAATATTATTATTATTATTGATTAAATTTGATATAGAGTCAACCAGAACCTGATTGAGGGTCCCCCAATATTCTAATCTGTCGATTCAGAGTTTAATCCATCGGTTCAAATTTTAATCTGTCGGTTAAGATTTTAATCCGTCGGTTCAGATTTTAATCCGTCGGGTCAGATTGGTGCCATCATTTCAGATTGGTGCCGTCGCTTCAGACTGGTGCTATCACTTGCACCATCAACTTCATTAAAATGCGTGCGGTGCAGTAGTGTCGGTTGAGATTAGTGCCAAGTAATCATGTAATAAAATGTTGTTTTGACAAGTAATTGATCATAACTATGGTATTCTGGAAGCAGGTTTTAATAGTATCTTGATAAAGATAAGCTATTCTAGTGGTGTAGAAGCGGGGAAAGGGTGCTGAGCCCCTAGATTTTTCAAGGGGTTCAGCCCCCTTCTCCCTCCCCTTTCGTTGTAAATGTAGCAGATACTGTAATGCATTGTTGCATGTCAATCGATATCTTTAAACATTTGGGAGAAGAGCCCCCAAGTTCACAATTTAGATTTACCCCACTGGCTCTCCCTCGCACAGCGTTATAGGGATCACCAGAAATAAAAATCCATAGGGGCACTATCGTTACGGTCAATGGGAGAAAACGATATTTTTCGTGATTTCGACAAAATTGCACAAACCTCAACTGAACGATAGTGCCCCTATGGATTCTTATTTCGGGTGAGCCTTATATTCATCCAACTCGGGTGAACGAGACGCAGCTTTTTCACACCAACTCGTATTCAGTCTCCTTTTAACAATGTGAAAGAGACTGATGCATGTAGTGAGCATGCGTGCGCGTACATGCTATTCTCCTGCACACAGTCAACTATCGTATTTCACAATGTTATGAACTTATAGATCACTCCGTTTTGAATTCCTGGGAAACTTTAAACCAATAAAAGTGAGTTTCAAGTTTTCCTTATTACTATTAAGATTGCTGATTTTATTCATGACATTAATGTCATCTCATTCCCAATTAATTTACAAATGGGAGAAAGAAAGCTGGATATCTAGTAATTCCATCCGTTGCAATTTGCTATGGTAGTGGGGCGGATATGTGACTTAGGTGAGCACTTCTGGATAGAAGCGTGAAAATTTGCACAAAGGGGTTTTTGAGTGTGCTGATTTCAAAAATTGCGAGAACCACAATGTCACTCCAACCCTTCCCGCCAAAAAATTCAAAATGGCCACCACAAACACGTTTTTGCCCATAAATCAGCTGTTAGTGCCCCGATCTTGGTGTCTATACCTATGTTCTTGAGGTCAAGAAATCCAATAAAACCCATGCGAAACATCATAAGATCCATCTTCTTGCCAAAAAATTGAAAATTCAATTCAAAATGGCCGCCACAAACTTATATGAGAATCTCATGAGAAAAGAAAAGTTCTCATGAGAGCATGAAAAACAATTATGAGAATCAGGACAAACAATTTTGCATGAGAACATGAGAATTATTTACCTCATGAGGACATAAAATGATCATGATAAATGATAATTATTAATGGTAACCATGGCAACCTTAAATTCATAAGCTCCTTAACACGTCATCATGTCCTGTTTTGGTTTCTGTAAAAACCATGCAATGGAATGTGAGATCTAATTATGAGAAGTGAATTTGCTCATAAAATCTGGAAGCTCACAACAGCAAGTCTGGCACAGACAACGATGTAAGCACAGCTGCCTTGTACATCACACAGTTACTTGTCTTCAATGCCGTCAAACGAGGTAGGAGAGATTCTGTAGCAGCACGGCACAATTCGGACTGTGAGACGCTTCTCCCATTGTATCTTGGCCTGCTTATTTACAACCGAACGCGTAAACGTGATCTCATTGACAATCTATTTGAAAAGGGTCTGTCGGTGTCATATGACAGAGTTTTGCAACTGTCTACTGATGAAGCTAGTAGAATAATTGACATATATGAGAATGAGGGCATTGTCTGTCCTTCAAACCTCAGACCAACTGTTCACCACTGGAAATCTCACAACCCGTCATCCACCTCAAGTCGTAATTCTTTTCATGGCACCGCAATATCAATAACACAGCACATCACAAATGACAATCCTGGTGTTGTTAGGGTCCTTCAGGAGATTCCCGAAAACAGGGCCCAACCAAAGTCGAAATCTATCAAGTCATTACCAAAGTCATATACTGATGTGCCACCGGTTTCGCTCCCTGATAATGTTATCCCAACTGTAGAGGATGATGAAGCAATTCCAATATCTGCGGAAATGAATGATGATGAAATGCAGAAGTTTTGGTTTGAAAAGGTGAGGACGAAGTTGGCTAATGAAAATCAAATTTATCAGGTGAAGACGGACATATCATGGTCAGCCTACTTTGCCAGCTTACAGGTGTGTCTACCCAAGACATCTGCAATTATCTCTCTCTTACCATTATTTCGAGATCAAGCACATTCACCCGCTATGGTCAAGCATGGGATGAATATCATCAAACAGATCACGGTTCGTGTCAACCCAGGCCAGATACCACTGCTCACTGTTGATCAGCCATTATATGCAATTGCAAAACGAATTCAGTGGGAATGGCCAGAAGAGTATGGTGAAAGACATTACGTTGTACTGATGGGGGGTCTCCATATAGAAATGGCCATGTTGAAAGTAATTGGCGACTGGCTTGATGGTAGTGGTTGGACCTATGTTATGACTTCGGCCAATGTTACAACTGAGGGACGTGCAGCTGGTCTGCAGAAAGGTTCACACACATCCAGAGGTCAGTGGGCACATCAAGTAACCGCAGCGGCTCTGTGCATTCTCCTTCACAGGTCATATGCTGAGTATCTAATCAACACATCAGATGATGAACAAATACACTATGATGAGTGGTGTAAACAGATGGCTTCAAAGCATCTTCAGTTCGATTACTGGTACAAAGTCTGGCAGTTGGAACTTCTCTTCCCACAGTTCCTTAGATCACAGCGTGAGCAAAGATATGTTGCCTACGTGCAGTCACTTGGAAAGATTATTCCATGGATGTTCGCTCTTGACCACTACCACTATGCTTGCTGGATGACCGTTCATGTTAGAGACCTACAATCCCTTGAGATTAACTGCCCTACCACACATGCAGAGTTCCTCAAAGGCAACTTTGTGACACAGTAAACTATGCACAAATTCTCAGCACTAGCCCATGATCAAGTTCATGAACAGCTGAATGCAATGGTGAGGGGAGATGGAGGCATAATAGGTATCACTGAAAATGAAGCAGCACTAGCAAGGTGGATAGTGGCAGGTCCAGAAACAGCTGGACTTCTAATGGAGTATGATGACAAACATGCTAGGGGAAAGAAGGACACAGAACGCCACCATGAACAAATACCAAGTGTACAGAAGACTTTCTTATCTCACGTCAAGAGTGTCACTGATGTAATGGATGAACTTAGCAACCCCTTTGCTGATACAAGCACAGACCTCTACGCACTTGACACCAAAGTGATGTCTGATAGTGTGGTAAATGCTATAAGGTCCGCAGAAGACATAGGCAAAACACAGTACAAGAAATTTGTTGCCGAGCGTTTCAATGGCACAATCACTGCATTCAAAGACACCATACATAAGAACAATCTGCCTTTGTTAAATTCTAGTTCACGAAAGAAACCTGCGAAGTCCGCTTCCAAGATTTCCAACCTGCATAGTGATGTTTGTCTCTTTTCACGGATGTATATATCGTGTCAAGCTAGAGAAAGCGATATGGATGCCTTCTTCAGCCATGAAAATCATGCCTGGCCTCCATCATTGGCATCAAATGGTATTATGCATCAAACATGCAAATCTGACTTGATGGGATGCCTGGAGACAATGGTACCACAACCAGAATCTGTTCCAAAAGTTGACGTCAAAATTGTTGACGGTGCTGCCCTTGTGCACATGCTTGATCCAAAGAAGTCCAAACTTTCTGTCAAAACATTCCAGGACTATTCACAACTGGTGTTCTTACCTTACATATAACACATGTTACAAGACGTTGTTCGTGTAGATGTTGTCTGGGATGTCTACAGGGAGGACAGCTTAAAGACACAAATACGACAGAGCCGTGGATCTGGTAATCATCTCCGGGTGGACAACAACACCAATATTCCTGTTAACTGGAAGAACTTCCTTCGCTGTGATGCAAACAAAGACAGCCTGTTCCGACTTCTAGCCAATGCAATACAAGAGTTTCAACCTCCCCCAGGGAAGCAAGTGATCTCCACACATGGCCAGAATGTTGTATCATCTCCCATGACTGACCTTTCAAGCTTGTCCTGCACTCACGAAGAAGCGGACACACGGCTTCTTTTTCATGCTTCCCATGCGTTCCATCTTGGATTTACCAAGCTGATGATACACGCAACAGATACTGATGTGGTGATTATTGCGCTTGCAGTGTCCAGCGTTTTACAGGACTGTGAAATATGGATAGCATTTGGTCATGGTGGTAGACTACGTTACATTCCATGCCACCTAATTGCAGCGGAATTAGGCAATGACGCTATTCTTGCACGCAATATCAGGATGTGATACTGTCTCTGCCTTTCATGGAATTGGAAAGAGAACCGCTTGGGCTGTATGGTGCAGTATGCCTCATCTCAAACCAATTTTTGCTCGGTTATCCCATGCTCCATGCCAGGTTTCCCCCAGCGACTTGGAGCAAATAGAGAGATATGTTGTTCTCTTGTATCAGCGAACATCATCACTCAACCATGTGAATGAAGCCAGTAAGCACTTGTTCACTCAAAACCGTAAGATGGAAAACATTCCTCCAACGTTACATGCCCTGAAACAGCATGTGAAAAGAGCTGTTTATCAGGCAGGGCACATCTGGGGACAGTCACTTATAGGAGACCCTGAAGTTCCATCGCCAGATTTATGGGGCTGGGAGAGAGTAAGGTGATTCCCCATGGACTCCATGCTAGACCACTCTTCCAGAGGCAGCCAAAGCTTGTCAGGAACTGCTGAAATGTGGATGCAAAAAGTATTGTACAAAAAGATGCAAGTGTGTCTGCGCAAATCTCAAGTGTACACAGTTGTGCTTCTGTTCCGGACAGTGTAGCAGAGAATAAAGCAAATCTGAACATATGAGATACTGACAGCGATCATTTTTAACATAATGTATGACACACTATTTGACTGCTTTACTTGAAAAAGGTATACCATGCTCAATTGTGATATACTTTGATCTGACAAATAAATGCTATTATATGGAATTGTTTTCAACTTTTCACCATAATATTTCATATGTATTCTACCGACTTGGTATAGATAGTAAGATCACGGTGATTGGGGCAGGTTTTTTGGTCAAAAACTTGTTTTGTGAGGGCATTTTGATTGTATCTGTTTTACTATTCACAATATAATGTGCGTCATGATATTTCATGTTTTCTATTGGGTTCCTTGACATAAAACAGGTATAGATACCAATAAATGATGGCTGGATAGCCATTTTATGGCCAACAATGGATTTGCGACGGCCATTTTGAATTCTAGGTTTTTCGTAGGAAGATGTTATGACAGTTTACGTGGGTTTTATTGGGTACATTGACCTCAAAAACATGTCTAGAGACCAAAATTATGGCTATTTGGGCACTTAGATCCGTTTTATGGTAAAAAAGCTTTCTTGTGGCGGCCATTTTTTTTTTTTGGGGAAGATGTATCTCATGATGTTTGGCATCTGTTTTATTGGATTTCTCGACCTCAAGAACATAGGTATAGACACCAAGATCATGTTAATCGGGGAACTAACATCTGATTTATGGGCAAAAACGTGTTTATGGCGGCCATTTTGAAATTTCGACTTTTTGGCGGGAAACGTTAAAGTGACATCGTGGTTCCCGCAATTTTTGAAATCAGCATACTCAAAAATCCCTTTGTGCAAATTTTCATGCTTCTATCCAGAAGTGCACACTTTAAGTAAAAAATGTTACATATCCGCCCCACTATGGTACTTCCTGAATGACTTACAATACCATGTGCTGTCAGGTTGTGCATGTTAGAAAACTGCCGCTGAAATCCTCTAATGGATAAAGGAAATTTGAATTTAAATAAAAACGTTGTTGAAGGACATACGCGTACAGGACTCTTTTCAATGGTGTGGAGAAGAGGGGGACTCTCTTATCCGTAGCAGGCGCCTCCCCTGATCACCAGGGCCGTAATTCTCATCTGGAAAGTGTTTGTGTGTGTGTGTATGAGGAGGAGGAAGAGAGAGGAGGGGTGGCCTCTGATCCATAAAGAGGGGGGAGACAAGAGGCAAATTGTCTCCAAAATGTACAAGATTGTTAAATGCTAATTTTCTTGGGGAAGGGGGCCTTTTCCCCTGGGAATTATGGCCCTGCAGATCACCCCTCATGAATAGGTATGATTTGTACGTATAGTCTTAATAAGAAGTTTAAGTATTTAATTGGAAGAGTATTAGAGCATTAAAGGAGCACCAGACCGAAAAGTGAGATCGTTTGTTTTGCGAATTCACAGATATATTATCCACACAAGATTGATTAACTTCATGCCACCGTAGCCTACAGACGACGTGAGGACAAAGGTCACTTGAATAATCATTTTTACCCAAAATTTGTTGTACCGTTGCGTGCTAAATAAGCAAACGATATATATATATATATATATATATATATATATATATATATATATATATATATATATATATATATATATATATATATATGTATATATATGTATGTATATATATATATATATATATATATATATATATATATATATATATATATATATATATATATATACATATATACATATATATATATATATATATATATATATATATATATATATATATATATATATATATATATATATATATATATATATATATATATATATATATACATGTATGTATGTATGTATGTATGGTTACCCATCCACCAATTTTGGTTCATGTGTGTATTACAGGTTGGAGCTATAAGTGACAAAAATTGTTGCATACTAACGCACGCACACACACACACATGCAAAAATCATCAAATTTTATCCATTCCAAAACCCCTAATATGAAGTCATCATATAGTACCCCTATTGGGCCCACCAGCCTCCTAATATCAATGTAGTGTAGTGTAATATTAAATGGCCATGTAGTGTAGGAAGTAAAAGCAGTTATTTGCCTATACAGAAAAGTGACTACAATATCTCATCCCCACATGATAATAAAAAATTATTATTAATGTTGTTTCATGCATCTAGAGACAATACAATCAGTTGAAACCTTTATCACAGAACTGGCTTTTCACCTGTGTCCTTTCATGATTTTTCAATACTGTGGATACAAATGATTGAAATTCTTTACAGTGCTGACAGTTGACGGTTCTTCACCTATGTGATTTCAAAACAATTGTTTGTTTGGAACTGTTTTGACAGAACTGGCAGTGGTGTGGGTTTTACCTGTGTGGTTTTTCATGAGCCTTCCAATTAGATGATTGATTAAAACTCTTTTCACAGTACTGGCAGTTGTATGGCTTTTTACTTGTGAGTATTCTTCTTAAGGTCCTCAGGGCAGATGAATCCCATTAAACTCTTTTTCACAGTACTGGCAGTAATATGGTTTTCACCTGTGTGTGTGTTCTTTTATGACTCTTCAAGGTAGATGAAACTGAAACTCTTACCACAGTATTGGCAGTGGTATGGCTTTTCCCCTGTATGTGCTCTTTCATGAGCCTTCCAACTACATGGTTGAATGAAACTCTTTTCACAGTGCTGGCAGTGGTATGGCTTTTTATTTGTGAGTATTCTTTCGAAGGTCCTCAGGGCAGATGAATCCCATTAAACTCTTTTTCACAGTACTGGCAGTAATATGGTTTTCACCTGTATGTGTGTTCTTTCATGACTCTTCAAGGTAGATGAAAGTGGAACTCTTACCACAGTATTGGCAGTGGTATGGCTTTTCATTTGTGTGTATTCTTTCATGAGTCTTCAAGGTAGATGAAATTGCGAAACTCTTTTCACAGTGCTGGCAGTGGTATGGCTTTTCACCTGTATGTGTTCTCTCATGAGCCTTCAGAGCAAATGGATGATTAAAACTTATTTCACAGTACTGGCACTGATATGGTTTTTCACCTGTGTGTCTTCTTTCATGAGCCTTCATAACAGATAGCTAATTGAAAGTCTTTTCACAGATCTGGCAGTTGTATGGCTTTTCACCTGTGTGTGTCCTTTCATGTACCTTCAACTGAGATAGGTGTCTGAATCCTTTATGACAGAGATTACACTTATGAAGCTTTTCCCTTTCGCTATTTTTTTTTTCAAGTCTGTTCAGAGAAGTTAGATTATTTATACTTTTTTAGAAAACAATTGTGCATATGACTGTAAAGGCAACATTTTAACTTCCACATCATTTCCAAGAAGACATGACTCCCAGCATGACAAATAGGTGTGTGATTGTTTTATATCAGAGTCTTTAGTGTGACACTCTACTTCAACAATGTGACAGCCATTCTTCCTAACAATTGATCCTTCTATGAGATGCTGCAACTCTACAATGAAAATTTGATAAGAAATTACACACAGATTAGGAGAAATTCATGGTTCAAAGTCTATAAACGTGTTGTAATTTCTGTGTTAAATTTGTTAAAACGGTATTAAAATTTGAGCAGATCAAAATGAAATAAGTCCCTCTAGTATTACTAATCTAACTTTGGACAAGTACAACCAGAAACCAAAAGGTTGAATATGTTGTTCGGATGCTGTTGTAATTCTTAATTACTGTTGTAATGCATAATTACTGTTGTAATGCTTAATTACTGTTGTAATGCTTAATTACTGTTGTAATGCTTAATTACTGTTGTAATGCTTAATTACTGTTGTAATGCTTAATTACTGTTGTAATGCTTAATTACTGTTGCAATGCTTAATTACTGTTGTAATGCTTAATTACTGTTGTAATGCTTAATTACTGTTGTAATGCTTAATGGACGTGTAATGTGAGAACTGAGTTTTAGATCCCAGGAAGCACTATAGAAATGTTAGGAATATATCTATGTACTGTATACAGGCAAAAAACTGAAAATGAACTTAAAATCTGATCAGCAACTTAACTTAATTCAACATACAAATGATAAGAAATATTCATACAATTAATATACACAGCATGTACTAGAAGGTGCACATGGGTTGGTTCTGACTTGCTTTGCAGTGTGTTAAATAAGTACCATTAATGATGGTAAACAATCTGACCTCACTCAGTAATATATCAACCAGAACTAAAAGGTTTTAAGGTTCCGATGCTTTTTTTTCATAAGCTGATTAATTTGCAAGTTTTGTATTAAGTGTCATGTCACTGCATATCATGAAATATTTGATCCATGATATTTATTGATAAGCCACGACCAGTGGCAACATGCAGATCAATAAAATAGACGTACCTATTGAAATCACTAGCATGTGCACAATGATCAATAACATTATCATAGCAAGTATGATGCAAAACAGACATACAGTTGCTCATGTATCATATAGGCCCACCTACTCATTAATATGCATGGTATCACCACCAAAACCAATTGTGCACACCTACAGACCATGGGTTATCTGTGTACCAAACATGACATGAATGCAGGTTATTGTTCTTAAAATATAGTGTTAACAAACTCTTTATAGCAAAGTCATATTAAACCCCGCCCACTATGCATATTGCTGAATTTCAACATTTTTATATCATGAACATGTACACACTAGCTAACATCATAATTATCCAATATAAAACAAAACTGATATGCGGTTGTTAAAATATGAGCATTTTAAGATTTTACATTAAGCCCCACTTATTCATTAAGATGCATGCCATCACCACCAAAACCAGTAGGGCACATCTATGGACCATGGGCTACCTGTGTACCACATGCAATATGAATCCACTGTTCTGTTCTTGAGATATCGTGTTTACAAGCTCTTTTCAGCAAAATCATATTAAGCCCTGCTCACTATGCATATTAATGAAATACAAAGTTTTTATACTATGAAAATGGACACACTAGCTAACATAAAAACTGTACCAAATATGAAACAAAACAGATATGCGGTTGTTAAAATATGATATATAATATGATAATACATATGAAAATATATTTCAACATTTTTACATTAAACCCCGCCTACTCATTAATATGCATGACATCACCACCAAAAAGAATATGGCACATCTACGGACCATGGGATATCTGTGTACTACATATGATATGAATCCACTGTACCGCTCTAGAGATATCGTGTTTACGTTAAGTTTGATGAGGTTTAACAGGTGTTAAATAATTAAGGTGCAAAGGTTAGGAAAGAGATGATTGGAAGAGGAAAGGATGGAGAGAAGTGAAAATTTTAGAGGAAATAACTTGTAGAAGAAAAGGTGGTAAGAAGGAGAGAGGGAGAGGGATGTGAGATAGGAAAGGATGGGTGTGTGGGGAGATTAAATCAAGTGGAAAAGGTTGCTGTTGCAGAGGAAGGTGATAATGTTGCAGGGGGATTGTTCTTGAAGAAGTCGGAAGTAGTGGTGGCAGGGGATAGGAAAGATCTAGAGTTGGTGTAAATCAGACAGGTTAAGAGGATATGATGGATCAAGGATCGGTATTGCAAGTGGGGCAGATAGGTTTGGGAGAGCCAGAAAGGAGGTAGGAATGGGTGAGATAGGTGTGGCCTAGGCGAATGTAGGTGATGACCATGTCTAGCTAAAATCACACACTAACTAACACCACAACTGTTCCAAATATGAAAAACAGATATGTGGTTGTTAAAATATGAGCATTTTATGATTTTTACATTAAGCCCCGCCTACTCATTATATGCATGACATCACCACCAAAAACAATTAGGCACATCTACGGACCATGGGTTATCTGTGTCCCACATATGATATGAATCCACTGTACACTTCTCCAGAAATCGTGTTTACAAGCTCCGCGTTACACACACACATACACACACTAACACACACACAGACCATCATGACCGCCATTCCTGATGCTATTACATCAGAACCAAAAACTAATCAACAGCAAAAGGGGTTCAAAAATCCCATTGTTCCAAGAACGGTATGTTAAGCATGCAGTGGATTTCTGTTCCAAAAACAATTTGTCACCAAATGTTCTTATAAAATCATTCTTTCTTTTAACAAAACGTTTAGCGAGCACAGCATTTTTAAACTTGCAATTTTATCAAAAAAGTACCCATATGGGTATATACAGTATACTGCAGTGTTGCTGGCAAGCTGTAGTGAGTACCCATATGGATATATACAGTATACTGCAGTGTTGCTGGCAAGCTGTAGTGAAACATTGCCATGAATTTTCATTTATATAGTAGATGTCTATTAAAGATACCAATTGGTGAAAACACCATCTTATTCTGTCAAGGAGTACACACTAAAGGTAGACCTATATACTGATATATCGATTCCTGCAATTGATTACAATACTGCCTCAACATTGTGGCTTTAGTTGGCAGACCACATGTTGTAAGAACCAAAATGTGAATTTGTATTTTTATGATATATCATTTTAAGTTTAGAACAAACATGAAGAAAACATTTTCAAAATAATCAAACACAATCAACTATAATTTTTTGTTTCTAAAACAGTGGAACTGGCCCATAATAAGGGTATATCATTGGCACATGATACATGTAATGTATGGGGAGCTGTACTGTATTTGACCAAAGTACTACGATATTCCTATTTTAAAAACTTTTACCAAGAGGAGAAAGCTTGCAAAGACATTAATTTCATCAGGGATTTGTTTAAGCTGAACTTTTGGTGTGACTTCAACTGCTAACATCTTCTCCCATATATATAACATCAACACATGCAATCAGAGACAAATGTTTTTTTTTTCCTTTCACTTTTTCAATGTTGATACGCGAAAGGAAAGCAAAGGTTTGGTAATATATCTGCAACATATTGAACAGAGGTATAAGGGGATGGGAAAAATTGTCAACCGCTTTTGTCCAGGATTGTGGAGCTGACTTAGGTACACCACTTTTTCAGGTACGCCAAGTTTATTAGCATTGTGTTGAGCTCCTATATAGAAAGAGAGACTTTTAGTTGTTCCCACTGCAAAGTCACAATATACTGCACACTCCTGAATGCTTTACTCATTCAATCAAATCCAACACTTGTTGAAAAGTTTCAGCTGTCCCTCCAACCATCTGATTTATTTCCATGAGCACTATGACACAAATAGAATAAGAGAAGAATTATCATATAAAACATAACAACTGCAGTTCAGTTTGTAATCTACGCCTTGTTTTCTCAAAGATCTATGAACAGATAGCAACAACGTGAGCTTATCTGGAAGACAATAGGTTATAAAACATCAAAATTGGTTAAAAATGGACCATTTTACAGCATTTTGAATTTGAATTTGAATGCCTTTTGAATGTTAAAAAGTTAATAGTAATTATTTTATATAGTGCCCTTTCTATATAAGTATATTCAAGAGCGCTTTACAAACATCAGCTTTAGCATAGGGAAAAGCTGCCCATATGGCGCATCATCATCCATTAGCTCAGGGAACCAGGTGGGTGTGACTGCCTACCATTGGGACCGACAGCTTAACGTTCCCTCTGAAGGACGGCGAGCACCATTCAACCATTGCCACTTCTCTCAACAGCTGAATGGGGAGCAGGAGCTGCAAATGACGTTCTTCCGCTTTGATGATCGCCGTATCTGTCTGCATAGCTGTGGAAAAAAGGGTTAGACCTGACCAGGGCTTGAACCTGGTACCTCCAGCATCTCAGTCATGCACTCTACCAACTGAGCTACCCGATTCCTTAATGCCTTATGCAAATTTTATTGTGCAGGCCTATAAACTTTGTGTCCAGAATCTAAGGGATTTGGTAATAACAGACACACCTTTTAAAGTTAGGTGACTAAGCTGTTAAACCATTAAAAAAGCTCAACTTTCCTGAAGCAGAAGCTCAAATTTTCCAATTTTAAATCAATTTTTTGAGTGTCCATAATGTGTCATGTTTTAATTGAGAAGATATTGATAGTTTTTAGTTGAGAAAGCGCAATTCTGTCCGATATTTCACTCACTGAAAATGATCTAACTGACAAGTTTCTCCTGCTATACTTGATTGAGCTAGAATATATGGAGGCCAAGTACTTTGATTGAGCTAGGCTATTTGATGGAGATCAAGTACTTTGATTCAGCATATATGATGGAGATCAAGTACTCTGATTCAGCTAGGATATATGATGGAAATCAAGTACTTCGATTCAGCTAGGATATATGATGGAGATCAAGTACTTTGATTCAACTAGGATATATGATGGAGATCAAGTACTTTGATTTAGCTAGCATATATGATGGAGATCAAGTACTTTGATTCAGCTAGCATATATGATGGAGATCAAGTACTTTGATTCAGCTAGGATATTTGATGGAGATCAAGTACTTTGATTAAGCTAGCATATATGATGGAGATCAAGTACTTTGATTGAGCTAGCATATATGATGGAAATCAAGTACTTTGATTGAGCTAGGATATTTGATGGAGATCAAGTACTTTGATTCAGCTAGCATATATGATGGAGATCAAGTACTTTGATTGCATGAGCTAGGATATTTGATGGAGATCAAGTACTTTGATTGAGCTAGCATATATGATGGAGATCAAGTACTTTGATTGAGCTAGGATATTTGATGGAGATCAAGTACTTTGATTGAGCTAGCATATATGATGGAGATCAAGTACTTTGATTGAGCTAGGATATATGATGGAGATCAAGTACTTTGATTCAGCTAAGATATATGATGGAGATTAAGTACTTTGATTGAGCTAGGATATATGATGGAGATCACGAACTTTGATTCAGCTAGCATATATGATGGAGATCAAGTACTTTGATTGAGCTAGGGTGTTTGATGGAGATCAAGTACTTTGAATGAGCTAGGATATTGGATGGAGATCAAGTACTTTGATTCAGCTAGCATATTTGATGGAGATCAAGTACTTTGATTGAGCTAGGATATCTGATGGAGATCAAGTACTTTGATTGAGCTAGGATATCTGATGGAAATCAAGTACTTTGATTAACTAGGATATTTGATGGAGATCAAGTACTTTGATTGAGCTAGGATATTAGGTGGAGATCAAGTACTTTGATTCAGCTAGCATATTTGATGGAGATCAAGTATTTTGATTCAGCTAGGATATCTGATGGAGATCAAGTACTTTGATTCAGCTAGGATATATGATGGAGAATCAAGTACCTTGATTGAGCTAGGATATATGATGGAGATCAAGTACTTTGAATGAGCTAGGATATTTCATGGAGATCAAGTACTTTGATTCAGCTAGGATATTTGATGGAGATCAAGTACTGTACTTTGATTGAGCTAGCATATATGATGGAGATCAAGTATTTTGATTCAGCTAGGATATCTGATGGAAATCAAGAACTTTGATTCAGCTAGAATATCTGATGGAGATCAAGTTAAAAACTTCTTTTTATATTCAACTGCTCCCGTACAAATTACATTGGTGGAAATTAGTTAACAAGTTAATATACGGAGATTGATAGGTTGTTATATCACAAGATTCATATAAAATTTTCATTGTTTATTAAACGTTTTCTTATTCTTATTCAAAATTGTAAATCTTTAATTTTTCATAATTTATTTTTTCTCCTTCCTACCCTTCTTCTTACCTTTTTTATCCTAACTCTTGCACCATGAATTTTTCACACCCTCTTGACATATTTGACTCTGACTGTTGCAGTGCTGTTAAACATCAGCAAACAAAAAACTTATTGCAGCAAGGCCTGACAATTAAAAATGATATAAACTGGTCAATTTGTCACCAATTTTGATGAAAATGTTTACAATTGTATTTTCATCTTTTATTTTCTGCCATTACAGTTCAAATCAAATTAAGCTCAAGCTACCCACCCATGTAGATATTTTATCCAATTTTCAATGAAATTTTCATAAATTTGCTGCACTTGCAATGGGAACAAAAAAGTATCATCACTGGAAGCAATGTCTGTTGAGATGAGGAATTCCCAAATACAAGTATATTTTAAATAAGTAATGGATCATATATCATGTAGTAGTTTGCTGGTTAATAACCTGTGTATTTTCATGCACGATGGGCAGTTTGATCTTGAAAGAAAATGCTCGAGGAGCTTGTGGTTACTGAGTGTGCAACATGACAACATGGAATATCTATATAAAAAAACATGAAAGAAAAAAACCTTGCATCGTGTTTTAGCTATAACTACAAAATTACACTGATTTACACCTAGCAAAATAAAAGTTTCAGAATTGAAGATAACAACTTGTATGAGACAAATTTTCAAGACCAGAGGTGTCAAAAAAGGGAAAAAGTCTGAACAATTTAAAGGAAAAAAGTGAAATTCTGTATGATTTTATAACCTCAACACAGTTGGTTGAGCTAAAAAAAATTCAAACTTTGATTAGCCATAAGGCCCGTAAGTTGAAAACTACACTGCTTTTGACATAATTTACCTGGCTTTTCTGTTCAAAATTGAAAGTTTTTTCTGCTGAATATAAAATCTCTACCTACCCATATACATTAACGACATACTAAAACACTTGTGCATCCCTAAAATCTTATTTAAATCATTAATTAATTCTTGTCGGTCATTAACATTTTATAATATCATCACTTAATAATTCATAATATCATCACTTAATAATTCATGATTCAATCACTTAATAATTCATAATATCATCATAATACCATCATAATATCATCATAACTCTTCACAATCTTAAATAAAATTAAGTTAATGCTCTACAACAATAGTTCAAAAGATGATCTACGAAACCTAAACTCTACAAGTAAGATTTTTATTTACTGACCATATCCATAATTAACAAATTTGTCAACTTGTTTTTTCACGAATTTATTAAAGGTCTATGGACATACAGCAATTTCTTAGTATTGAAGAAGAGTTTCCAATTTGAACAGGTCACTTTTCGAATCTTGAAAATAGCACTTTGAGCTATTAGGGTTATTCAGGTTAAAGTTAAATAACCTTTAATTTCTGCAGATTTAAGATGTAAGACTAACCAGACAAGCAAAAATCTTTACATAATTGTTTAAATTTATTTCAGAACTTTTAGTCACTAAAATGATAGGAAAGTTTTTCCTGGTAGATTTGTATTATGGCCATAGCAAAGACTTACAGACTTCTGGTCAGAATTAGCTGCATCACTTCCAAGAATTAGGATAAACATTTAAAAAACAAAGAATCAAAATTAAAAAAATACCATGTTGACCTATAAAACATCCACAACTTTTACAGAGATTTAAAAACTCTTTGAATGGTCAATGTTTAACTAATTAACTTTTTAAATGGTCAATGTTTATCTGATTAACTCTTTAAATGGTCAATGTTTAATTAATTAACTCTTTAAATGGTCAATGTTTGACTGATTAACTCTTTAAATGGTTAATGTTTAACTAATTAACTCTTTAAATGGTCAATGTTCAACTGATTAACTCTTTAAAAATGTTTAACTGATAAACTCTTTAAATGGTCAATGTTTAACTGATTAACTTTTAAATGGTCAATGTTTAACTGATTAACTCTTTAAATGGTCAATGTTTAACTGATTAACTCTTTAAATGGTCAATGTTTAACTGATTAACTCTTTAAATGGTCAATGTTTAACTGATTTTGATGAAATATTTTGATTAACTTTTCAAATGGTCAATATTTAACTGATTAACTAAAATGGTTTTTAAAGATTTTAAAACAATTTAGCAAGTGTTACCTCTAAAGCATCAATACCATTAAGATATCAAAACATGTGTAGAAGTACAAATGTGTGTATATATATGGGGTAAAATCACATGACTTGCTTTTAAATCTGTCAGACAATTTCCACCTTACAATTCTTCAGTACATCATATAAACATCAATCAAATCAAACCTAATGATTGAAGGACATTCGTGAGTCCTCGCAGGATGTTACTGGCAATCAAGTAATTGCAGCACCTACATGAGAAGCAAACTTGAGCAAAATATTCTCTAACACCTTTATAATATTCTTCTATATTCAGACATCAACCTTCTTTTTCACTTTTTATAAACAAGATGATACTGCTTGTCAGTGGTTACACAATTTTTTCTCCCACCATGTGTAAGTTTTTTTAAGGGGATTTTAAAAGAGGGAATTACTTGTTGATAAAATACCCAAAAAGGCATAAAATACAAAAAAAGAGGCCAAAAATTCCAAACAATAATAAAATTTAAATGAAAAAATGCCAAATTTGCCAATATTTTTGCAGGAACCCCCTTCCCTTCCTAAATATTTTGAGTGAAAATATAATAATATGTGCAGGAATCCTGCACCTTAATGTGAACACTGCTGCTTGTTATCATAACACCCCAGGAAACCAATACATGAATTCCATAAGCTTTGGATAGTGGTGAAGCAAAAGAGTTCCCACTACCCAAAAAGATATTCCTTGGTATTGTACTTTCTGGTTGCATACGTCTCTTGTTGGTGTTTTCAAAGGTCTATAGACAAGATGATTGGCTGAATTTCTTTACGTGTATGATTTTATGCATCTTCAGATAATGCAAGTGGTTGAAACTTTGTCCCAGAACTGGCAGTGTTTCACTCACTAGGCTAAACTGGCAGTGTTTCACTCACTAGGCTGAACTGGCAGTGTTTCACTCACTAGGCTGAACTGACAGTGTTTCACTCACTAGGTTGAACTGGCAATGTTTCACTCACTGGCCTGAACTTGCAGTGTTTCATTCACTAGTCTAAACTGGCAATGTTTCACTGACTAGGCTGAACTGGCAGCATTTCACTCACTGAACTGGATGTGTTTCACTCACTAGGTGTGTATCCTTTCATTTATCAAGACAAGATTGATTAAAACGCTTTTCAGTTACTGGCATACATGTAAGTATGGCTTAATTCTAACTTGTATGTCCTTTCATGTGTATTTCTATCAAGACAGACTAAATCTTGTATCAAAGAACTGGCAGTGTGGTTTCTCACCTGTGGGTATCCTTTCATGTTGGATGATTGATGGTGGCTTTGTTTCTCTTCTGTTTGTTTCCTTCAATGTCCGTTCAAATAAGATGGTTGATAGAAACTTCTATCACAGTGCTGGCAGTTTTCTCATCAGAGTGTTTCCTTTCATGTGCAGTCATATTATAAAGACGACTAAATCTTTTATCACAAAACTGGCAGTTGTATGGCTTTTCACCTGTGTGTGACCTTTCATGTCTCTTTAACTGAAAAGGCTGAATGAAACCTTTATCACACAACTGGCAGTGGTATGGTTTTTCACCTGTGTGTGTCTTTTCATGGGCTTTCAAATGGGCTGATCGACTGAAGCTCTTATCACATAACTGGCAGTGGTATGGTTTCTCACCTGTGTGTGTCCTTTCATGTCTCTTTAACTGAGATCGTTGACTAAAACTGTTCTCACAGTACTGGCAGTGGTATGGTTTTTCACCTGTGTGTATCCTTTCATGGGCCTTCAAATCAGAGGATTGACTGAAACTCTTTTCACAAAGCTGGCAGTTGTATGGTTTTTCACCTGTGTGTGTCCTTTCATGTGTCTTCATTCTATATAGCCGAATAAATCTTTTATCACAGAACTGGCATTGGTGTGGTTTTTCACCTGTGTGTATCCTTTCATGGGCCTTCAAATCAGATGACTGACTGAAACTCTTATCACAGTATTGGCAGTGGTATGGTTTTTCACCAGTGTGTGTTCTTTGATGAACCTTCAAATCAGATGATTTGTTGAAACTCTTTTCACAGTTCTGGCAGTGGTATGGTTTTTCACCTGTGTGTGTCCTTTCATGTGTCTTCTTACTATATAGCTTACTAAATTTATTGTCACAGTATTGGCAATGGTATGGCTTTTCACCTGTGTGTGTTCTTTCATGTGCCTTCAGAACATGTTGATAATTGCAACTAATTTCACAATATTGGCAGTGGTATGGTTTTTCACCTGTGTGTATCCTTTCATGAACCTTCAAGTTACATTGTTGATTGAAACGCTTTTCACAGAACTGGCATTGGTATGGCATTTCACCTGTGTGTTTCCTATGATGCTTTTTCATACCAGATGATTGACCGAAACTCTTCTCACAGTACTGGCAGTGGTACGGTTTTTCACCTGTGTGAGTCCTCTCATGTCTCTTCAGTTCAGATACATGCCTGAAACCTTTATGACAGAAAGTACACTCATGAGGTTTTTCCTCTTTGCTGTGTGTTTTTTCAAGTCTGTTCAGAGTAGATACTTCATTTATACTATTCTCAGAAGACGTTTGTGCACATGACTGTGAAGAGGGTAACATTTGTACTTCCACATTATTTCCATCAAGACATAACTCTTCACTTGGCATATATGCATGTAATGGATTATATCTGAGTCTTTTGTGTGAAACTGTAGTTGGACAATGTGACAGTCATTCTTCCCAACCTCTGATCCTTCTCTGAGATGCAGCATCTCTACAATGAGAAATTGATAAGAAATTACACACCAATTGGGCAAAGTCATGGCACTTTCTCCTCTGCCATCTTACATTCTTTGGTAAATTATTTTACTTAAGGAATATTTCCATGTTTTTTCGTGACCTTTCATAAGAAAGAGAACACTTTTAGAAACAATTTAGTACAAAAATCATGTTGATATGTTCTTCCTACCAGAAGGTATTCAAATTTAAGGTTCACAAAAATGCCAATCGACAAAAGGAAAAGGCTCAGTATGACATCACAGCAATACATTTTCCCACAAAGTTTAAGTATTTCATTAAAATCTATAATCCTTTTTAATTAGCAAAACGTGCTAGACAAATAAATTGATGAAAGTTAGGTATTTATATACATTGCCAAATATACCCTACTTCAATAACTTTTGGAAAATTGTTTCTAATCATACAGAAACAAGAACTGCCTCTATGACAGCATCAAACACAAATCATCATACAGTACAAAAACTTTAAAAATGCAATTGGGAAATCTTTAAAAATTCATATCTCCTGAACGGAATAAGATGTCAACCTGATTTTTGTACCAACTTGACTCTAGAAGTATGCTCTTTCAAATACAATTTTACAAAAATCCATGGGAATACTCCTTTAAGAGTTTGACTTTTTTCATTGAGTATTTACAGTATTTCCTCAGAAAGATCTAGTCAGAGCGGTGAATTCCACAAGTGATAATTGAAAAAATCTTACATAATATTACTAGCTCATTTTATCTCTATAATTACTGCCTCATTGAGAATACTCCACTGGAAATAAACATTTTAGGCATATCCACCCTTAAAGTGCTTTAAAAAATTAGTTCAGGTTCAAGTAAGTCCATCTTACAGTACTGTATATAAAAGAGGACTTCAAAAGAAAACAAAAAAGGTGAAGAAAGCATTCAAAGTAAATATCATTCAGTTAAGGAGACCTTTACATGTAAGTTTGAAGTTTGGTTTCATTTCTGTAGAGGAGACTGCAATCAGAAGTTGTAACACCACAGCCTGAGATTCTTCAAAATCTTTACATATTTTATGATATTTTGACTTGCAATTTTGAGGTTTAAAAATCATTGGATATGTCAGGAAAATGTAGTACAACATTATTAATTATAATAAAGTACCTGAAGAAAGTTGAAGGAAAAGTAGTTCAAATAGTTAAAAAGTGAAATATATTTTCTTTAAAATACTTTGAAAATTGTTAAGAATGTGAGAAATAGGGTGTCAACATTATTCTTTCATAGTAGATTTACTGCACCAATTATTTAAACACAGATAAGACAAATTTTCAATTTAAATATCTCCTAAATGAAATGAGATTTCTGAATGCTTTATTCACCATTTTGTTTCTTTTTAGGTCCTGTTTCATATGGACAAACTTTGTTAACTACTGACCTAATGCTTTAACAATACAGTGCTCATTCTTTACTGTAGTTTTGTTATTTGGTATTTACAAAGACATAAACTCTGTTGGTGGAGGGTATACATACAATACATTTCCCAGAAAATAAAACACAGAAGAGAAAAAGAAATAACCAACCTACAACTGCAAGAAATTGATGCATTTTCATCTCCTGCCATAACAAGGCCAGCTTACCCCTCCACCTCACGAAAAAAATTCCCCAATAAACACACACATAGAAAGAGTTACTGTGTCATTTATCTGATTGATCTTTCACAATCATCACACAATATGAACCATGTGAGTACAAGTTACAAGGGTCAAATTTCCCACTGTTCTGAGAACAGTACTTTTTATGCAGGAACAGAGAATTTTCAAACATCACTGCCACATGCTTTTCACAAGCATGTGGCATCAATGATCAATAACTTTATTTCTGCTCAAAAAAAAATGCATGTTGTCAAACAAGAGTCATAAAAATAATTTCTTCCAGTAAGAAAAAAACATTTTCCACCCTGCCTGCAATTGTCAGCACAATTAATCATGAATACACATATGCACAGCTGCTTACGTGTGTATGACTGTATGCAATTGGATGCTACATCATGTAAACACCAGTAACTGACATACATATTTGCACATATTAACCAAATATAAGCCCATTTTGAAGAAAGGGATTTGCTCTGGGGAAAAAAGTTGCAACAGTCAAATCTGATCCAGAACAATGTTATTTGATGAAGTACTAACTGCTCCATGGAACAGTGGCAAAATTGTTTAATTTCAACCCCTGTGTTAATGTACAGTTTTGATCTGATCTGGGCCCCAAGTCTGAGGGGAATTGAGTAAGCTTTATTATGTACTGGCAGCCCACTTAAAGGGAGGTGAATTTTCTATGATTTTGAACAAAATGTTTGAAATGCTTGCACTTGCCTGGAAAACAAACTTTGTGTTACTGGCCAAAAATCCGGTTATAATGCTAAATAAACAATTAGGTACCACTCTGTGCTTGAGCTGGATGCATGTGAAATGCTTGCAAATTTAAATAAGAATTGCTTACAATGGGTTACCCACTTGTGTAGCAATATTATACAGAATTATTTTCTTAAATAAACTTTGTATTTCAGGGCCGAAAGTTTTGGTGTAACATATAGCTCCCTTACGGAATAGAATTAGTTGTGCTTAATTCTTTACCATAATTTTGTTGTTACTTTGCAGTGATCAAAAGTGGTCCCGGCAAGACCTTGTGGCACTATGCAACTAAAGTAGTTCTAAGCTATTGACAACTTCATCAGAACTTTGCTGCAGGCCAAACACTTCGCAGCAAGATCGTTGCAGCATCAGAAGAATCTCCAAAAGAGCCCACATCACTTCGCTGCTACCTGTAAACTAAGGGGACTTCACCAGAACTTCACCGTATGCCAAAACTTCACAGCAAGGTCGCGGCAACACCAGAATAATCTCTGGAAGAGCACACAACACTTCGCTGCTACTGTACCTGCGAACTACTGGGAACTTTGCCAGAATTTCACCACAGGCCAAACACTTTGCAGCAAGATCGTCCCAGCATAAGAATACCTCCAGAAGAGATCACAGCATTTGCAAATAGCCATGAATTGACTTATGCAATCATTGCTGTAACTTCAAACCAAACACAATTTCTAGTTCCTGCTAGTGACTTCTCCAGGTCTTTACCACCGCAGACCTCATAAAAAGATCACATTCATCACAAAAATGATAACAGATATTTTGCAGAAAGTGAATCATGTTGAAAAATACAGTAGCTTATAGGAATAAACTTCCTGGATCAGCAGTATTGTAACATACTGTGGATGATATTTTATTTCAAACTTGATAAATACACTCAAATTTTAATTGCAGAATATTGCAACACATGCCTTGAAATGTGGTAATTTCTTCTGATGTAAGAAATGCAAGTTCAATTTTATTATTACATTTCAATGCATTACTGCACTACTGTACATTGAGTTGAAGAAAGACAATCCAGAGAGGACTATAGCCACTTTCTTATGCACACCAAGATGTCCAGTTAAAACAAAAACATGAATATTAAGAATCAAATATTGAGATGTTTACTTGATGTTTACTTTCACATGTATAAAGAATACGCAACAAGAATAAAATAACTTAACCTATAACAAGCATGCATGGACAACTCTACATTTCGTCACCACAGTATACAAACACATAATGATTGAAAAGATCTACTAATTTTCCCTCGATTTAGTAATATACTCTGATTATTATCATAATCTGTAAATAGAGATACAGTAAAACACCGAAGTTAAGTTTCATGGACACCTGGAGTATGAACATTGCATATAAAACTATTGAGTACAACAATCTTTGCAGATTGAAAATATCAAATCATTCTCAAATTTGGAATGCATGATTGTGTTTTATGGGCACCTACTGCACATATGAACATTTTATAACAAAATATATTGAATGAGTAGATCATTCTTTGCAGCTTAAAAAAAAATCTTAAAATTTGGGTCCATTTTGGGGTGTATGATTTGTTAGACAAAAGCCCTAGCTCAACACCTGAAAAAGTCAAAACCTTAAACTTGATATAAATGTAAGCAGGGAGTCTATTGCAACACCCTGATATATGATTGAGAATCAAAACAAAAACCTATGCCAAAAAACACATCTTAAAATCTTATTCCATTCCCAAGTTATCATCCAGGTTGTAAGTTATTACAAGGAGGCTGTCATGTTGTGTTGAAAAATGGCCTACTGTACTACCCATGAATCAGTGGTGACATCATTTGCACTATGTGCTCCCAAAGAAATAATCTATTTCTTTATATTCTTCTTCAATTTTTAAATAATCTAGTATGCTTTCACATGAAGTTCTAATGGTTCGTATCAGTAAATGAGATGTACAAATGTAAATTCATGGGTCCATGCGAAGGAAAAATACTCTTTTATAAAGCTAGAAAATCTAGATTATATAGAATAACATATTTTTTTTCAAGAACTGTGTTAAAGATGTGATAGAGCTTGGTATGAAAAATGGCTGCTCCTATTCATGGAATTTATATTTTATAGTTCTAATGTAAAACGTTCATTAGATTGCTTTGGGAAATGTGAAATTTGAGCACATGACTTACCATCAATTGTTTCTATCAGAACAGAGGAAAAAGCCAGACTTGATGTCTTCTTTAAAATAATTAGTATGGTATATCTTCTCTTAATTTTAATTACTACCAATGTTATGAAAAAATCTGAAGTAATTAAGCACTGGTTTAAATACTAATAATAGCTTCCTAATACTATGCCAGAATTTTGATATACAGCTTCAACAGCCTCACAATTTCCTCAGGTCAGAAAATTCAAATTCATCCATATCTTTCCATTATTCTGCAACATGATAGTAAGCTGACAAGTGTGCATTTGACAGTCAGACAACCCAGTCAAAATACTCAAAATGTGTGTGTTTCAGAAGCTAATCTTCTGACATTTGGCCCTGATTTCATTGTTTTCATACATGAAGACACTTTTACATCACTGCTTTTATCCACAAAACTTGATAAAAGTATGCATTGATGTACAGCCTACTATGACTAGTAACTAGTAACTGCACATTCAACTGTTAAATCAAATTAGTGTGTGCAACAGTCATTTTTGAGAGTGGAAATTCAACAGTGAATGAGCATAAGCATTAAGCAAGCAAAGGCCAACTCCAGGGATGGAAAAACCAGGTCTGTCCAGCAAAAATTAAATGTGACAACTAGAAACAATATAATATACTGCAGTTCTGGCCACATTTAATTAAGCCAATAGCGAGTGAAAATTTTGCTTTGACACTCATATAAATTGTTTTATTTAATATACTTACAATACTGTCTTATAATGTTTTCTCTACTAAAAACTCACTGTTGGCGGGGAATTGTAAATTCTTGGCAAGTGGAAATACTAGTTTCATTGATTTTCACCTTTTATGTTGTATAAATGATTGGCGAGTGTATATTTTTGTACTCTTCCAACCCTGGCCAACTCAAATCTCACAAAAAGTAAGGACTTGTTTTAAGATCTTTTAATGAAGGGACACCCAATGCACCCAACAATATTGATGTTCTATGCCCTTACAATGTTACAGTAGGCTCATAAATTGGTATAAGAAGCACAAACCAGTGGATATTAGACAACGGTTTTAAAACAACTGAGTAATTTGATTTCAGCAAATGCTAGTGAAAATTCATGCAAAACTTGATTTGTACAACATTTAGAAAAAAATCTTATGAATGGAAGTGCTCAAAAACTCTTCTGAGCTTAACATGGTGAGCGCTCCCATCTGAACTTACTGATGCAGAAATGAGATATTAATAAGACAGTTATGTGTGTATTTATTTACACCACCATTCCCACATTTATTTGTTATAAGTGTGCATGTAGAGGTAATCCTAGTTAAAATAAGCCCCCCCACCCACTTTACCCTACATTTAAAAAACTTACACCAAAGTACCCCACCCTCAATTACAACTCTGGATCCCATCCACCCATACTTAGCAGAACACAAAAGTATTGAGTATGGATTTACAATTCAATTGAAGATATATAACGATGATTCAACCACTTTTATTAAATCGCTTAATCCATTTCAAACTAAAGAACATGGATTATCAGAAGAAATAGAGAGTCCTGCCTGTTCCTTCAAAATTTGGAAATTGTATAACCTCAGAAAGCTATATATTAATCACATTTAAACCAATGGTCTTTTTTTTAATGTATTTACAATGATTTGAATGTTAAAACTTAAAATGTTTTTGCCTTACCTGCCCATGTAACTTTAATGACAAATCTTTGCGCTTATCATATTTGACGCACTGTAATAAGCTCCCATGCTTTTATAAACACCCACCCAACATTTTCTTTGACTGATGACATACATATCCCATCTTGTCTATCAAAGATTCTGCATCTTTGCTTTTTATTTTTTGGCATGCATTGAGTGCTGTAAGCCATACAAGAAGCACATTTTTGTTACATTCTTTGTTTATTTTGGGAATGAGGCTCATAATGGTTTCGTGTTTTATTGTAGGGTTAGAACCAGTTCCCATATACTGTTTATGTGCAGTGCTAGTGCAGTTCAAAGGGTACTGACTCCCAACCATGGGCACTTATAAGGAAGATACTTAGGTTGTTAAAAGTGGAACAATTATATTTTTATAAGTAGCATTGGCACTTACTACATCAAACACAGTAGTTAAATCTATTTCTTACCTGATAGGGTGTCATCAACCTCTTGTTTAACCACGATCAGAGCTCCTGACGGGATGTCATCAACTTCTTGTTTGACAACAACTGGAGTCCCATCACTCTTCTTGTTTTCTGGTATATCCACAGCGTCCTCCCAATCCACCTCCAGTTTCACGATGTAATTATCTGCAAAGAAACAAATGCATCATAATTCTACCAGCTATAATTAATTTTAATTCCAAGTACAAGCTCACTCTGATGTCAATAAAGGTACAAATCCAACTAATAACACTTTCCACCCTCTGTCCCACATACCACCCCCCTCTCTGTTCCACATGCCATCCCTCCCTCTGTTCCACATACCATCCCTCCCCCTCTGTTCCACATGCCATCCCTCCCTCTGTTCTACATGCCATCCCTCCCTCTGTTCCACATACCATCCCTCCCTCTGTTCCACATGCCATCCCTCTCTCTGTTCCACATACCATCCCTCCCCCTCTGTTCCACATTCCATCCCTCCCTCTGATCCACATACCATCCCTCCCTCTGTTCCACATACCATCCTTCCCCTCTATTCCACATGCCATCCCTCCCTCTGTTTCACATGCCATCCCTCCTCTCTTCCACATGCCATCCCTCCCTCTCTTCCAAATGCCATCCCTCCCTCTGTTCACATGCCATCCCTCCTCTGTTCACATGCCATCCCTCCCTCTGTCCCCATACCATCCATCCCCCCTCTGTTCCACATGCCATCCCTCCTCTGTTCCACATGCCATCCCTCCCCTCTGTTCCACGTGCCATCCCTCCCTCTGTCCCACATACCATCCATCCCCTCTGTTCTACATGCCATCCCCCTCTCTCTGTTCAACATGCCATCCCTCCCTCTGTTCCACATACCATCCCTCCCCCTCTATTCCACATGCCATCCCTCCTCTGTTCCACATGCCATCCCTCCCTCTGTTCCACATGCCATCCCTCCATCTGTTCCACATGCCATCCCTCCCTCTGTTCCACATGCCATCCCTTCCTCTGTTCCACAGGCCATCCCTCCCTCTGTTCCACATGCCATCCCTCCCTCTGTTCCACATACCATCCTTCCCCCTCTATTCCACATGCCATCCCTCCCTGTTTCACATGCCATCCCTCCTCTCTTCCACATGCCATCCCTCCCTCTCTTCCAAATGCCATCCCTCCCTCTGTTCCACATGCCATCCCTCCCTCTGTTCCACATGCCATCCCTCCCTCTGTCCCACATACCATCCATCCCCCTCTGTTCCACATGCCATCCCTCCCTCTGTTCCACATGCCATCCCTCCCTCTGTTCCACGTGCCATCCCTCCCCTCTGTCCCCATACCATCCATCCCCTCTGTTCCATGCCATCCCCTCTCTCTGTTCAACATGCCATCCCTCCCTCTGTTCCACATACCATCCCT
This sequence comes from Chiridota heheva, assembly GCA_020152595.1. Classification (NCBI taxonomy): domain Eukaryota; kingdom Metazoa; phylum Echinodermata; class Holothuroidea; order Apodida; family Chiridotidae; genus Chiridota; species Chiridota heheva. Next base: position 1,797,015 of record JAIGNY010004509.1, read on the forward strand.
CCCCCTCTATTCCACATGCCATCCCTCCCTCTGTTCCACATGCCATCCCTCCCTCTGTTCCACATGCCATCCCTCCATCTGTTCCACATGCCATCCCTTCCCCTCTGTTCCACATGCCATCCCTTCCTCTGTTCCACAGGCCATCCCTCCCTCTGTTCCACATGCCATCCCTCCCTCTGTTCCACATACCATCCCTCCCTCTGTTCCCATGCCATCCCTCCCTCTGTTCCACATACCATCCCTCCCCTCTATTCCACATGCCATCCCTCCCTCTGTTCCACATGCCATCCCCTCTCTGTTCCACATGCCATCCCTCCCTCTGTTCCACATGCCATCCCTCCCTCTGTTCCACATGCCATCCCTCCTCTGTTCCACATGCCTTCCCTCCATCTGTCCCACATACCATCCATCCCCTCTGTTCCACATGCCATACCCCTCTCTGTTCCACATGCCATCCCTCCTCTGTTCCACATACCATCCCTCCCCTCTATTCCACATGCCATCCCTCCCTCTGTTCCACATGCCATACCCCCTCTCTGTTCCACATGCCCTCCCTCCCCTCTGTTCCACATGCCATTCCTCCCTCTGTTCCACATGCCATCCCTCCCTATGTTCCACATGCCATCCCTCCCTCTGTTCCACATGCCATCCCTTCCTATTACACATGCCATCCCTCCATCTGTTCCACATGCCATCCCTCCCTCTGTCCCACATGCCATCCATCCCCCTCTGTTACACATGCCATCCCATCCTACACCCTACTACCCTACATCAAAGCATCCATGCAATCCAAACTCAGTCCCAATTCCATCTCACCCTAATCCCAATTCCTACACCTACCAATCATTATACCATCATCTACCAAGCATTCTTTCCCTTTAACTCCAATCACTCAAGAACCTGACATGCCCATTCTGCCTATTCACCTAACACCACTCTCCGTTCAACTCCATTCACTTTTGACATTCTACCACATGCCATCCCAATGTTTCCCTCATTCCACCCCACCCTCATTTACCCTTTGCCATCCTCTCACCTTCAGTACAGTACCAGCCATACTCTTAATGAACTCATTATCTCAGTCTACAGTGTAACCCTCACTATGCAAAATCAATGCAAATTCATTTGGATGACATCATCAGTCTTTTATGTTTGATTTTCTATTCAAGGTAGCAATTACTAAATTCATGCTTTTGTTTTCTGCATGTACATGTAGCTCTGTTGAGGTGAGGCTATTTACATCAGGCATGCAAATTGTTGTGAGTTCTTTATAGGTCTCTCATTTATTTACATTTTCTTTCAAGCGAGAGACAAATGTAGTTCGAATTCCTTGCCAAGGCAGAAATCTTTTGTTCCCAGTAGCTAAACAATGTAACTCAGGAACAATGCAACCCAGGGTCACCTGGGCAAATTTCGATTCGGTAATGAAATTACAGACTGCGGAATTGGCCCCACCCATGCAATCCACCTATGGTTATCGCGGAAAAATTCCAGTCGGTAATGGAATTACAGGCTGCAAAATTGCCCCAGATGACTGGAGCCCTTCTAGGGTTATCACAGGGGGCAGTCGGTCATGGAATTGCAGACTGCAAAATTGCCCCCTTCTTCAACTTGGAGGAGATAATCATATTATCTGGTTTACATCTTATATTTCTCATATGGAAAAATTTAGCGTTTTCCATAACTTGATGTTTAGTACCATACACAATATTTTACATTATTAACTACATACATGGTCAATGAATTTCAATTCAAAGCACAAGTTCAATTTTAGTTATTAAAATTTTCATCTCAATAGTACAATACAATGAAAATGTACATACCACTCATTGTGACAAAATGGTGCTTCTTCTCACTCTGTAAATCCTCAACTCTTTCTTTCAAGCAGTGCTATGCCAGAAACACCAGTACACTGTATGTTTTGCACCCGGAAATAAACATTGAACTGCTACAAAATTCCTGAAACAACAAAAAAATCAAAATATGTCTAATATAAGGCTAGTTCAAAAATATATATATTTAAGATAATAAAATAATAAATTTGAAAAACACAACATTTTTTGCATGAAACAAAGATTATTATGAAGTCTTCAGTGGTATACGAACGTGTAGAGAAAACAAGCTACAATCAGTGGTAGAGCCAAGGGGGAAATGGAGGGGTCTGGACCCCTTTTCCCCCCCCAATCAGTGGTAGAGCTAAGGGGGAAATGAAGGGGTCTAAACCCCCTCCCCCTTTTGCCCCCATCTCCCTACACACACACTTTTTCCAGGAAAATTTCATTTTTTTTGAAAAACTTTATTTTTAATATATTTTTTTTGCTTTTAAAAAACAAAGTTGCTCTCAGAAGTGGGCTAAATTTAAACACTTTGTTAAAGGAGGGGGGTCTAGAATCTTCTTCGACCCCCTCACTTTTTTAATGCTGACTATGCCGCTGGCTATGCCATTGGCTACAGTGTAAATCAAATAAAAGAAGGTTCCTGTCTTCCGAACAACATAGTTGAACTCGTTTCGCTTCAGTGACCCGGCGGGCCACCCAACGGGATGACGGTGCATATCTTTTTGATGGGTCATGGTCTGTACATACAGTATGTTTCAAAGTTGTGGTAGTGATGTCATGAATATTAATGAGTAGGTGGTTAATGTGGGGATTACTGACAAATTCTTGAAATAGAATAAATGAGCAACCTTTTTTTGCATCATACGTGCTATGGCAATGTTGTTAATAATTGTGCAAATGCTAATGTTGTCAACATTTTTATTGATCTGCATGGTGGGTGTGACTCATGAATAAATATTATGGAACAACTATTTCATGATGCAATAACGTGACATGTAATACAAATTTTTCAAATCAATCAGCTTGTGAAAAAAAGCATTGGAAACACAAAACCTTTTGGTTCTGGTTAATATATGAAATGAATAGAAAGGGAACATCAACACTACAAAAGAAAAGTTTCAGTTTGAATTGTCATTTTCATGCATTACATCAAAAACTATAGGAATATTCCTTTCATTACAGAATCATATAACCTTCCTTAATAACCCACCATATAAAACCACCATTTCCAACAAAGGATATCAACAGGGCTTCAGGGCATACAACATTCACTGTTATCTGTCCTGATTTCTTTGAATAAATAAAATGAATTACTATGCTCAGGTTAGTGCTATGTCACAGCTCTTAAACAACATTCATCATAGCCCCATTTTTAACAAGACATACAAGTTATTATTATTTGGCCTTTCTGAATGGCTATGGAATGTCACTCATCTCACAAATCATCTTAAACCATGCCCACTATGCTTGTTAATGAAATTCAACATTGTTCATACCAGCTAACAACATATTTATACCACATATTGAATAAAGCAGAGGTAATTGTAATTGTTAAAATATGAACATTTGAAGATTTCAAAATTAGGCCCCGCCTACTCATTAATATGCATGACATCACCACCAAATTCCATAGGGCACATCTACAGACCATGGACTATCTGTGTACCAGATATGACATAAAAACAAAATATAGATCTTCAGATATTGTGCTTACAAGCTCTTTTCAGCTAAATCATATTAAGCCCTGCTCACTATGCATATTAATGATATTAAACAATTTTATACAATGAACACATACACACTGGCTAACAACATAACTATACTGAATATGAAACAAATCAGACATGTGATTATCAAAATAACAATATTTCAAGATTTTGTATATTAAGCCCCACCTACTCATTAATATGCATGATATCACTACCAAAAACAATAGGGCACATCTACAGACCATGAGCTATATGTGTACCAAATATGACATGAATCCAGTTTATCGTTCTTGAGACACCCGGCTTACAAGTTCTTTTCAACAAAATCATGTTATGCCCCTCCCAATATGCATATTAATAAAATTCAACATTTTTGTACCATGAATATGTACACACTAGCTAACAGCATAATAACACTCAATATGAAACAAAGTAGACATTAGGTTGTAAATATATAAGCATTTCAAGATATTTACAATTAAGTCCCACTTACTCATTAATATGCATGGCATTGCCACCAAAACAATAGGGCACATCTACGGACCATGGGCTATATGTGTACCACATATGACATAATTCCGATGTATCCTTCTTGAGATATCGTGCTTACGAGCTTGCTGTCACAGACGCACATATACACATACATACATACATACATACATACATACATACATACAAAAACACGCCAACATGACTGTATAGGTTCTTTATGCTATTAGCATTGAAACCAAAAATAGGACTTCTGTCCCCTCAAGACCAACTATGACTCTGCCTTGGACTTGGAACGGGGTATACTTTAAAGTGCATTGGATTCTGCAGTTACTCTAATAATTTTGTAAGTTGTGTAACTGTGTTTTATAGTTGTTCACTCCTGCACTCTCGAATGATGATAGGCCTAATAGTAATATGGAAAGGCCACACTTGAAATTGCAAGCATAGTTTTAGGCTGCATAGGAAAAACCTCAAATTTGATTATCTTTTAATTCTTATTTAAAATCTCTTGTATCCCTAGTCATGGTAATGAAAATGGCAAGATAAATTTGTTAACAATTCAATTATTCACACCCTACAAAAAATATTCAAAAGTTACCTCCTTGGATGCAAAATCAGGGAAAATTTGAGAAACTTTTTGAGGCCTTAAAATGACGTTCCAGTCGTTTTTTATTACCAAAATGAAGTTAAATCAAACTAAATACATTTGATCATGAACAAATCTAAAATTTGGGATGAAAATACCTAGTTATTATTCACGTCCCTCAGTATGGTTTGACATTGGGATTGCCGTACGAGGTTGTTATAGCTGGTATACAATATCTATGTTTTTGAGAATTTACACGTTGTAGAAAATTGATGATTGAAAACTACCTTAGGCCTAATTTTGGATATTCTTTATTAATTAGTCAAATAATACTTTTCTCCAAAAACTTTCCTAAATCTCTACTCATTTGGCACCACGACAGGATAAACCTTTTCCGATTAATGTTTTGGTGGCCATCTTTATTAGTCACCGCACATTTGTTTTAAACAAGTAAACCTCCGCAAATAAGTTTTAGGATGTTCCACTAAACTGCAGGTTAATTTTTTGCTTACAACCATTTTTTTCTTCATATAATTTTATTAAATAGTTTCAGTCAAAAAACTGTGTACAAAAACAAATAAATAATACATCAAGAAATGTTTAGATAGTATAATAGTACTTTGTTAGTATTATCTTAATTTTTTCCCCAAATAAATCTAAAACATATTACCCCTGCTAAAATGTAATAGCCCAATAGCAATGTTTTGAACTTTGACAGTGCTTTGAAGAGCTCGTCAGCCAAGTTTTATGCAAAGAAAAATAGTCCAGTAAATGCGTCCATAAAAGTAACTACATGTAAAATCACTGTAAAAATACTTTTTGAAAACTTTTTGAATAAGCATTGTCCCAAAAAAAAAGGTAAAATGATTTCCTTTTCATAAAGATCTAAATAAAACTGAAATGTTCCCATGTTTTAATACAGCGTTCCAAACAGCACAGCAGGGTATGTGCTTTTGTACTACCCTCGGATGGCAGCCATCATTAGCGGCAGCCATACTAGCATCAGTCTGACAGTACTACAGGAGTACTAAAAATACCCTCTCAAAAATATATTGAATGTTATTTAGCTATTTATTAGTTAGTTTTATGTTGATGAATTTAATAGTAGCTTTGAATTCAAACTGCTGTTTTAAATCTAAACAAGGGTCTCAAAATAGTTCCAACTTTCCCCAATTTTACACCTAAAAACAAATTTGTTTTTTTTTTTTGCAGGGAATGGATTGCTAATGAATTTACCTTACCATTTCTGGGAGTTTCATAATCAGAGATATGACAGTTTTTAAATAAGCCTTAAAATTCAACAAAATTTGAGGTTTTCTATGCAGCCTATTCCTAAACACTAACGACCCTAGTCCGAAATTCATCTGGGCATCCATTTTCATTCAATTTTTGCATTTTTAACATTGTGCATTTGTTTGTTATTAGGCCCTTAAAGAGCACAGACCATACCAATAAGATTATTTATACAAGGAGGTGGAGATGGATCAGGCATGTACTAAGAAGAAAAGATGGTAATCATGTGCTAAGATCGTACTGTCCTGGGCATCAGAAGGAAGTAGGAAAAGAGGGCAGCCTAAAGTAACCTGGAGAAGGACAGTGGAGAAAAAAAGAAAAGAGCTTGAATGGAATAATTAAAGGAAGCAACAAAAAGTGCAAGAGACAAAAATAAATGGAAGGAGTTACTTGACGAAGCCTCAATCTCCATATGCAATCAGAAGAGGAGAACGGTAAAGTAATGCCCTATCCCACACAATTAAAAAGAAATTACGATCTCAGCCTATATACTTGCTGTAATGGTATATGGAATTCACACCCGACATCAGGTGGATTTAAGAGGCATTTTTTGGAACAAAATACTCACATTGGAAATTGTTTATTCACATGAAAATGGTATGAATGTTTGCCTAACTTTGTACGAGTCCCGCAAAAACAATTATAATAAAGGAAATTTAGCAAAAACAAAGTCTTTTCACACCAATCCACATCAGGTTCTCAGAGAAGTTTTTGTCAATGATTGTAAGCAGCTTGCCAAACACTCAAAAGATGTCAACAACGTAATGGGACAATAACCATTGAATCAGGAACCAGGAAAGTTGACAGTGTCTACGGTATAACGTTAATGGCACATACTGTATAAGGTGTTGAATATACAGAGCTGCGAGTAATATGAAATTAATTCATCAACAATGTGAGTCTATTTCAGTCACTGTCCATACTTTGCAGTTATGGTCGGTGGAACTGGGTCATCATTATCATCATATTGTTTAAACAAAATATTTTGTTACAGGTCTACAATTTAATTGACAAAACAGTTAGTCTTAATTTCATTTTTTTTTTTTAAATAAATGAAGACCCCCTCCTCCTCCCCAGTAGATAGAATCTCTGAGCCCAAGCAGTATTCATTTTGGAAAGGCATTTCTGTAATATTTGTTTAAAAGTATCCGCAAATTCCTCGGTAAATTCTGCCACAAATTCTCGCACCTTTGACAGTAATTGGGGTAAACTTTCTATTTTCAAAAGGGGCACTTTATTCATATTTGAATGGGGCACGTTCCCCTGCCTTCCCCGTTCCTACACTTATGTATTGAGCATCACGACATGGACATAAAATTCATTAAAACAAATATGCAATTACTGTATGAAGAACAATTATTGACTAAGCTAGACTTTCTTTTACCTGTATAGGCCTAAATTATTTTCATTTTGACTTATCATATGACCAACACTTTTACAAATTATGATGGCAAAATCATCAAAAACAGTACTGACGAGCTACCAGTATGATGACAATAAACATGTAAACTTACTAAATACATTTTCATCTCCTGATATACAACAAAAAAGAATGAAATTGAATGAATTTGGAGCTAATCATTTACCTTGACAACTTTGTCTGTCTGACTCGCGACGGGCATACACAAGTAACGCACAGCTAAGGCCAGATTACGCTGGCGAGTGTTAGTTTTCAGATATTCGCACTTACGATCTTCCTCGAGAGACAATAAGTCACCAGCACGAGAAAAACTTTACATCACATATTACGATGGAGGAGCATGTTTGATATGCAATAAAATATAATTTAAGCGAAATAAAATATGTGGCAAAACGGTGAAAAAATATTTTAGAAAAAAATGTAGGCCTATACAACTAAAAGAAAGTCTAGCTTTGTCAATAATTGTTCTTCAGGCAATTATTGCATATTTGTTTTAATAAATTTCATGTCCATGTCGTGATGCTCAATACATAAGTGTAGGAACTGGGAGGGCAGAGGAACAAGGAGGGCAGGGAAACGGTCACCACACAAATATGAATAAAGTGCCCCTTTCGAAAATGAAAAGTTCACCTCAATTACTATCAAAGGTGCGAGAATTTGTGGCGGATACTTTTAAACAAATATTACCAAAGTACCTTTTCAAAATGAATACTGCTTGGGCTCAGAAATTCTATCTACTGGGTGGGGGAGGGGGAGATCTTCATTTATTAAAAAAAAAATGAAATTAAGACGATAATTGTTTTGTCAATTAAATTGTAGACCTGTAACAAAATATTTCTTTCAAACAAAAATCATATATTTTGGCTCAGTAATTGCCATACTCCTTACACCTGATCAATTCAGCCTCATGACCCATACCAACATAAAAAGTGGGCAGAATTTCCCTATAAAGTGGGGCAAAATCAAAAGTTTGGGAGGACAAATTCACGCTAAAATGCAAAAAATAATCTTACAAAAAGGTACAAATGCGGGAACAGTGTAAGTGTGTGGAGGAGGGGGTTGGGGGTTGGCCTTCCCTTCAATTTTCCTCTCAAATCCCGCCTGTGTACATGAACAACAGTGACCGATATGGTTACTATTCTTGTTTACATTCACCATGTGGTATATGTTACTTATTGTTGTCAGATCTTGTTCATACTTTCAACATTCAAGTTTTGTTATTATTGGTACGCATGATAGTTGTTCGATTTAGTGGTGTGCGCTGGCGGATTCTATGACGTTTGGACGTTCGCAGTGTTTTCAATTAATTAGGTACAGACACTTCAGCGTTTTGTACAGTGAACCATCGTGGAGAAGGATCAGTGGAATGCTTCTTATTTTAACCAATTTACAACAGCCATTGAGGTTTAAAACGTAGGTGCCCATTAAGATTAAGTCATTTTGGGTATGTTTCATGCTATTTTTACATAGTAGGCCTAGGACAAATTTTTTAACTTATAATTACAAAAGGCAACAGCCACAACTTCTAAATTGAATCTGAATCGGTTAAGTCGGCAAAAATCCTTTAAGAGGACATGAGCTAATCGAGCGTAAAAAGTATAAGTAAAAAATATTTAAAAAACTAGTCAGCAATACAAGTGTTAGTAAGTTTAGCTTTGAAACAGTTAAGACTTGGTGCATGTACAATGTCTGACGGTAAAGCATTCCAATCCTTTAGTGTGCGAGGGAAGAAAGAGTGTTTATATACATTCTTTTTAGCATAGGGAGCCTGGAAATCAAGGTCATGATTATTTATTGTATTAGTTTTGACGGTGGGGATAAGTTCATCTTCATTGATGGCGACAAGATTGTTATTGATTTTATATAGCATACATTATGTAGCCGATGTTGTATCTTGTTGTTTTTAGCAGGGGCCAATCTAATTTATAAAGCATGTTTTTTACACTAGATTTATAAGAGTAGTCTGCCATACAGAACCTGGCTGCTCTCCTTTGAATAGATTCAAGTTTATCCACATCGCACTGGTGATGGGGGTCCCAGACTGCTGATTACGTACTCAAGTACTGGCCTGACTAGAGCTTTATAAGCAGTGGATTTAACGTCCGTGGGACAATTTGAGAGGTTACGTTTTAATAGGCCAAGTACAGAGTTAGCTTTCTTGTTTATGTTATGTATATGTTTATCCCATCTAAGTTTATTATCAATTTCAACACCTAGGTATGGGTGGGAGTTGACATGCTGTAGTGGCTGGTTGCATAAGGTATAAACAGGTGATTAAAAGCATTTCTGAGAGGAAATTAATAAGATGTAGCATTTAGAGAGGTTGAAATTTATTTGCCATTTGTTTTGCTATTGTTAAAGTTTGTTAAGATCATCTTGGAGGATTTTTTAGTCAGAGGGGTTATCAATTGTTCTGTACACAAGGCAGTCATCAGCAAACAGTCTAATTGTGCTGTTTATATTATCAGGGATGTCATTTACATATAAAAGGAAAAGTAATGAACTCAAAACAGTACCTTGTGGTACACCGGATGAAACCTGTTTAGAATCAGAGATTTCACCATCACAGACAACACGCTGGATACGGTTGTTGAGGAATGATGCAAGCCAGGCCAGGAGATTTCCATCAATACCATAGGCAGAAAGTTTGGATAACAGGCACTGAAGTGGGACTTTATCAAAGGCTTTTGAGAAGTCAAAAATAGCCATAGAGACGTTACTGTTTCGGTCAATTTGTTTGGAGATATCATTTATTGTTAAAAGGAGTTGTGTTTCAGTCGATCTTTTTGCACGGAAGCCATGATGTAAATCAGTTAAGATATTAATTTTATCACATGTGAGTGGATTTATATGCTCAAGGATTTTACTACAAACGCAGGTGAGGGATATAGGTCTATAATTAGCTGGGTTTTGTTTATCACCTTTTTAAAAATGCTACATATGTTTGCTTCTTTCCACTTGTTAATGTTAGGGATAGTACCATTATTGACAGAGGTTTGAAAGAGATCACTTAGAATTTCATAGAGGTCATCAGCATGTGTTTTTAGAAACCATGGTGGTATTTGGTCAGGACCTGAGGCTTTGTTGGGGTCAAGAGAGAGAGAGTTGAACACACAATTACAATGGCGTGGTCGTCGCCTGCGTATTCGGTTATGATAGTACAAATGCTATCACGAACGCTTAATCGACCGGGCGAGAACACAGGTAAGTACGTCGGACAGACATAACATCGACAACCAAATCAATGTCCAGCCTTTGATAACCAGTTGTGGTACTGGCGTGTTTTGAACCTGGGGCCCGTGCGTCGTCAACAGTAGGTAGATGATGTTGGGGTCTTCGTCACAGAGAGGCTTATTTTAAGCCGTGCGTCGTCAATATTCGGTTGCGCTATTACGTTGAGCAAAGCAAACGTTTTCCACGTTATAAATTGCACGACTTCTGACTGTACAGCCAATGCATATCAGATATGGCTACAGTTTACAGTCATATGTTATTTGACTATGGAAACCGCGGAACAAGGCTACATTGACTCATCATAGTCGCGTCGCATAATATTTGCGACGCACTCCTGTTTTGCGAGCATTTTCCAATAAATTTGTACTTTTTTACCTCATTCATTTTAACATGCAAAAGTCGAGCTACATAACTAAAAAAGCTTCTAGTATGTAACTCTCAATCTTAAAAGCTTGGGCACTTAAAAATAAATTCAATACCTATGAACAAAAACCCGAAAAAGAAGAAACTTTCACCTACATTGGTGGCTATCTTCTTACAATTGTGTGCGCAATGAAGTGAATGTACCTAATTATTACCAATTCTATCGGACATTATCCATGCCAGAGTAGCGTAAATGTTGAACGCGGGCGTAAAAAACAAATCGTGCGTCTAAAACAAGTTCACACATCAATTGACTTTACTGATTGAAGATAGTATTAGTAATCATGGCATATAGAAAATATTCAAGATATCTAATTAATGAAATAAATGACAAGTATATATTTCTTGTTTTTGTTTTGGTTTTTTTTGCCAATTGCGTCCTAAGCAACTGGAGGTGGCAATCAAATTAATGAATGGAGATGATACATTCATGAACTGTTTGGCAACCGGAAGCGTCAACAATTTAATTGAAGCTAATAAAATTTAGTTTAAGCCTACATCCATACATTATCAGTTAAAATTGTAGTACAAATTATTATGAGGTGTACTGAAAACTGATTAAAGATGCACATTAAAGGAGTTTCCCGTATAGTTCAATGTTGTTCCCAATTATGGGTTTCATTCTGATACGACTGCACACGAAATAGGCAAAGAGCGAGTCAAGAAGAGGGCAACATGGTCGTAAAACTTCAGTATGCATGCATCTGAAAGTGAAAAAGCACAAATAATGATTAATAACAGTTTTATATCGAAAATAGCCATTTCAAAGCATAAAAACAGTTTTGAGTATCACAACCCCGTTACTTTATAGCAAGGGCAAAAATAACGCCTAAAATAAACATCACAAAGGAAACCTCTTGACTTGTTGTTCTCGTAAAATGGAGGGCCCAATTCTTGCCTCCATTGTTCCCCGTCAGGAGAAGGGTAGGGGTTGCCCTCGTTGCCCTGTGTCTCAGGTGGTCTTGGTTTCATTGCCTGTCTACTTCTCATACGGAAGGCTTTGATCTGTTGAACATTTTGTTTTTTAATTCAAATTGTAGCCTTATACTTATATAGATAGCTATAGACAGAAAAAAAAAACTATTCTAAATTGTCCTGATTTATTTTTCGTCGAACAATTTGTCTAACACCGCCTGCACTCAAAGTCTAATTATGACCCGTGTGTGCACGATTGAACAGAGGACAGAACTTCAGAATTACAACTTGCGAATTGCAGGTATTTATCATACTTTAATGGAACTAAGGCTTCTTTTTTCTGTTTCAGATCCTTATTAGAAATATTGAATAAAGAAAGTGCCCGCACTAGATTTTCTACCCTCATTGGCCTGAATTCCTCCCACCTCCCTTGTGTATAGTTGAAAGCGCAATTTTCCCTCCCTACCGCAACTAATATTGATTTAATTTTAATCGGCCCGAAAATTGCTAATGGCCCTTTTCTTTTGATATTAAATTGGCAATCACAAAAGTTAAAAATCAGAATATAATTTCTTGGTCAAAGCCAGTCCCGTATACGTCGAATACGAGAAATGGATGCACTTTGAAAGTCGATCCGGCGAGATCAAACTACATTGTTAACCAGTGCTTAAATGCTACATCCAGAATGTTCTGAATTTTGTTTTGTGCCAATTTATTCATGTACACTTTGGAAAAACTAAATATGAAAGGTATTTCAGTTCTTTAAAATCATATCACCATGCAGAACTTCATTATTGAGGGCCGTAAATACTTGCACCCAATAAAAATAATAATAATAACGGAAATGGCCTATGTATCGTCCACGCTTCAAACGCCACTGAATTTGTAAACGTGTAAGGAGTTCATAACAGAATTCGGTCGATGGTCTGCCCTCCTCTCCTCCCGGGATCTATGGGCCCTTGACTATTTCCACACCGTGATTAGTTTGGTTGTGATTTGTCTATTAACACGTTCAATGAAATAGGTATCCTACCCCCTCCTGTTTTGAATCCCGTCTGTCTTTTGTTAGTTTTGCTAATTGGAATGTTTGCATGAAAGTGTTGATGAAATATGATATCTTTGAACATGCGCCCTTGATCGCTCACCGGGCGGAAGGTCATAAATCACCACAGACTTCTTATTTCATTTAAATCTTCCCGTAAAGTTCCTCTTTTATCATACTTCTTTGAGAGTGTATAAGGTGTTTTAATTTATTTTCAATATTTCTGATGGATTTAACATTTGATTTAAGACGAGTTTTATACTAGGCCTACTATATATTCGGAATAAAATCGGAGAGATAAGTTGATTATCTTTTCTTTGGAGTTTCCAATTTTTCTGTAAAATTTCAGCGTGCAGATACGTACAGCAAGCCAGGGGAAGACTAGGCTTAAAATTCCATCGGTCGTGGTGCTCCAAAGGAGCGCCATGACGGACTGAGCTGCGGAGTGTCTCAGCCCTTCCCGCGTGGGCCGCCCGGCCTTTTTTTTCACTCTTTGTGAGGCATATTAGATATTATTTCAGTGAAGCGGGAGGTGGGAGGGGGCAGGGGGGTTTGGTCGTTGACAGATTGACCAACAAGCCAGTCCGCCCCTGAACATGCACTCAAACTTTTAAAATACGATGTTGAATGAAAGTGAAACTATGAATGGTCTTGGAATTATAAGTTTATATTTTGATGACAAGCAAATCGGCCGTTCGATAGGCCTATATAGACGCAAAACTTGGGGAACTATTAAAACGTTTTCATGTTTTTGCTGTGTTATGCATGCAGCTCGATGTGTTAATACAAGAATGTACGAATACATCCATGATTAATGGAACAGAATCTCAATAAAAATAAGAATTGGTGATAATGTTTTGTTAACTCTGTGAGGTAAAACTGATCTATGAAAAATCGAAGCAACATGTAACATAAGAAATAACAACATGCACATCAACAAAATGAATAATGAAAATAATTCTTTGGTCATGATTCTTCCATTCTTGAAATGGTATCGCTGTGAAAGATAATAAGAAAAAATACTTTACATTTATTTCGAATTTGGTTTTCTTTTCTTCTTTAAAAAGATCAATATACACTGCAAAATCAAAGCGTATTAATCAGTTAATTATACTACGATATGCGAGCGTATGATCACAAATGTGTTAAGATCATATTTGATACCAACTTTAAAATGTAAATCGTTACACGTATCTTAAAAATTCTGGTGACAGCGCCTGAACAATATTAAAACCTCGATTGCGATTTTATACAACAATAAATACAAGGATTAACTCTTGAGTTGAATGGGTTATTGTCAGCTTGCATTGATTCTATAGACAAGGGCAGACGCAAACCATTTCATTTCATGATCATTTATTTCCACATTATGCAATAAATACAAAATAGTGACAAAAAACAAAAGTAAAGTACATCTGAATTTTCAGTATAACAAAAAACTTAAGTTTCTGGCCTTGTTACCAGTATTACTAAAACATTTCAATGGAAAAGGAGAGAGAAAGAAGTTCAAAACTAATTTGATAATTTCCCCCAAAACTTACATGTAGATTAAATTACAACAAATACAACAGAAAAAATAATGTCTTGTAAATATAACAGTGATTTAATTGTTGGTAATTGTACTAATGATGATGGAACTATTCACATAAATATATAACAAAAAAGACATCAATTTTGTATGTCTCTATATGCGTCCATAATTTCGCTTTTATAATTATTTTAAAGATCCTTTCACTACCACATTGTTTCAGCTCATCCTTCAGTGAGTTCCATAGCTTAACTCCATAGATAGAAATACACATTGTTTTTAAGGAATTACGTGTAAAAACATGTTTAAAAATGTAGTTTTGTCTAGTAAAATAATAGTTATTCTCTTTACAATTAAATAAACTTTGCAGATTTGGTGGCAAAGACCTTCTCTTTGCTCTAAAATTATTATAGCAGTCTTATAATTAACCAAATCTTAAAGTTTTAAGGCATGCAAATCAATAAATAACTTATTAGTATGTTCATTATACCTGTATTGTAAAATATTCTTATTGCTTTCTTTTGTAAAACATGAAGTGATGGACATTTGATTTAAACGTATTACCCCAAACTTCAGCCCAGTAATTAATATAAGGAAATACAAGTGAACTATATAGTAATTTCATAGATTCCGTTTCTAATGTCTTTGATCTTATACATTATTGCAATACTTTTGGTCGTCATTTTAGATTTTACTCCAGTGTAAACCACTATCAATTATTACGGACAAACATTTTGTTGAATATACTCTCTCAATAACGTGGTTATCTATGCTTAGTATAATATTGTTGTGACATTGCCTGAAAGAAAATAACATGAAATTTGTCTTGCTAATATTGAAAGATAGTTTGTTCACCATAAACCATATTTTTAATATTTCCAAGTTATTACAAACACTTACACAAACTGTCAATATCTTTCTTTAAAATAAATAAATTAGTGTTATCTGCAAATAGTACAAATTTAGCAAGCTTTGAGACATTACATATATCATTAATGTATAATATAAATAATTTTTGTCTAAAATGGAGCCTTGGGGAACACCACATTAAATATTTAACAAATCAGAGGAGCAATCATCTATTTAAACATATTGTTGCCTATCTGTCAAATAACTTAACACCCAATCATTTACAACCCCTCTCATACCATCAAAATGTAATTTCTTGGTAAGAAGAACATGATCAATAGTATCAAAAGCCTTTTTCAAATCTAGAAGACACCAACAGTATGCTTCTTCATGTATTACTCTGGGGGGTAGGGCATTCTGCAGACTCGGCCCACTTTGGTGGAATGATCTCCCACTTCAAATAAGAAAAATTAATTGTCTTCACGTGTTTCTGAAATCAATCAAAACACATTTGTTTATGACTTATTTGAGTTATCAAGTATGTATTGTATTCATCTTATTCTTTGTAAAGCGTTTTTGAATATGCTTGTATAGAAAGGACGCTATATAGATGTATTATTATTATTCCTGTCAAGGGCAAAGGTTATTTCTTCAATCAATTCCATAAGAGCCAAAGCTATAGACCTCTCTGTTCTAAAGTCATACTGGCTGTTCACTAACATATCATGTTTATCAATAAAACTAGTCTTTTTTCAAATAACTTTTCTAATATTTTGGAGAATATCAAAGAATTGAGACAGGTATATAATTAATATAAATATCCTTTCCCCTGCTTTATAAAGTGGTACTACTTTAGCAATCTTCATCTTCACTGGAAACACCCCAGTGACAAAGGATTGATATGAGTTAGTGATTTCGTTATACAATTAATAACATTTTTGAGACAAAACATATTAATATCATTGCAATCTTTTGATTTCTTAGATTTGAAATGTGTGCCTACACTTAAAATCTCTGCTTCATCAACTTTTTTAAGGAACATGAAAGACTCATTTCTATTTTTTAGATAATTGTATATGTTTGTTCTTCAGGAATAGGAATGTTTTAACTTTGGGCCAACATTCACAAAGTAATCGTTAAAACCATTTGTAATGTTCCTCTTATTTGTAATTTTACTACCATTATTTACAAAGCAATCAGGATATTTAGAAGATTGCTGTTTTCCTTTGATTATTTTATTCAATATTTTCCATGTTCCTTGAATGTCATTTCTATGCTCATTTAACACTTTGTTAAAGTACATCTTCTTACTACTTCTTAATATTTTTGCCAAATTATTCTTATACCTTTTATCTTTATCTTCATTATACTATGTCCTATGCCTTAAAAATTCCCTATACATAGTGTTTTTCTTCTTACATGTATCCTTAAGCCCTTTAGTGAGCCATGGTTTATTCATGTTCCTTGATTTGTTACAAATTCTCTTAAGAGGACAATAGTGATTAAATAAGACTAAGAAACGATTTATAAAACAGAAATATGCCTCACTGGCATTGACCTTGTCAAATACCTCTGTCCGATTGTCTTTTGACAATTCATTCTTTAAAGAGTTGCCCATAGTTCTTAACAAATCTATATGTCTCTCTTGTTTTTTTTATAAATATCTTTACCACTGCAGACTGCAAAAACAGGTAGGTGGTCACTGATATCATTAATTAGTAACCCACTGAAAATATCATTACATAAGTCATTAGTGAAAATGATGTCTATCAAAGTAGCACTAGATTGTGTTATTCTACTAGGCTTACTTATAGGGGGACGTAGTCCCTTGCTAAACATTATATCAACAAATTCCTGAGTACATTTGTTATTGCTATATCTAAAAATGTCTATAATATAATCACCACATACATCAATTTTCTTTTTATTAATACTTAGATTGTTCAGCAAGATATTTAGTACCAAGTGCCCTATAAATGCAACTCACAGTAATGTTTTTCTTATTCTTCATACATATTTCAATAGTTATAATTTCCAGTACATTATCAATAAGAGTGGACAAATTATCTAATTTATTCAATTTTAAATCTTCCTTGACAAAAATAGCTACTCCACCTCCTCATCCAGACTGTCTGGGAGTATGACAGATTTCATAACCACTCATAGTAATCTTGCTTGCATTATGTTCATTAAGCCAGGTCTCTGAAACTGTGATAACATCAAAGGGATGTCCCAACTCTTCTAAATAATTATCAATTTTATCGATGTTTGACACTAAGCTTCTGCTGTTTAATTAAAAAATGGTCAGATCTGACTTAGGTACAATATTATCCTTAAATTGTGCATCTGTAAAATATTTACAATCGAGAAATACATTGCTATAGAAGTTATTGTCACACTACATGGAAAAAATTCAGTCATTGACTAGTCTAGTTATAATACACTTACATAAATCACATACCTTTCGTAATTCAGTAGTAACCATACTAGGGTAAAAAATCATAACAATATAACACCGTCATACTCACAGTGTGGTACATCAGGCTGAAATAATACAAACATTTAACAGCATCTCCTACTTGGGATATAGGAGCAAACATACATTTATTCAAATTGATTAACAAATTTTGAGATGAGTTTGCCTAATATTGGCAATGAATAAATCATTAAAGGAAGTAAATATGATGTTGTATGCATTGTTTAAGGTATCCACTAATCCACTCTTGTAAAAGAATAAAGTTAACAGTACTGAGTTTATCCTTCTGCATATTTTTGAAGATCACTGTGTTCACGAATGCATCAAACTTTGGCTACTTCTGGAGACTCAATTGTTTTAATATATACTTTACAATTTCTTGTCCATGTGTCTCGTATTCTTCTTTGCTTCTTCAGGAGTCTCGCAAATTTGGCGATGTCTGCGTTTTTCTTTGTTAAATGTTCGTTTATGTACACCTTGGTACCATGTAACTTTTTAGCATTCTTAAGGATTTGTGTTTTAGCTTTTCTGCTTACAAGTCTTAACAATATGACTGGTTTAGAATCATGAAATGAAATGAAATTCAAGGAACTCCACTGATAAAAAGCAACATCATCTGTGGTTTGTCTGAATATATATTGTAAATCAAAAAATAATAACACATGCCCTTTACATCTGATAAAAATTCACCATTTACTAAATCAGATGCAATCGTGAATCATTCTCAACGATTACAAACTTGTGCGTCATTAAAAAATCAGAAGTGTTAAAGGGGACGCAAATCCGACTGGAAACGCATTTGGGGACTCATTTCCGACTTATTTTTTCTCAGTTGTAAAAACGGATGCAAGTTTTGGCCCGATGCAATTGTCACTAACAAAGCAGTATTGTACGCCACTGAATTCGTGAATGGGTGAGGGAATCGTGGTAAACACACTGGTCCCATTTTTTCTTCAAGAATCGTGTAAGAGAGGAACCAGGACCGTTCGTAGAACAACGGAAATTTTTTTGGAACCTTCTATGATCTGCATTGCAGTTCTAACACATTACATACCCCAAATACTCCGATACTTTCTTCCATCAGATCTTATTTTCATATTCCTTCTAGATTAAACGTTTTTCAAACATACTGCTCGGGAAATACTGTTCCATCAACAAAACAGGTATCCATAATTAATCCATTTTGATATAAAAGAAATAATAAGTGCAGAGCTATCTGTGGCCTTACAAAAATCATGACGTGCACCGACGCGGCTTGGCGGCACGTGCGTCCAGTTAGCTGGCATTATATTTATTAGTACGCCGATCGGTGTTATTGCGCCCTATTAAAAAAAATTTAAAAAAGTTTCAAGAGGGCATACCGTTGAACTGAAAGGAGTGTACAACAGTACAATATTGGCTTACATTTTTACCCATTTCAGGATTACCTGCATGTTTTAATTACTTACAAGATTAATAGCAATAACAAGAGAAGATAACTATATATTTTTATATGCCATAAGTACAGTGATTACAGTGTGACTGGTGACGTAAATAGACGGTGTAGTCACGGTTTTAGGACCGAGGCGATTTCCACGTTAAAACAGATAGCTTTGAAAGTGGTTATTTTTTAAAGTTGGACGAGAAGTATGTTCGGTGTGTTCAGTAATCGAACAATCCATGTTCTCTTCAGTGTCATATGTGTGGGTTTGTATGGAGGGCTGTTTGTTGATTGGTTGCTTGTTGTTTAGTTTGTTGGTTTGATATTTGTTGGCATTAGAAGTGTTGAGGTAGGGGATGGCAGGGGTCTTAGAAAAGGAAGGAAGGTTGGGGAGAGAAGTGGTGGTGGAGGTGGTTTGGGTATTAGTGTGGTTGGATTGTTGGCAATAGTGATGAGTTCAGGACTGGGTAAGAAGCACCAGGTGAGGTCGGTTTGGGCATGTGAGTCAGTTTTAGTTGTGTTAGGGTGGCGGTATTGGTGTTTGAGAAGACTGCACTTGAGTAGGAAGGTTTGGTGTGGAGGAAAGCGAGGAATTGCTTCCTGGTCTCCGCGTAAGTGATGTTGGAATTAAGGGTTTCTAATTTGGTTATCTGCTTTTCTTAAAGCCAAGTGGGGCAGTCTTTTGAGAAGAAGGGATGGGTGGCTGGGTGAGTACCGTCGCAATTGGTGCAGATTGGGGTGTTGGTGTAGGAGGAGCTGTCATGGTCCGGGGCTACACAGTTGCCACAGCGCCCTTGGCTGCGGCAGGAGTTTTTCCCATGCCCATAGCTCTGGCACTTATGACAATGGAGGGGGTTGGGAATGTAAGGGGCGACTAGGATTCTCAAGTATCCGGCAATGATGTGGGAGGAAAGAGTTGGTGTGGCAACTGGCAAAAGTCAGGAAGATGGTATCGGTGGACGTTCTGCTACGTCTCTCTTGAGGACGAGATGACTCGCTTCAGTAACGTGCTGGCTGGCAAGTTCCTCGACGAGGTCTTCGTCGGTCAAGTAGGCAAGGTCTCTAGTTCTGATGCCTTTGCTGGAGTTCAGGGAATGGTGGAGGGTGACTGTAACGTTAATATCAGTATTAGCTTGGGTTTTGATGGTGAGGAGGGTGGTGGCTTGAGTGTCCCTGGTTGCCAGATCTGAAGATAGAAATCTTGGGGAGGGTACCAACAAGGCTGTGGAGTGCTTTGTGTATGAGGAAAGTGGAAAGTCTTTTGAAACTGTCTGGTTTTTTGGTGGTCTGAATGAATAAAATTTGGGGGAGTGGGGCTAAAGAATGGTCAATAGAGGTAGCAGGTGGGTCACGGGGAGGGGAGGGAGGATCAAGGCAGAAGTGTTTCATCATGATAGGGAAAAAAAATAGGGGCCGAGAGACCCGAGGCAACTAGAAGAAAAACAATTGCGGAACTACTATAGGAGAACCACTGTACAGGTAATGATAAGGGCCTGAAAGTCTGGTCACAACCGGAGGGAAAAAAAAAAAAAGAACGGTCTTACTGAAAGCAGAGACCCATCCTTAGAGACAAATCCGTGAAAATAAAGATACAAAACAAACTTTTGTTGGTAAAGTGTATCAGAATGAAAAGTTTGAGAGAATAGAAGTCACCTTGCTCTCAACATGTAGTTGATTTGGTTGAAACTCTTTTCGCAGTATTGGCACAGTGGAATACCTTATTCACATGTGTGTCTTTTCATGTCGATTTAAATCAGATGGATGACTAAAACTCTTTTCACAGTGCCAGCAGTTGTATGGTTTTTCACCTGTATGTGTCCTTTCATGTGTCTTCAGATCATGTTGATGATTGCAACTGATTTCACAATACTAGCAGTGGTATGATTTTTATCCTGTATGTGTTCTAATCATGTCCCTTTAAATCAGATGTTTGATTAAAACTCTTTTCACAGAACTAGGAGTGGTACGGTTTTTCATCTGCATGTGTTCTTTCATGTTGATTCAAATTATTCTTTTGGTTATTCTCTCATTTCGCAGCATTGGCAGGGGAATAGCTTTTAACCTGTGTGTGTTCTTTCATGAGGTAGATGGATCCGAGAAAATCTTTTCACAGTAAAGGCAGTGGTATGGTTTTTTGCCTGTGTGTGTTTTTTCATGTCGTTTCAAATTAATGTTTTGGTTGAAACTCTTTTCGCAGTGCTGGCAGTAGAATGTCTTTTTACATGCGTGTGTCCTTTCATGTTGATTCAGAGCAGATGGATGATTAAAACTCTTTTCACAATACTGGCAGTGGTATGGTTTTTCACCTGTGTGTCTTCTCTCATGTAGATTCAAAAAATTCTTTTGGTTAAGACCATTTTTGCAGTACTGGCAAGTAAATAGCTTTTCACCTGTGTGTCTTCTTTCATGAGTCTTCAAATCAGAAGATTGAATAAAACTCTTTTCACAGTACTGGCAGTGGTATGGTTTTTCACCTGTGTGAGTCCTCTCATGAACCTTCAGAGCAGATGAATCAGAGAAACTCTTTTCACAGTACTGGCATTGGTATGGCTTTTCACCTGTGTGTGTCCTTTCATGTACATTGAGATTACCAGCCTGACTGAAACTCTTT
Source organism: Chiridota heheva (assembly GCA_020152595.1). NCBI lineage: Eukaryota > Metazoa > Echinodermata > Holothuroidea > Apodida > Chiridotidae > Chiridota > Chiridota heheva. Next base: position 1,818,851 of record JAIGNY010004509.1, read on the forward strand.
TCACAGTACTGGCAGTGGTATGGCTTTTCACCTGTGTGTGTCCTCTCATGCGTCTTCAGAGCAGATGAATCAGAGAAACTCTTTTCACAGTACTGGCATTGGTATGGCTTTTCACCTGTGTGTGTCCTTTCATGCGCACTAAGATTACCAGTCTGACTGAATCTCTTTTCACAGTGCTGGCAGGAATATGGTTTTTCACCTGTGTGTTTCCTTTCGTGCATCTTCAGGGTAGATAGGTATCTGAAACCTTTATGACATAAATTACACTCATGAAGCTTTTCCTTTTCACTGCATGTTTTTTCAAGTCTGTTCAGAGTAGATAATTCATTTATACTATTCTCAGAATATATTTGGGAATAAGACTGTGAAGAAGGCGACATTTTAACTTTCACATCATTTTCAACAAGACATAACTCCCAGCGTGGTAAATAGGCGTGTGATTGCTTCCTATTGGAGTCTTTTGTGTGACACTTTACTTGAACAATGTGACAGTCATTCCTCCCAAGAGGTGATCCTTCTACGAGATGCAGCAACTCTACAATGAGAATGTGATAAGAAATTACACACAGATTCAGTCCTGGACCTCCTTTTCCATCTCGCATTCTCTTATAAAATGATTTTACTTACAAGTCTATGAACTTGTAGTCATTTGATTAAAAGAGTATTAAAATTTGAACAGATCAAAATCAAATAAGAAGTCACTGTACATCAGTGGCACCACCAGGGGTTTGATATTGGGGTGGTGGGGGAAGCACAAACCTTTTCGGCATGGGGTCATGGGGGCAAAGCCCTGGTGTGGGTCTGGGGGTGAAGTCCCAGAAACCTTACATTTTTAAGTTTTAGATGCCCCCAAAGGACCCCAAATGTGTGCAACACACGACTCTTTTAACTAAATTAGGATAATTACAATATACCAGCATATAATTTTACAATGATCAGACTACCACACCTGCCATTAAAAAAAATAGGGGTTCGATATTGGGGGCACAAACCTTTTTGGAATGGGGTAAAGGAGCCCGCCTAAGGGCACAAGGTGGAGGTCCTGGGTGCAAAGCCCCCAGGAAACCGCATTTTCCAAGTTTTAGATACCACAAAAGACTGAATATGTGTAATAAACGGCTTTTGAAACTAAATTAGGATAATTACGAATGATCTAGTGTAGCAGCATATAATTTTGCAATGTTACAGACTAACCCCCCCCCTCCTCCCCACCTCAACTTACCTTACCTCCCCATACACAATAATTTTCAAATGGGCCTTTACCTTTTCGCCCGATGGGCAATTGCCAACATTTGCCTTGGCAAGGGGCAAGAGGTATAAAAGGGGTCACTTTTCTGGAGAGCAAGAACTCAAACATTTTCCATATGAAAATTGCGCTGGTTATTATATTGCTGCTAATTGGGAAATCTCCTTGAATTTTTGGGAATTCCTAAATTTACGGGAATTCTTCTTGAATTTTTGGGAATTCTTCTTAAATTTTTGAGGAATCTTCTTGAATTTTTAGGAATTGACCTTGACTTTTCAGAACTCTTCTCTTTGAGTGTTTAGGAAATTTTTCTTCATTTCCGGGAAATTTGTATTAAATTTCTGCAAAATTGTCACTTTTCAGGAAATTTTCTTCATTATTGTTTAATCTTCAATTTTCATAAGAAATAATATATTCAATTTCCAGGAATTAACGGGAAATCACTGTTAATTTTTCACGGACTGTTGCCAAATTTTCTAATAATTTTAAGCATTTTCCTTCAATTATATGTTTACAATTTCACAATTTGTCCACCTAGCCGGGAGACAGGGAGGGGATGAGAGGAGGGGGGGGGGGAGAGAAGAAAGTTACCAGGAAATATAAACCCTTTCCAGGGGTGATGAATATGTAAATCTCAGTAGGAGGCTTAAGCCATAGTTAAAATATGAGCATTTCAAGATTTTACATCAAGCCCCGCTTACTAATCAATATGCATGATCTCACCACCAAAAACAATAGGGCACATCAGCAGATCATGGGCTATCTGTGTACCACATAGAAACTGAATCTCATGTATCGTTTCTTGAGAGACTGTGTTTACAAGTTCTTTTCAACAAAATCATGTTAAGCTCCGCCCACTTTGCATATTAATGAAATTCAACATTTTGGTACCATAAACATGTACACACTAGCTAACATCATACATACAGCACATATGAAACAAAACAGACATGCGGTTCTTAAAATCTGAGCATCTAAAGATTTTATCATTAAGCCCCGCCTACTCATTAAAGTGTGTGACAGCACCAACAAAAACAATAGGGCACATCTACGGACCATGGGCTATCTGTGCACCACATATGACATGAATCCAGTTTACATTGGACACACCAGCTAACAGCATAAGTACACCAAATATGAAACAAAACAACTTGAGGTTGTTAAAATATGAACATTTCAACATTTTTACATTAAGCCCCACATACTGATTAATATGCATGACACCATCACCAAAAACAGTAAAGCACATCTATGGACCATGGGCTAGCTGTGTACCACATATGACATAAATCCAGTATCTCCTTCTTGAGATATTGCGCTTACGAGCTGGACGTCACAAACATACATACATACACACACATACATACATACACCCACTTATACATACACACCAGGGTTCGCGTTAACGGAACTTTTTTCGTATATTACACTATATCTGAAATTTCTTACAACACATATTGTACCTGCATTGTAAATTTTAAATATAGCATGTGAAATTTTACGCCAGAGTTTTTCATTAACCTAAATAAAAATCATGAAAATCTTACCTCTCTGATGTGATTAAAAGTTTGATTTCACACAAAAATGATTTTGAAATTACTCAGAAATAAAAGAAAAATGACATAACTAAGAGACTAACGGCCAAATGATTCAACATGTCCGTACAAGTACTGTACATAAATACATATAGGCTAGTATGTATAGTCAGTATATACATGTACATGAAAGTTTTGATGTTGTTTTGAATGCAGGCTGTCAATTGTCAAAGATATCATCAGTTAGGAATCTACTTTCATTCAGCTTTGCGAGGCAGGCCTACACAAGTGTGTTTGTGTTAACAATACTTGCAAGCTTCACTAGTGCACAGTGCCCTGTATAGTATGCAGTGCCCTGTACATTATGCAGTGCCCTGTACATTATGCAGTGCCCTGTACATTATGCAGTGCCCTGTACATTATGCAGTGCCCTGTACATTAGGCAGTGCCCTGTACATTAGGCAGTGCCCTGTACATTAGGCAGTGCCCTGTACATTAGGCAGTGCCCTGTACATTACAGTATGCAGTGCCCTGTACAGTATGCAGTGCCCTGTACATTATGCAGTGCCCTGTACATTATGCAGTGCCCTGTACATTATGCAGTGCCCTGTACATTATGCAGTGCCCTGTACATTATGCAGTGCCCTGTACATTATGCAGTGCCCTGTACATTAGGCAGTGCCCTGTACATTAGGCAGTGCCCTGTACATTACAGCATGCAGTGCCCTGTACATTACAGCATGCAGTGCCCTGTACATCACAGCATGCAGTGCCCTGTACATCACAGTATGCAGTGCCCTGTACATCACAGTATGCAGTGCCCTGTACAGTATGCAGTGCCCTGTACATTACAGTATGCAGTGCCCTGTACATTATGCAGTGCCCTGTACAGTATGCAGTGCCCTGTACAGTATGCAGTGCCCTGTACAGTATGCAGTGCCCTGTACATTATGCAGTGCCCTGTACATTATGCAGTGCCCTGTACATTATGCAGTGCCCTGTACATTATGCAGTGCCCTGTACATTATGCAGTGCCCTGTACATTATGCAGTGCCCTGTACATTATGCAGTGCCCTGTACATTATGCAGTGCCCTGTACATTATGCAGTGCCCTGTACATTATGCAGTGCCCTGTACATTATGCAGTGCCCTGTACATTATGCAGTGCCCTGTACATTATGCAGTGCCCTGTACATTATGCAGTGCCCTGTACATTATGCAGTGCCCTGTACATTATGCAGTGCCCTGTACATTATGCAGTGCCCTGTACATTATGCAGTGCCCTGTACATTATGCAGTGCCCTGTACATTATGCAGTGCCCTGTACATTATGCAGTGCCCTGTACATTATGCAGTGCCCTGTACATTATGCAGTGCCCTGTACATTATGCAGTGCCCTGTACATTATGCAGTGCCCTGTACATTATGCAGTGCCCTGTACAGTATGCAGTGCCCTGTACAGTATGCAGTGCCCTGTACATTATGCAGTGCCCTGTACATTATGCAGTGCCCTGTACATTATGCAGTGCCCTGTACATTATGCAGTGCCCTGTACATTATTCAGTGCCCTGTACATTATGCAGTGCCCTGTACAGCATGCAGTGCCCTGTACATTATGCAGTGCCCTGTACATTATGCAGTGCCCTGTACATTATGCAGTGCCCTGTACATTATGCAGTGCCCTGTACATTATTCAGTGCCCTGTACATTATTCAGTGCCCTGTACATTATGCAGTGCCCTGTACATTATGCAGTGCCCTGTACATTATGCAGTGCCCTGTACATTATGCAGTGCCCTGTACATTATGCAGTGCCCTGTACATTATGCAGTGCCCTGTACATTATGCAGTGCCCTGTACATTATGCAGTGCCCTGTACATTATGCAGTGCCCTGTACATTATGCAATGCCCCGTACATTATGTAGTGCCCCGTTCATTATGCAGTGCCCCGTACATATGACGGCAAATTTACAAAATACGCCAAAAATTAAGGGCTTGTCACAACCAAATACGCCTGACAAAAATGCTAACGCAATTACTAATACACACACATACATACAAACACACACCATCATGTCCACATAGGTTCCTGATGCTATCGCATCGGAACCAAAAATCCCTAAACATTCACAGCTAGGAGAAGCAGATGGACCTTTGCAGCTCAAGTACAAATTAAACTTTTAACTTAATTCCAATTTTACGAAACTTCAAACTTTTATTAGAAGCAGTTACTCTCCTTCAAACAAAAAGGTAGATGATTAAAAGAAAATGGATTAAGAGTAGAAAATAGAAAGCTGCCTATTCCTACCAAATTTGCATATAATTCTACAAAATTAAAAAGCTATATGTGATGTATTGTGCCTCTATAACATAATTTAAATAGTCACTTCATGACACACTCCATATTGCTTTAATTCTTTAAGGCTACTCATCATCAGATGAGCTTGTTATTGTATACAATTCTATTTCTGGCTAAATGATACATATCAATTGGGCATTAGTCACATCATAAGTATACACTATTTCAAAGAAATATTCTAATGTAGTAATGCGTAAGTGGAAAGGGTCACCTGCAGACAAAGAGGGCAAGTGGCAGACTTCACCTATAAGCTGATAGGAGAGGTGTAAGATGATGATTGGCGTTGGTAAGTTGTGGCTTATGGAGATGAGTCCAAGTAACTTTTGATTGGTGTAAGAGTGAAGGTGTGTAATAATGTCAGAATCTACCCAAAATATCTAATTTGACAAGAATATTCAGTTCCAGCATGATCTTTGTTCTATCAAGACTTACTGTCCTCTGGCTGTTAATGTTTTATTTGATTGATAATTAGTTTGTATGAATATTGTTGTGAACTCCGCTTGACAGCGAGAAGTCTGAGAGAGAAGTTCAAACACTGGTGAATACATATTTGGTGATACTGATAATCATCTGTGTTTGTGTTTTACTTCCACATTGTGGTGACTTTATATGATTTAAAGCACCACCCAAAACGTAATACTTATACAATAAACACATTTTAACCAATTTACTTAGCCATTTTTGCTACATTCACAATGATTTTGCTTCAAAGTTACAATGTTTTTGCCTCTACTTTTTTGCCATGTTGACTTCAATGATGACTCTTTGTGCTTATCGTATTTGATCTAATAAACACCCATCCAACATTTTCTTTGACTGATGACATACATATCCCATCTTGTCTATCAAAGATTCTGCATCTTTGCTTTTGATCAAAATGGAACACATTGAGTGTTGTAAGCCATATGAAAAGCACATTTTTGTTACATTCTTCACTTAATTTGCAAATGAGGCTCACAATTGTTTTGTGTTGGTTATTTTAGGGCTAGAACCAGCTCCCTAACAATATGTACAGTGCTAGTGCAGTTCAAAGAGTACCAACTCCCAAGCATCCGCGCTTATTAGAGAGAAACTTCGCTTATTGAAAGTGAAACAATTCTATTTTTATACGTGCCAAGGGGGCTTACTACATCGAATACAGTAGTCTTATTTATTGCTTACCTGAAGGGGTATCATCAGCCTCTTGTTTAACAACAATCTGAGTTCCTGAACTTCCTGACAGGGCGTCATCAACTTCTTGTTTGACAACGACTGGAGTTTCATCACTCTTCTTGTCTTCTGGTGTATCCACAGCATCCTCCCAATCTACCTCCAGTTTCACGATGTAATTATCTGCAAAGAAACAAATGCATCATGAATCTACCAGCTATAATTAATCGTAAAGAGCACAAGATCACTCTTGAGTGGACACCTCCATTAATTCTATTTACCACAAAAGCTTAATTCTTTAACAAACAATACAAATTCCCTCGCTGGAAAATAACACACAGTTTCCAACCAAATTGTATTTGTATTCCACTTTTAGGCATAATGCCAGGGAAAGCACACTTAAGTCACAATGACTTTTTTTCAGTGTGTACCTGATGAATTTGACAGGATGGAAAGTGGATGAACACCGGGTTAATACATGTCATTCCACCCTCTGTTCCATCCTACGTCCTTTTCTTGCTACAGGAAAGCATGCATGAATTTGAGATGCTATTCCACCACATGCCATCCCACTGTGCCCCTGATTCTATCCTACCATCATCCCAATTCCTTCACAGACCTACTGTACAGTATAGTACACCTACTGAACCAATCGTTATGCCATTTTCTACCCAACATTCTTTGCTCTACAGTAAAAAAAACCATCCCCTGTATCTTCTTAAAATGCCACATTCACCTACTGTACCATCTCTCATTCGCAAACCACCCTCCAGTCCCGTACCATTCTCCATTCACCTTCTTCCGCCTTCTCATTCACCAACTATCCCAACCTAAACTATCCAAGGAGGACACCAGTCTTTATGCTTGTGACACGTATTGCTTGCTAGCAAAATGTTGTGAGTTCTTTCTTCCAAGCAAGGCACAAATCTAGTTAGAATTCCTTGCCAAGTTCAGAAATAAATCCCAGTAGTAAAACCATGCATGGAGACCACTAATTGGGCAAATGGTAAAGATGCTCTATATACCCTCTTCTTCAAGTTTATTGGAGGGAGGAAAATCATACTACAGTATCTAGTTGAATCACAGCTTAATACTTATATTTTATATAAATTACAGCACTTAAGGTAATTGTGTTTTCCATATATTGACGTTGTAGTACCATACAGAAAATTTTATAATATTAACTACATGTACATATAAATGATCATTGAATTTTAATTTAAAGCACAAAGTTCAATTTTTAGTCATGGAAGCTTTCATCTTAATAGTATTTCTGGGCAATTCCACCATAACAGCCGGGACATTTGATAACATTTTCTGGTTCCAGTTACCAGTTTTGTTCTACTGATCAGAGATCCTTGACAAAACTAGCCCACAATTATTTTTGACATGGTAACGTTGTCAAAAATAATTTCTGAACAAAACTTTAAAATGTTTTTTCTTCAGAAAACCTTGTTAAAACGTGACTGCCATATGGTAACACCTAATAAGAAGTCACCACTTTTCTTAAAATTTCTCAAAAAGTGCACAGTGAGTTTTAAAAGTGCATGGTGGAAAGATAATTCATATTCCTTTTTTTCAAATCGTGAAGAAAAATTTGAATCCTTCGCGATGGTTGAGTTACCCACGCTTGAAGTGTCTGATTCTTATGTTATTCCTTTACAAACTTTAAGTTTGGATAGATGTATCGTGGGATACTTCTGTAAAGGATCCCCTGATTGAATCGGGGGTACGAACCGGACTGTTTACTATCATTACCCATGAATAAAGCTTAATTAGTACTATCTATGACCAACCTACTACTACAATGTGTTTACAAGTGATCCACAAAAAAATATTCATGATTGTGACAGCCGGAACAAAGATAAAGACAAGATTTTAAGACCTTTGTTTAAGTTGTATATAAATTTGTTTTTATAATATTAATTTGTATGCAAAACTAATGAAATAAGATGCACTAATGACATAAAACTTTCTTTAAAACTTAATTGTACACAAATTGTAACCATAATATGCCTTAAATACTAAGTGATCAGATACAGCACATTGAAGTATACAAAGTTCATTGACCTTCTAAGGTCAATTGAAGTAAATTTCTTATTCTTCTTTATTTTATTTTTTATAAAAATTGACATATCTGACATTTTTAACACACTTTTGATAGTTTTAATTCATTTTTGAGATAAATATACTGTATTTCTAATTTTAGCCCAAGTGAGACAATTGGCATGGAATTGCTCTTGATATGAAAAGAATTTACAAACCACTCATTGTGTCAAAAGGGTGCTTCTTCTCCCTCTGATATTCCTCAACTCTTCTTTCAAACAATGCTATGCGAAAAACACCAGTAAATTGTACATCAGATAATGGACTGTAACAATGAAAATAAAAACATGTAAGTTTTCAGTCATTTATAACTTCGCTAAATTAAAAATATAGGCTATACCATAAAATAATAAATCTTTGAAGAACACTTAAACTAAAATACAGCCTTTTATAAAGTGGTCTTCAACGGTATACGGACGCATAGAGAAACCAAGCTACATGAAAGAATTATACTAAAATCAATAAAAATCTCAAAAAGATCAATCAAAATATGGTCATAATTGACCATTTTACAGCTTTTTAAATTTCTGAATCTGAATAGGTTAAGTAGGCAAAAATCCTTCTAGAGGTCATGAATGCCAACCGAGCATAGCAAAAGTATGAGAAAAAATAATAATAAATCAATTAACAAGCTTAGCAAGTTTAGCTTTGAAACAGTTTAGATTTGGTGCATGTACAATATCCGATGATAAAGCATTACAATCTTTTACTGTTTGAGGAAAGAAGGAGTATTCACAAACATTCTTTTTAGCATAAGGAACGTGGAAATTCAGATCTGAATCTGAATCTGATCTGATTATTTCTTGTATTAATTCTTGCGTTTGGGATCAGGTTATCATTATCAATGGCCACAAGACTGTTATTGATTTTATATAGCATTTTTGGACGGGTGTTCCTTCTTCTTGTAATTGGCAGGGGCCAATCTAATTTATGAAGCATGCTAGTGACACTGGATTTATAAGAGTAGTCTGCCATACAGAACCTGGCTGGTCTCCATTGAATTTGATTCAAGCTTATCTACATCGCACTGGTGATGGGGGTCCCAAACTGCTGATGCATACTCAAGTACTGGCCTAACTAGAGCTTTATAAGCAGTACTTTTAACGTCAGTGGGACAGTTTGAGAGGTTACGTCTTAATAGGCCATATTCATGATGTTACACTGCCCCTTAGTAGGTTGCACATACTTTAACTGAATTATCCCAGAAATCTAATTATCGTCCAATTTGTCATAATATTTCAGCAAAAGAAAAAAATCCGCACCCCGGAATGGCTGAAAACGAGGTATGTTTGTGGGAAAATGACATTTACATTCGCAAAGAATGGCACTTTTGCGCAATAGGTACTACCGTAGCGTAACATTATGTCATTTTCGCGCAATAGGTACTATTGTAGCGTAAAATTATGGCCTAGTTTTTTTGCTATAACTTAAGCATAACGCTAGGAACGCCTGTGCCAGATAAACATCTGACCGTATACGCTACAGCCATTACATGACTGCGAATACTCGGCCAGACTTCATCCTATGCATCTAACGGTGAAAACCGATTGATGGATTCATCATAGTCGCATTGCAGGATATTTACGATGCACTCCTGTTTCGCGAACATTTTCCAAGAAATTTGTACTTTTTTACCTCATTCATTTTAAGGTGGAAAAGTTATGATACATAAGTAAAAAAGCTTTTAGTTAGTGTAAGTCTTAATCTTAAAAACTTGGACACATAAAAATGAATTTGCTACCTGTGAACCAAAACCCGTAAAAAGAAGAAACTTTTATCTACCTCGGTTGATACTTTCCCACACTCGCAGTCGTGTGCGCCGAAGTGAATGTACCTAATTATTTGTTTGTTTGTGATTCTCCTTCACGGGAACTCGGCAAAACTCCTATATGGAGCATATACGCCAATCTATAGCCTGCATAGCAGATGCCAGTCTCGTGCGACCGGGACCGGAAGTGGATGAACACCGGGTTTTCACCCTACTCTTTTCGAGAAGTGTTCAGAGAACCAGGTAGGGTGTGACTGTCCTACCATTAAGACCGACGGCTTAACGTTCCCTCCGAAGGACGGCGAGCACCATTCAACGATTGCCACTTTTCTCAACAGCTGAATGAGGAGCAGGAGCTGCACACGACGTACTTCCGCTTTGGTGATCGGCGTATCTGTCTGCATAGCGGTGGAAAAACTGCAAGACATCTAATCAATGAAACAAATGATAAGTATACATTCACTTTTTTTTTTTTTGTCAGATGCGTCCTAAGCAACTGGATGTGGCAATCAAAATGATGATTATAGAGGATACTTTCATCAAAGAGCTTAGAAGCTCTTTGCTTTCATGCAACTGTGCACTGGCAACCGAAAGGGTCAAAAATTTAATTGTAGCCAATCAAATTGACCTCAAGTTTAGACCTACTGCAATATAATATCAATTAAAATTGTAGTGAAATTTATTATGAGGTGTACTGAAAACTAAATAAAGATACACAAAAGGAGTTTCCCGTATAGTTCAATGTCGTTCCCAATCATGGGTTCCATTCTGGTGCGACTGCACGCGAAATATGCAAGGGGTGAGTCAAGCAGAGGGCAACATGGCACAATGTGGATAATGTGGAATTGCGCAAAATTGTCAAGCTTCAAGTAAGCACTATCACCAGAGGACATATGTTTAAAATTTACAAAGAGCACACACGCTTGGACATACGTAAACACTTCTTCAGCCAGCGAGTCGTTGATAATTGGAATGCTCTACCTGATTATGTTGTGGAAGCAAAATCTCTCTTGTAGCTTAAAATGAAATACGACTCTAAGAGCGCCAACAATGATCTTAGAGGGTATAATATGTGCCGGAAGGCTTCCTTAACCTTGGCCGCAGGAGCCCAGAAATAAGTGGATGTGTCTGCCCTGGTAAATCGTGGTAAACATGGTGATAAAACTATTGGAGTATGCATGCATGCATCTGAAAGTGAAGAAGCACAAATGAAGAGAAATAACAATTTTGATGTCAAAAACTGTCATTTCAAAGCATAAAAAGAGTTTTGAGTATCCCAACCATTACTTTATAGCAAGGGTGAAAATAACGACTACAATAAATATCAAACAGAGCACTTCTTTCCCCGTTGCTCTCGTAAAATGAAGGGCCCAATTCTTGCCTCCATTGTCCCCGTGAGGGGAAGGGTAGGGGTTGCCCTCAATGCCCGTGGTTCTGGTGTTCTTGGTTTCATTGCCCATCTACGTTTCATAAGGAAGGCTTTGATCTGTAGATCGTTTTTTTTTTTTTTTTTTTTTTTTTAATTCAAATTGTAGCCTTATACTTATATAGATAGATATAGACAAAACAGTATTCTAAATTGTCCTGATTTATTTTTTGTCGGACGAATTTGTCCCGCACTCAAAGCCTAGATATGCCCAAGCGTGCATGATTGAGCAGAGGACAGAATTAATCCAGAACTCAATTACAACTTGCGGAATTGCAGGTATTCATAAGACTTTAAAGGAACTAAGGCTCCTTTTTCCTATTTCAGATCCCCATAAAAAAATTATTAAATAAAGCAGGTGCCCATACTAGATTTCTACCCTCATTGGCTTTAATTCCTTCCACCTCCCCAGGGTGTAGCTGAAAGCGCAATTTCCCCTCCCTACAGCAACTAAAATTAATTCAATTTTAATCGGCCTGAAAATTGCTGATGGCCCCTTTCTTTTACTATTAAATTTGCAATCTTGAAAATTAGAAAATCAGAATAGAATTTCCTTGGACGAAGCCAGGCCCGTAAACGTCTAAATACGAGAAATGGATGCACTTGAAAGTCGATCCGTCGAGATAATTTTCCAAATTTGTCTTTGTGCCAACTTATTTATGTACACTTTGGAAAAACTAAATATGAAAGGAATTTGTTTTCCTTCAAAATCAATTCACCATGCAGAACTTCAAAATTGAGGGCCGTAAATACCTGCCCACAATAGAAAATATAAAAATAACGGAAATGTCTCATGTATCGTCCTCGCGTCAAGCGCCCCTGCATTTGTAAACGGGTAAGGAGATTCATAATAGAAATCAGTCGATTGTCTACCGTCCTTCCTCGCTCCCCCCTCCCCCTCCCCCTTTTTTTTTCTTCTCCTTCTGGAATCGATGGGCTCCTTGACTATTTTCACACTGTCCGTGATTATTTTAGTTGTGATTTATCTATCAACACGCTCAACTGCTCAATGAAATGCTAGATGTCCTGTCCCCCTCATAATTTGAATCCCGTCTGTTTTTTGCTAGTTTCGCTAATTGGAATATTTGCGCCAAAGTGTTAAAGAAATAAGATTTTTTTGAACATGCGCCCTTGATCGCTCATCAGACGGAAGGTCATAAATCACCAACAAAAAAAATGGTTTTGTTCTTAAAACATGTCTTGTTTGTTGGCTCCTAAGGCTCGTAGCTAGCCGGGTGGGATAAAGGCGGAAGGGTGGGAGGGAGGAGGGGGGTGGGATAATCGTTAATCAAACAAACGATCCCTTTTTGTTGAGTGAGTACCCTTTCGAATCTAAAAGAATAATAAGCACCTGTAATTTTAAAGTTTGCTGTCCTATTATACGAAAACCGAACCACCCTATTTCAAATTTCTGGCTATGGTTCGGCGTAGATATAAGAAAGCTGTTTTTGGACAGTGAGAACAAAGTTTACAGGAATGCAAGTGAAATTAGCAGTTCAGAAAATTGCCGATCTGACATATTATTTTATTTTAATGTTCTCCTAAAGTTTATCATAGTTTTAGCACACTTCTTCAGTGTATAGGGAGTCTTAATTTATTTTCAAAATTTCTTATACAATTGATTTAAGAAGTGTTTTGGATTAGGCCTACTATATATTCGGAATAAAATCGGCAAGTAAGAGTAAGTTGATTATCTTTTCTATGGAGTTTCCCCTTTTTTCACTTTGTCCTCTAAATTTTCAGCGCGCAAATACGTACAGCAGGCCAGGGGCAAATTTGGGGTTGAAATTCCATCGGTCGAGGTGCTCCAACGGGGCGCCATGACGGACTGAACTGGGGAGAGTCTAAGGCATCGGTCATTGACCGATTGCCCAACTAGCCAGTCCGCCCCTGTACATACAATTAACCAATTAAATACAGATATACTAAATATTAAATACAGATATTTCGAAATTGGTTTTCTTTTTTTTTTCTTTTTTTTTCAATGAAGGATCAGTATACACTGGAAAATCAACGCGTATATATATACTACTTGTACTAAGATATATGTGAGCGTATGGTCACAAATGTGTTTCGCTCATATTTAATACCAACTATAAAATGTAAATTGTTACACATATTTTAACAATTTTGTTGACAGAGCCTGAACAATATTAAAACCTCAATTGCAATGTTATTCTACAATAAAAACAAGGTTGAGTTGAATGGGCTATTGTCAACTTGTATTGATTCCATAGACAAAGGGAGACGCAAATCAGATGCAATCGCGACCAGTGGCGTAGCCAGTATTTTCATATTGGAGGAGAGACACAAATAAGTTAAACCAATTGTGTGTAATGCATTAACAATTACAAAGAATTGGTAACGAGGGCACCAACTTCCTACAGTCAGATAGTAGACTCACTACCATAGGTGTACGAGGCAGGGGGCGAGGGGCCCTGCCGACAAATCGGATGAACAAGAATCTACCCGACAGGCGAAAACCTGGATGGACCCCCATCCCCACCCACACCCTTGATCATGTCCCTGTATCTACAACCAAGCGCGTAGCCAGAGGGGGCCTGGGGCCTAGGCCCCCTCCCTTCGCAAAAAAAAAAAAAAAAAAAAAAAGGTTTTCGCTCACTACGGAAATACCTTTAAAAGAAGAAATACCCCCTCCCCCTCCCCACCCCCTCCCCACCCCACCCCCTCCCAAGTAACAAACTCGAGATCTAATCTAAACACCAGTATTGAACTATATAGAGACTGGACATAAAAACTAACGACATCGAAACCATTAAGCATACGTTTTTTCACGAACATGTATGACGTGATACAGACTGACAGTAGGCATGGTAGGCATTTGGTGTAGTCGTCGCGTATACTCTACTAACGTATGCTGTGCTCTGTGAGTGGACCACTACCACGCTCTGCAGGAAAAAATAATTTCAAATTACACAATCGGAATCAGCAGGAAGGCAAGATTTTTAATCATTATATGAACTTATGTCTTATTCATGAGAGAAATGCGCCCTAAGGAGATGCAATAACGTGCAAAACTGGCGAACTTTCTGCACGCTCGAAGAACTTCAATGAAAGTGTCCAATCACATTCACTGTGCCTACCAATCACATTAACGGATGTGTATTGTACCGTGAATTCCAGCCGAGTTGTGCGGGGAGTACATTAAGTGACAACTCCGACTCGCCGACAATAATAATTCGTATTACAACGATAAAGCATGCATTTTCAATGCAATCTTTTGTATTTTCCTTACCCCTTTCCAATGTGGGTGAAATTTGGTTCATCAGGGGCGTCGGACGCCTAAGAAAATTTGAGGCCAGAGCCAGTAGTTATTGACGGCCTGCAGGCGCGGATCCAGAGGGGGGCGCACCCGGCGCACGCTCAGGAAGAATATTCTGTATAAAGAACGCATTTATTTAGGGCTTTTTAGAAATCTGAAGTGGGGGCCATTTATCAAAAGGGATCTTTCCAGTTTCCATCTCTCTCGTGTAGAAGTTTTAGAAAAGCAACAAAAAACGTTATCGGCTCAAAAATCTGTTGAGCGGGGGGAAGGAGGGGAACAACTTTACATTGACCAACATCTAATTATGGAGAAACAGTAATTTTGGTGCCTTTGTAATAGTAATAAAAAAGGGATCTTACTAAGGGGTCAAAATACTTTGGTGGGGCCGCTGGGGAAGGGGGTGTCTGGCCCAAACTTAGTAGGCCTACATTAAAACGACCCTGATGTTTTATAGAAATGATTTTCTGTTAATTGGCTTTAATAATTGTGATTTCTCACAAAACAATCACAATGCTAATTTGGACGTATTTCCTATGTATTTACTTGTCCCGTCCATATACACTGTCCTCACTCTGTGGTCAAGTGCATTCAGTAAATCACATAGAGGATGCATAGGCGATATAGGATATCCAGATCCCGTTTTGAAAACAATATTTCAGTACCTTTACGATTCCCCCATGGCTGACAATAAGCTCATTTAAAAGAGAAAAAAAAATGTTTTGAATGGTACAAAGAACCATACAGGTTACCACACAATGTGTTCTAACAATAGGCTTTAGATACCTATTACTTTTCAAATTTCTTACAAAACAATGTTTTTTTTTCTCTTTATGGTCATTTTGTACGTGTTTAATTTTACTTGTAGAATAATCAGAGGGCGCTGTGGGTGACAATTGTATTCCCCTTGGGGGCATAATTTGGCATGTTATGTTATTCTTTGTTCATTGAAAATTGTTATTGCAAACTTTTATTTTTAGCATACCATGCTTACCATCCACTAATATTGAGAGACATAAACCGGTGTAACAAGTCACTTCCTTTGTTATTGAGTTTTGTTTTTTATTTCTAAGGAAAAATGCGAAAACAAGGGGACTTTAATCAATCATTTCGTCATTGGAGAGGGTAAAGGAACCTTCATCAGGGGAAACTGACTAAAATTGAAGAAAATGTTGTCACTTTCTCCCATTTTGGGGGGCAGTTCCTGCAAGCTAAGGGGCGTTTTTCAACAAAAAAAATCCATATACGTTACACGCCAACCCATAGTGGTGCGTACGTAGCGCAGTTACAATATGGCAAACTTCACCAAGGGCTGATGGTCTAGGCCCCCCCGTTAAAAAAATCCTGGCTACGCGCCTGAGAACAACGACGACGAGTGAACACACAATTACAATGACGGGGTCGTCACTTGAGTAATCAGTTATGATAGAAACAATGCTATCACGAAACGCGTAATACAACCCGGATGAGAACACAGGTACGACGTACGGACAGACATAACATCGGCAACCAGGTCAATGTCCACGGCCTTTAATAACCAGTTGTGGTGCACTGGCGTGTCTACTCAACCCAGGCTTGAACCCAGGACCTCGTGGTCTGTAGACATGTATGATAACCGCTACACCACAGAAGTCAGTGTCTCTTTTAAGGAATTTTCACTGGGTACCAAGTAGTCTCTTGGACAGTGGGAACCCCTTCGCCGCCAACATGCAAACCAGTTGTCCTGCCATGTATAGGTATGTAGCTGTTGTGTTTGGTTAACAACGGGAAACAATGCCGTCTGCTGCACACAATTTATCGCCATTGAAAATATAAACAAGAGATTGCATTGGACCGGCTGTAATTGAAATAATGGTACTAAAAACATGATGAAATTTACGATCTCAGTAACAACAATGAGTCTAATGATTCAAGTATAAAAAGGGGTTAAGATTACTTTTTGCAAGACGAAGACCTTGGTACCCAGTGCCCTCAAAAATCAGTTTACTGCGTACCAAGTCTTTTCCACTGCGTACCAAGTCTTTTCCACTGCGTACTAACTTTGTTACGCAGTCCACTGTATAAATGAGACTGCTATAAGTCAATGTGGTCACATACGATAGATCGTGTTCACAAAATAAAAGCATTACATTGTCTGAACGGTCATCTGTTATTGCACTTTGTAAATTGTTATGCCGAGTTTCATATTAATGCTAAAAGATCTTTCACTTTTACATATAATTCAACACTAACAGTCCTGATTAAATCGAGTTTTCCTGTATATGTTACTGCTAATTCCAATTTCGTTCCCGACAAACAGTGTGAACACGAATCTTTCCGACAGGAGACAGCCTGGATGGTAGTGGCAACACCAGGATTTTGGTCATGGGAGTGTGGATGGGGCAAGCGAGGGGCAAATTTGTCTCATGACAAAAGACTATAAATTGGACAAAATGTGTCATTTACTAAGATTTTTGAGGGTAAAGTGGAGGGGGAAGCAATCTCAGGGGAGGGAAGCAATTCTTCCGTAGCGCCGCCACTGCTGGATGGATCATCTCCCCGACAAGATGTACTTTATACCTGTATACTTGAACTTCCTAATAAGTGCAAAAAAATTTCCCAAAGATTTTCAGAACAGCAAATCGAACTCCACTGAATATTATCATGGTATTAGGTCACTTTAAAAGCTGATCATGAAATACCTGATTATAGTGTTTGGATCTCAGTGGGTGAAGCCTCGAAAGTTCTCAGAAATCCAGGGTTTATAAAAGTTATGTGACTGTAAAAAAAATGACCATGATTGTAACGCATGGGGTGCCTCGCCGAAAATCAGGTGTTGTATGATTAGCTTTCAAAGTGACCAAATACGATAATGCTATGTGGGTTCAATTATCTTTGAGAAAATTGAGAGCTGGGGGGAAGGACATGAAAATAAGCTTCCTTTGCTAGTGTATTTAAGGCGATGCCTGTAATTAATATAAATATATGAATATGAATATGAAGACCCTCTTTCCAGATATAAAAGAATCAAACTCAGTGGCACAGCACAGGGTTGGGCTAGATCCACCTTTTCACAGCACAAGGTTGGAGTAGATCCACCTTCGCACAGCGCAAGGTTGGGAAAATTGGCTCTCTTACAGTACAAGATTGGGTCAGCTTAGTCTTCTCACAGCACAAGTTCGGGCAGATCAGTCTTCTCACAGCACAGGGTTGGGCTAGATCCACCTTCTCATAGTACAAGGTTGGCAGATCGGCCTTCTCGCAGCACAAGATTGGGCAGATCGGCTTGTCACAGCAGAAGATTGGTCAGATCAATTTTCTCACAGCACAGGGTTGGGCGAATGGACTTTCTCACAGCACAAGTTGGGTCAGATCAGTCTTCTAAAGCACAAGATTGGGCCAGATCAGTCTTCACACAGCACAATATTGGGCAGATCGGACTTCTCATAGCACAAGGTTGGGAGGATTGATCTTCTTACAGCACAAATTGGGTTGATTCAATCTTCTCACAGCACAAAGTTGGGCCAGATCTGCTTTCTCACAGCCCAAGGTTGGGCCAGATCAGCTTTATTATTCTTGGGGTTGTATTGATGGTAACACTTGATGTTTCCCTTAGAGTCAGATTCGGATGCTTCATTGGGTTGTGCCATCAAGTGACTGGAGGGCCGGGGGATGTTGAAGTATTACATATTTATGAAATAAGACTATTCAGGCAGGGACCTTTGGAGGCTAGGAGCATGGTCCCATCTGACATATATATTTAGGGATGCAAGAAACAAATCAGTTAAAGAGCACCAAATGTTGATTTTCTCAAAAACCTCCAAGGACCCTCATTACACCACAGAGGGAACGTAGGTAGGTACGTGGACCGTCATTGCACAATAGAGGAAACGTAGGTAGGTATGTAGACCGTACATGGACCATCATTGCACCATAGAGGGAACGAAGGTAGGTACGTGGACCATAATTGCACCACAAAAGGAACATAGGTAGGTACGTGGACCGTCATTGCACTACAGACGGAACGTTAGTAGGTACATGGACCCTCATTGCACCACAGAGGTAACGTAGGTAAGTACATGGACCCTCATTGCACCACAGAGGAAATGTAGGTAGGTACATGGACCCTCATTGCACCACAGAGGGAACGTAGTGAGGTACGTGGACCCTCATTGCACTACAGAGGGAACGTAGGTAGGTACGTGTACCCTCATTGCACTACAGAGGGAACGTAGGTAGGTACGTAGACCCTAATTGCACTACAAAGGAAACATAGGTAGGTACGTAGACCCTCATTGCAACACAGAAAGAATGTAGGTATGTGGATCTTATTGCACCATACAGGGAATGTAGGTAGGTACGTGGACCGTACATGGACCGTCATTGCACCACAGAGGTAATGTAGGTAGGTACGTGGACCCTCATTGCACCACAGAGGGAACGTAGGTAGCCACAGGTACGTGGACCCTCATTGCACCACAGAGGGAACGTAAGTAGGAACGTGTACCCTCATTACACCACATAGCAAACAAAGGTAGGTAAGTAGACGCCCATTGCAACACAAAAGGTACGTAGGTAGGTACGTGGAGCCTAATTGCACCAAATTGGGAATGTAGGTAGGTACATGGATTCTCAATATACCACACAGCAAACATAGGTAGGTACGTGGATCTTATTACACCACAGGGGAAAT
This sequence comes from Chiridota heheva, assembly GCA_020152595.1. Lineage (NCBI taxonomy): Eukaryota > Metazoa > Echinodermata > Holothuroidea > Apodida > Chiridotidae > Chiridota > Chiridota heheva. The sequence goes on from JAIGNY010004509.1 coordinate 1,838,395, forward strand.
GTAGGTAGATACGTGGACCCTTATTGCACCACAGCGGAAATGTAGGTAGGTACGTGGACCCTAATTGCACCACATAGGGAATGTAGGTAGGTACATGGACCCTCATTGCACCACACAGGAAATGTAGGTAGGTAAGTGGGCGGTGTGTGGACCGTCATTGCACCACAGAGACACATAGGTAGGTACGTGGACCCTCATTGCACCACAAAAGGAAAGTAGGTAGGTACGTGGACCCTTATTGCACCACAGAGGGAATGTAGGTAGGTACGTGGACCTCATTGCACCACAGAGGGAATGTAGGTAGGTATTATACCCTTATTGCACCACAGTGGAAATGTGGGTAGGTAAGTGGACCGTCATTGCACCACAGAGGGAATGTAGGTAGGTACATGGACCCTTATTGCACCACAGAGGAAATGTAGGTAGGTAGGTACATGAACCCTCATTGTACCACAGCGGAAATGTAGGTAGGTACGTGCACCCTCATTGCATCACAGAGGGAACGTAGGTAGGTACGTGGACTCTCATTGCACCACAGAGGGAATGTAGGTAGGTACGTGGACCGTCATTGCACCACAGAGGAATTGTAGGTAGGTAGGTACATGGACCCTCATTGCACCACACAGGGAACGTAGGTAGGTACGTGCACCCTCATTGCACCACAGAGGGAACGGAGGTAAGTACGTGGACCCTCATTGCACCACAGAGGGAACGTAGGTAAGTACGTACACCCACATTGCACCACAAAAGGAACGTAGGTAGGTACATAAACCCTCATAGCACAACAGAGGGAACCTAGGTAGGTACGTGGGCCGTATGTGGACTGTCATTGCACCACAGATCGATTGTAGGTAGGTATGTGGACTCTCATTGCACCACAGAGGGAACGTAGATAAGTAAGTGGGCGGTGCGTGGACCATCATTGCACCACAGAGGGAACGTAGGAAGGTACATTGACCCTCATTGCAACACAAAGGGAATGTAGGTATGTGGACCCTCATTGCACCACACAGGGAATGTAGGTAGGTAAGTGGACCGTACATGAACCGTCATTGCACCACAGAGGGAATGTATATAGGTAGGTACCTGGACCCTCATTGCACTACAGAGGGAACGTAGGTAGGTACGTGGACCCTAATTGCACTACAAAGGGAACGTTGGTAGGTACGTAGACCCTCATTGCAACACAGAAAGAATGTAGGTATGTGGACCCTCATTGCACCATACAGGGAATGTAGGTAGGTACGTGGACCTTACATGGACTGTCATTGCACCACAGAGGAAATGTAGGTAGGTACGTGTACCCTCATTGCACCACAGAGAAAATGTAGGTAGGTACATGGACCCTCATTGCACCATGTAGGGAACGTAGGTAGGTACATGGACCCTCATTGCACCACAGAGGAAACGCAAGTAGGAACGTGTACCCTCATTGTACCACTGAGGGAACATAGGTACGTACGTGGACCCTCATTACACCACAGAGGAATCGTAGGTAGGTACATGGAGCCTCATTACACCACATAGCAAACAAAGGTAGGTACATGGACCCTCATTACAACACAAAAGGTACGTAGGTAGGTACGTGGAGCCTAATTGCACCAAA
>JAIGNY010004509.1:1845000-2165000 GCA_020152595.1 Chiridota heheva
ATTTCCTGGTAGGAATAACATATCAACATGATTTTTGTACTAAACTGTTTCTAACATTTTTCTCTTTCTTATGAAAGGTTACACAAAAATATGGGAATATTCCTTTAATAGGAAAACAGGTCACACATTTTACTGTAATTCTTTCTCTTTCTCTTCTTATCTCTTTGCAGAAGTGTTAGTTGGGAGGGGGCGTACAAAAACACTGACAACATCAGTGATTCTTCTTTAAACAATTGTGGTGGTACATGATTAAAAAACAAATAATTTATATACCAATAAAGAGATGTCCATTTAAATTTCACAAATTTGCATATTAACTCTCAAATATCCAAAGAGTGGTAAGAGATGGTCCATGTTTAACTTAATTTGATGGGAACTTTAATATTTTCATGGTTATTACTGAATTTCTCTTCTGATCTTAAAAGGAAGAATAAAAGCAGTCTGTAACTAAGCTTTTATTGAAACTTAAACCCACCCACCTACCTAATCTTTAACTGGAAAATACAACAAATTTGTTTCAAATAAGTTTTAAAATATAGATCCATATTTCGCATGTGTGAAAAATCTTCCTACTTTGCTCAGCCATAATGAAATATGGAAGCTTTTTTGCAAAATTTACAGACATACTGGAAATTTAAACACCTTTCCCAAACCAGAACCAAAGAGTTTTGTGGTTCCGATGCTTTTTCTTTTCTTTCAGAAGCTGATTGATTTGCAAAATTTGTATTACATGTCATGTTATTGCACATCATGAAATATTTAGTCCATGATATTTATTCATACACCACACCCAACATGCAGATCAATAAAAATGTAGATAACATTAGCATTTGCACAATAATTAACATTATCAAAGCAAAAATGATGCAAAAACGATTGCTCCTTTATCCTATTTAAAGAAATTGTCAGTAAGCCCCGCCTACTCATAAGCATTAATGACATCACTACCACAACATAAAACATACATACATATCATGCATGACCCATCTGTGTACCACATATAGCATAAATCTGATATCGCTTATGGTTTACATCATTTAGCAGTTTCACATTAATATTTCACATGCATATCACATCTGCAGTCCATGGGCTACCTGCGTAACACACCTGATGTGAATCCAGTTCAGTGTTTTGAGATATCTTTACTTTTGCTTTTTGTTGACAAAATTATATTAAGCCCCGCCCACTACGCATATTAATGGCATTCAACGTTTTTATACCATGAAAACATACAAACTAGATAACATCATTATTATAACAAATATTAAACAAAACAGATATGTGATTGTCAAAATAAGAGCATTTCAAGATTTGTATAATAAGCCCCGCCTACTCATTAATGTGTATAATATCACCACCAAAAACAATAGGGCACATCTACAGTTTACTGTTTTAAAAAAACCATGTTTACAAGCTCTTTTCAGCAAATTCATATTAAGTTCTACCAATATGCATATTAATGATATTCAACATTTTTACATCATGAACATGTACATACCAGCTAACATCATAATTATACCAAACATGAAACAAAATAAGACATGTGGTTCTTAAAATTTCAATATATTCCCTTTAAGCACAGCCTACTCGTTAAAACGCATGACATCACCATCAAAAACAATGGGGTATATCTGCAGACCAGGGGCTATCTGTGTACCAAATGTGACATGAATCCATTTTACTGTTCTTGAGATACCGTGTTTACAAGCTCTTTTCAGCAAAATCAGATTAAACCCCGCCCACTATGCATATTAATGATATTCAACATTTTTTCCTCATGAATATGTTAACACCAGCTAACATCATAATTATACCAAATATGAAACAAAACAGACATGTGGTTGTCAAAATATGAACATTTCAAGATTTTTACATTAAGCCCACCTATTCATTAATATGCATGACATCACCATCAAAAACAATAGGGCAGACCATGGGATATCTGTGTACCCAAATGACAAGAGTCCAGTATATCATTCTTGAGATAACGCGTTTACAAGCTGGCCGTCACAAACACACATACATACATACACACATCAATACATACACGCCATCATGACCGCATAGGTTCCTGATGCATCGGAACCAAAAACAATCTAAAGAAAGAAAATCCCAAGATGTTTACAAGTGGACTAAAGAGTAGGGTTGCAATTTCAGATTGATATGAAATGGTCAACCTTATAATGATATAATGAGTAAAAGTAACCTTTCCTATGTCTTACATCGACTATGAATACAGATGAGGTTTGTTAATGCAAAAGCGCCATTTAACATGAAGCATGCAGGGTAATTCTAAGTGTACTCAATCACCTGTTATTGATACGGGTTCAGTGGTAGAACCAAACTGACCTATCATTTAACAAAAATGAAATAATCCTTCAGTTAAGACCCAAACATTCAAACAAATGCCCCACACAAATTCCTTCAACAATAAATAATGTATCAAAATATATTAAGAAGGTTTTGCATCTTATTTGACTGAATTAAGCAGAAAGCTGAAAAGGGTCAATCTACTAATTTGAGTATGCAGCATGACATCATAATAACATCAGTTTAACAAAGTCTTGTTTATCATTAGCAGCTAGGACACCTTTTGAGGCCTAAAAATCTACCTTCACTTGGGTATTTATGTAGGAAATTGTTGTCAATTAGGTGAAACATCACAGAAAAAATGTTTTCAAAGTTAAAAAAGAAGTATTGTGCGTAAGTAGGCTAAAGCACAGTGTTCACTTGTGTACAAATCGTTGCAACGTTTTTACCGAAAAAGTGTCACGGATGTACAAAATGCAGGGATGAACGAATACTCAAAAACCTGAATTGGGGTGACAGGAAACTTGAGATTCTGAACTGTACTGAAAGGGTGTAACAGAGGGTAAAATGCAACAAAGCAGATATGATTAGGGGTGTAACACTACAAAGTTCTACATGTATAAATTTGGTATGAGCTGTTAGGAACTTATAACAAAATTAAGCTAAGAAGATAATTATAAAACTGAGGTAAGTACCAGACGAACGTATGGTCTGCTCATCACAAAAACCAAACTACTTATGCTATTTCAGAAGGTACAGAGAGAACTTGTCTTACAAAAGAATGTAAAAAAAGTATTTCAAAAAGATAAATATAAGGAACATTAATCGGTGGGTTCGCAAATGAAGATAATTTTTCTAATGTCAAAGAAAACCTTGCTACACATTAAAGTAACTTAAACAAGAAAACCTTGCTACACATTAAACTAACTTAAACAAGTCTAAATATTAATAAATAAGTCAAAATGTTTCATTGTATGAGTCTTTTACCAATACTTATCTGTATACTACAACATCAGAGCCCCGATGCACAGGGGGCCATGAAATGAGAGGTAAGGCCCTTTTTATAAAGTAATGCTTTTTAAATTATTCATAATATCTCATCAACCCTACACCAGGGATATATTTTGGAAAGTGGATAGCAAAAATGGCTAACAATCAATAATTTGGACATTCCATATTACATAATACAGTAAACACAATCTAAATAGCTGACAACAGTAGGCCATTTTGATTAGTAAACTGCTACGCTGAACTAGTTAAATTTGTCCCTGCCTATGCCGCTTTCCACACTGATCTAGCCCCTCCCCTTCCCCAATTATAAAAATTCCATTGTAGCCCCTGTAAATTTCTTGTAAACTGTGTCGACCGCTGAGGATGAGACCCCAAGGATAAGTAGCATTTGATAGTTCTCAATCTTACAATCTCATTTCACATAATAATTGGACATTTTCACATTTTGGGGATGAGTTTACTCTCCTTAAAACTTCAATTTACTGCCTACTTATAGCAAGGCTGAAATGTCAACTTTGAGTTAATACTACCTACATAACAGTCAAGTCAAATTGTTGTAATCAATTTAACTTGCGATATATCTTGACCTTTTCAAAAATTAGATTTGAACCCCCCACATGATGTTACCAATTCTAAATATTTCATACAATTTTCTAGTTTTGTTGTTGACCTCTCACTTTCTACACAATTTTTCAGAACTGGCACCATGACAACCAGTTATGAAACTGACGTGCCATGACAGAAACCCGTCAAAAAATGAATGCAATCTGAATTCCTTCTGAACAACTTTCTGCGTTTTACTACATCTAAAGAAGCCATTATTACAATAATGAAAGCATCAGACAATTGAGCACTCTTCCCTTTTATGCTTTGTCCAATCAGGGAAGAGTAACTTCAGAGGTCAAATCTTCCTTCAAGATCCTCATCCATCTAGTTCATGTAAGTTAAGATTTTGTGAAGCAAGCCTCTCTTGAAATGAAATCACGTTACCTACAGACAATAACTAATTTAGTCAAAACATAATATTTGCAACGCTAAAACCAAAACGAGATCCAATTGAATAAAATGCACGTTTTTATCTCCACACACAATCTACAATATAAAATAAATTGTTCACACCACAATAACAAAAATGTCCATGAATATGCACACACATGATTTGAAATTAACAATTATACTTATAATTCAGTTCTAAAATATAATCACTTGGCACTAACATATTATGAGTTATTTATCACCTGGTATCGCTTCCTATCTCCACTAAATTTAAAGATAATTCTCCATTGGAGTGTTTAATACATAATACTTCCAAATTTGATGTTGGCACACAAAGTAAATATACAGGCAATGACTTGCCCCATAAGCACTATAAGTTACAAAAATAAAAGACCCCATCCCACACTCCACACATTAATCAAATTTTGAGCCATTAGAAAATTTCTGTCAAAAAAAAAAGTCTCAATATGGATCCGCATTGTTAAATCCTTTCAAATGAGAGATTGGTTTTCAATTTTTAATGATTTGTTTAATAATTTACAATTAATTTGTCTGATAATTAACAATTTCTGTTGTGTTTTTGTAGCAGCCTCCTTGACCTCACCATGCTAGGTATCGCCATATAGAAAAATAAAACTTCTCTGAAAAATATGTTCTTGGTGAAATAAACACGTTATCCCCCTACTTACACATACTGAAACTTCTCCAGTCTAGATTTACACAATGACTGTTGTCCTCTTGCACATGTCTTATAGACCTTTGCAAATTTGAATCAGCAATTTCAGGTAAACTGATTTTAATAATATCACATGGCTGAAAAATTCAAATGTTTATAATGGACCAATCACATACTGGGGAATTTGATCAATCAATTAAATACTGGGGAATATTGGCTGTCTGCACAATTCACCCAGGGTATGGCACTCTTCTTCTCTGTTATACCCTCATATAGGCCGGAACAGATTCAAAATAGGGTTTGATGTCTGTTAACAAGGGGGTTCCGATACGCAAGGGATTACTTTTATAATGCAAGACTTAATGATATATATATAAAAAGAGACTATTCCTCTGGCATAAAACATTACAGGTGGAAGCACTTAAAAAACTGAGTACGTTATGCAAGTTTCCTTACCATTATACATCTATTACTGTCATATCAGTTCATTCACATCGTAGAACCCCAAAGGAACCCATCCTTCCAAATTATGATTTCTTGGCACATAAAAAGACAATACTCCACAACGAAAAATTATCACTTATCCTCTCAGAATGGAACTCAGAAAATCTCATTTCTGACAATGGACCCATGAGGATACAACACATATGCAACGTTTACACTTCAGTCGATGTAGATAATTTCTGTAACGAGTGATACGATGGAATATCTGGCACATGGAGGTCACTATTGGCAAATAGTTCAGTTGTAGGTAACTGTGAGGTGCTGCTGGATGACGGATGGCCGCTCTTATGGCGGTCTATCCTCCTACCAGCGTCCATTTTCCGATGTGGTGGGCACTTTGTCAGCTGCAGTTTTTCTGTGAGATTTGGCTTGTGGGAAGCCATTAAGTTTCTAGTTCTTTGTTCATGCGATAAAGGCATTTTTTTGATAGGTTCTGAGATATGACACTTATGGTTTTTTCTTCCCGAAAATGGAAATCTTGACTTTTTATGTTTTTGTGTTTTCTTCTGTTCATCATCAGAGGCAAATTCTGTGTGGAAGAAAAGATGAAAAATAAGAAGACAGAAGAAAAACAAAGAATTCCTCTTTTTGGTAGAATTTGTAAAACTTCCAAGTTTCAGTGTAAGCAACATCAGAAAAGTATTCAGTTTCTCTTTCTATTTCAATACCTTAAAACCTTTTCAATTAATTATCATGAAAACAATGAAAAGTATCATTGTACACACTTCATAGGCTAGGGCTCAGTTGATTTCCAGATTCACTTTTAATAGTCCAAGATTTTGAAAGATACATCCCAGAAATAAACCATAAATTTACACAAGGATTCCATGCAAAGATTACATAATAATTTAATTGTTTCTCAGGCTTACAGACTAAATCCAAAAATCTAAAGGTTTTTTTTTTTTTTTTGTGAATTTTGCAAGGCATGTCAATTATATTTGTACATAGTTACAACTAATTAATTATTGCTGGCAAGCGAACTTGACACAATTTCACTCACCTCTGCTACACTTTGTATAATTTGGCATATATGGGTACGAATTCATGGACAAAAAGCTCCGTTCGTCAAATTTTGGATAGCCTTCACAATCTGATCTCAATGGTGCTGTCTCCCCCACACAGCCCAATGTATTGGATTTGCTGAAAGACAACGGATTCATTGGGATGTCTTCTTGATCGGAGAAGCACCTCGGTGTCAGCCCTTCGTGACAATCCAAGAAAGGATACTGCTCGGGGTTGTGTGGGTATCGTAGAGGGTACATAGGGGGGTTGTTAAAATCTGATGTGGAGGACAGCTGCTTATATACTTCATCTTCTTCAGGGATGCCATGATCTGAACAAAAGTAAATGAAGACCAATTGGATATTACAAGACATTATTATGGGACTTTTTGACCAGTTACTTGACACCATTTCATCAAAACGTGACAGTATTACAGCCGCGTTCAAGCTTTTGCACTGGCTACCAGTTGAAGCTAGAATCGAGTATAAAATATTGTGTTTAGCCTACCAGTGTATAGACGGATCAGCATCAGAATACCTCTGTGAGCTTCTGTCCATCTATCAGCCAAAAAAGTGTCTCAGGTCTAGTGACAAGCAATTGCTGGATATACCAAAGTGGAGACTAAAATCTTTTGGTTACAGGTCTTTCACAGTGGCAGCGGCCAGAAAATGGAATGATATTGCGAAATCCATGAAAGACATTAAATTTTTGAATACGTTTAAATCTCAGCTCAAAACATATTTGTTTAAGAAGTATTATTGACTTTTACTATAATTTAATCTAATTGTTTATCTACATAAACCTATCATTTTTATTGTGTAAGCGCTTTGAGCATACTCCACAGTGTGGATTAAGAGCTATATAAATGTTCCTATTATTATTATTATTTTCCGAAATAGGAAGAAAAACGTGTAAAGTGTGGAACTAAATTAATTTAAGAAGAAATTTGTCTAAATATCTTACAATTTGGTGATTAAATATGTTACAATCTGTTGATTAAATATGTTACAAGTTGCTGACTAAATATGTTACAATTTTCTTACTAAAAATCTTAATTTGCTGACTAAATATGTTACAATTTGTTGACTAAATATGTCACATCTGTTAACTAACTAAAATTGCCCAAAATCTATCTTATACACAAATATGAATTCTTGAATGCACCAAATGACATTAAACAATGTCCACTACTTGATCAGCTCAATATTTCAAGCCACAAAGTTGATCAAACTTTAAAATCTTTTTAAAGGAATAATATTTTTGAATGCTTTGTTCACCATTTTGTTTCTTTCTTTTAAAGTCCTCTTTCACATGAAATAAACTTTCTAGAGCACTAAACTTTGAATTAAAATATCTCACCAGGAAAATGCTGCAAACAAATGCCATACTCCGGCCTGTCCTCCATGTCCATCTCACTTGGAAATATGGCGGCAGTTCTAAGGTGGTGAGGTAGCGCCAAATGGTCACTGCGACGGATATCATCTATGGAATCGCAATCACTCATGTTCTCTGCTTGATATTTGTCTGTTGCTGATGGTAAGATCATCAATAAGTGTTAGGTGGTGCTGTAACGATTAAGTGACTCTTCTAAAACCTAAATCTAATGGCAAAATGCCTTATTAACCCTTACTCTACCACGCGGCCGCCGCTTCGGGTGACCCATCTTTGACCCTGCATCCCAAGTGCGTTTTCAAAACAGTGCTGGTAGAGTTTATTATCATGAAAGTGATTTTGGGAAGCAACAAAGTTTATGGCCACAGGTCTCGACATCTATTTTAGCATCATACAGACAGTGTTTAATGGAGGTACTTAGTCTAAACATAAGGGCGTGTTTTCTCAGGGTCCATAAATATTTCAATACCCTTTCATAATGATACTTAATTCAAACGTAAACATTTATCATGAATACAAAAATTATTTTTTTAAATGATGCGAAAGGACAGTGTGAAATACAAGACTTCTGTTATTATAAAATTTGCATGAATTGACAAAAAACAATGCCTTTTGACTGGTTAATCCTTTAATTAATCTAAACAATAATAACTCAAGACAGGGTTGTGTGACAGAAAGAAAGTTCATCTTATTTCCTCCAGACTTCTTGGATTTAGCAAGGTCACTGCCCTGAAGCATATTCCAGTGCTCAATGAAACAGGAAGCAAGAATGCTTTTTAACTCCCTCAACAAGAGCTCATAATTTTAACAATTATGTCATTAAACATACAACATAATGTAAAGACCTCGGGACTTCCTTCCCAACAAGAAGAAATCTATTAGTCACAATGTGCACTATGTATACAGACACTTCCCCTCCAGCTATACAAATCCAAGTTTCAATCAAAAATAAGTCTTTCAGCATCATGAGGGTTTGAATTCACTTAAAGTAATCAAGCAAATGAAGTATCGTTTCAATAGCAATCTTTCCAAACTTAAAAGTCTTATCTAAATTTTACCTTAAAAAAAAACAATCCTGGGTGATGTTTAGTTTTCAATAACCTTGGTTTTCTTGAGTCCATCCTTTATTGGACAAACATTTCTTGGCTCTCTCCCCTTTCCAACCACTAGGCTGATCATATTTTAAAATTTCTTCAAGATAAACAAACTTTATAAGGTATAGGTAAGACTTAACTCCTACAGTCCCAGGAGGTCCAGGAACTTTCTTTTCAAAATTAATTTTCACAACTTTCCTTTTATTTTCTATCACTTTAAGTTTGATTTATATGAATGCTAAGACAATAAAGTTTTAATTTAAAAAAATGTCAAAATAAAGAAAATACCAACACAAATATGCAAATTTTAGGCAAAATTAGGTCAAAATTGCTCCATTTTTTCAACTTGGTTTATTTCTTGTAAATAATGAAAATGTGAGGTTTTTTTTTATATTTAAATTGTTTGTGAAATTTCCTTTCAATGGTAAAAGTTTTAAAAAAATCTCAAAAGCAAAAGATGCAAAAACAATGAAAATAAACAATTGACAGTTAACACTGTAATTAGTCGTGAAAAAACAAAGCAGTGCATCCAGCTCGGTGTTTGAATCCGGGCTTTTCACATCAACATTCCGAACACTAACCGCTGCACTAGACTGGGTATGTCTTGGTGTGTGGATTTCTTTTGGTACTTAAATTGCACTATGAACAAAGAGGGGGTAGTTGATCTTTTGTATTTTTATTTGAAAATAGGTGAAATGGCCTTTCTGTATATTTCCCGTAGGAGAGTTAAATCGCGATCAGAAACTACAATTTTTGCCAAATTTTGCTCTCAAAAAGGCTAAAAATCATAATTTTTTTCATAACTTTTGCCAAAAAAGGATATTGATGATATGGGCAGTCAAAATTTGACCAGAATTGGATGTATTGTTGTCTTTGTAAGTTCCTCACAGATTTTCAGGAAAAAGCAAGGTCTGGAAGTATGACAAGTAAGCTTTCAAAATAAAATAGATTTTTCATTAAATTTTGTGCATTTTCTAAATTTTCTCCATTTCAACCCATCTTTTTTTTCTTCAAAAATCTTTAACATAACCCCATCAAATTGTTGCAGTTTCTAAAAGAATTATTCCAGCTCTTACAAATGATACCAGAATCACTGCTGTGGGCCTATTTGATAAAGTATTTTTTTTTTTGAAAAGTGCATGTCCAATTGGTCGTGTCAAGACCAAGTGGATCATGAAGGTTACCAATATAAATACATTGCCAGTTTCTTTCAACCTTACTCTTCCATGCAGCGATATTATCGCCGTTTTCAAACAACTTTTTTTCAAAAAATAAAATTGGGACTTTACGAAAGTCCTATAGGAGTTATCTTGGTATCATTTTAAAGTACTCTTGATATTTCTTTCACAAATTGTAAATTTGAATATTACAGAATTTTGAGAGAAAGTAGCTTAAAAAAGGGTAAAACTCAAAAATTGCAAAAAAAATAATCTTACAATAACTTCAAGACTTTTGCTTTAAAATCAAACATGCAAATCCTAAGACATGATATTATTGATTTCTGGTCTAATTTTTATAATCCCTACCTGCAATCTTTTGTTCTAGAGAAATTTCTTCAAAATTTCATGAATTTCTGCCATATTTGACCCATTTTTTTTTTTTTCTTCAAAAAAAATGTGTACCAAAAGTGTACATCATGCATGCTTCATTGAATCCCTTTTGGAAAGTGCTTGCAATTTCCTTTCATTTGATATATAAATACAGGCATACCCCCTCTATTTGAAAACTTTCCTATGATAATTAAATTTCACCTCAGCATTTTCAATGATCATCTGGTGTAGTGGATATGAACATGGTCAGCAGGTGAGCGCACCAGGTTCGAGTCTCACCGTGACTACTGTGTTATAATTTTCTGCTGCACTTTTCAGGGTCATTTGACTAAAATCATTTTTGGTGTTTTTTATCTTTCCTTTCTTTCTACAAATTCTAGATTAGCACCAATGGAAAGGAAGTATTATAAAGGATTAGCACCAATGGAAAGGAAGTATTATAAAATTCAATAAATTATGGATTAGCACCAATCTGTTTTCAACAATTCTGTTTTCAATATTGACAAGAAGTTATACTTGTGCAAAGATTGGCCATTTTGTTGACCAAATTTAGCCCAAAATTGCATACTTTGCATATTTTTGTCCAATATTTCCTAATTTGGCTTTCATTACTCAAAAGATAAATATCTTGGCTTCCTTTCCAACCAAACTTGTAATGAAAGAAAATGAAAGGAAGGTTGTCAAAAAAACATACGCAAAAAAGTTACAAAAATTGGGCTCGCATTTTTCAAAGTTCTGGTACAGTAAGGGTTCATACGTTTTTATGTTTAACCCCATGTATGAAGTTCAAAGTATGTGTGAACCATATGGAAACAGAGATTTTAATACAATGACTTCCTGTTATTTTAATATAAAGGCATGAGAAAGTAATTACCATCGCTTTATCTTACCATTATATCATCTGCTACATCTATCTGAATGCCAAGTGATGATCTTTGTAAAATTCGTTTCCAACCAACAATAATTGATTTCTCAAGTAAAAACATTAAACAGATTAAAACTGTTAAAGCAGTATATTTACCTGCACTTGAAACTCCGCTACTTGTTTCTTGGTGAATAGTCCCTTCAGATGACCCATTCAATGAAGTGCTTGGGATTTCCGCTGGCAAGGAGTTCTCACCGCAACGAGGTACTGCATACCTCCTGCGAAATTTGCGAGTCTGGTAGATAATAATGACCCAGATGAGAGAAGTACCCACAATGCAGCATACGACAGATATGATGATGATCCCTGTGGTTGTTGCACCATCAACAAACGGCCCACCAGCTGCTGTTTGTCAAGAAAATCAAACAAAGGTCAAAATTAAAATAATGGAAATTTTGGCTCTTTGAAATGATTAATAGAATATTGATGGATTGTACAGTGGGTGAAATATTAATACTGATGGATTGTACACCAGGTGAAAATATTGATGTCTGTAAGGTTAACATTCAGATGATAAAACAAGAAGAGAGAAAGATAAATGTAAAAAGAGAAATTTAAGCTTACACTTCAACATTTTCAGTGTAGTTGTCTGCTCTGTGAAGCCTTCTGAGTTGTTAGCACGGCAAGTGTAGCTACCCTCATCTGTAGCTGTCATCGTCATGACGATCAGAAGATGAGCTTCATCCGTGTCTAACAGTCTGTGTCGGTCAGATGTCTTAAATGGCTGTCCATCTTTGAACCAAGTGACCACTGGTGGTGGACTTCCATCCACATGACATTCCAGAACAGCAGACTCCTCAAGCCCTACCTGCAATGCTTTTAGTGGCTTTACAAAGTAAGGATCTTCTAAGACCGTTAATGTAGCATTTGCCATGATTGTTCCAGCAGCGTTTTTGGCTGTGCAAGTGTATGTACCCATGTCAGCCTTTTTCACTTCAACAATAAAGAACGTGTCCGATTCCTCATAGACACTGAATCGTCTGTCTCTGGCAGCTGGAAAGTCATCCCCACCATCCTTCTTCCAGGCTATCTCGGGTGTCGGATGCCCCGTTGCAGAACATTCCAACTTGGCTGTCTGTGTCACTCGCACATACACACTGGATGGTTTTTTGATGAACATGGGGAAAACTGAAATGAAACAATGATAGAGAAGATGAGTAACATTTCAAGTCATTTACAATCGATAAACATTCAACAAGTTCTTTTTAGAGGTATGCCTGAATACCACTCAAGCATTCTGCATATGACTTAGACTAGAAGTTAACATCATTAATTAAACACAATGTTTCACATGCATTCCAGGCTTGATAAAGAACATGGCAATACAGTAACATAACTGCTTCAAAGTAGTAAAGTTTGTGTGAACATCTACAGCCGAAGCATTACACCAGACCCTAAATCTTTTAGCAATTGTTCATGTCATTAACCTGTCTCAGTTAAATGATTGACAGCTTTTTCAAACAATCATTGCATCAAATTGCCTAGCAACAAAAGCTGCATAACTAAGTGGGGCAAACATTAACCTATGCAGCACTGGTACAGTACAAGTAGCTACCAGTGCATGTATCTACCAGTGCATGCTAGCTACCAGTGCATGCTAGCTAGCAGTGCACGCTAGCTACCAGTGCACGCTCATGTAGTCAATGCAATTTACTCTACAAAACAAATTTCTGCACACACAGACTTGAGTGACAGCAAAGTGGTGAACAAAACTTGCGCTTACGGACCTGCTGCGGGCTTTGTAAATCTGATTGCTGTTACCCAGAACAATGGGGAAACTGAATTTTGTTTATCCCTTTTGCTAAAAATTCTAAAGATCTGGAGAAGTGCCACAAATGGACCAAAGTTTGTGGCAAGACTCGCAAACATCTAAATTGTCAATGCAATGGTAATGCACGATTGCGGATTTGAGGATTGTTTCCCCAACCTAGTAATTATCGCTTTGATATGATGGGTGTGGCTTATTTCGTAACTCAGAGATATTAATCCAACACAAGTTGACTGAACTTTTTTGAATAAATGAGAACAGTTTTTTCTTCTAAGTTTCTTAAAACTGTTTTAGTATATCCAATGGTTATAAGATGCATAAAATATTTCCCTAAAATACATGAAGGTCTTTTCTTGAAATATAAAACTATGACATCACTTCTGGTCTGATTTTAATCATTTCTACAAGTACATAGCAAATTTTAAACCTAAATATCTCTATAACTGAATACGCATTTTGATATGTTTGCCATTTTGTTCCTTTTATGTTCCTCTATCACATAAGATGCACAAACCTCACCACTAATATTACCTTTTACAGAGATAATATTGATCTTATACAGAAACAAAACTGAAAAACTTACCATGAACAGTGACCTTTGCTTTCCTAGACTGAGCGAAGCCAAATTCATTTTCAAAAAAACATGTGTACTTTCCCTGACTCACGTCCTTGATATACGGAAGAGATAAGGCGGAGGTGAAATGCTTGGAGTTATCCTCTCCTATGCTTTCTAAGTTGACGAGATTTGCATTCTCCAGTGGCTAGAGAAACATTGAAATATTATGTTTCAGACAAATGAGCCAAATACCATTTTTACAATTTAATTCAAAGTAACGAAAAGTTATTTCATATTATGGATATCAGTGTTTATTCCAGTTTCCTTTGCTTCCATCTAAATGATTGAGTGAAGTAGCTTGTTGGCATACTGACAGCAGGAGTAATTCCTTAATATTTATTTTCAATTCTTAATAAAAAACAAATTTCTGTGTAACACCCTAGAATTATAATCAAATTACAAACATCCATAATAAAAGAGGGATTATTTGTTTTCGGCAAATCTTCTTTATAATTAATTCATCAGAATGTTTTGGGAAACAATAGTACAAGCAACAGATAAACATTTGAAATGCATTTGACACATCAAACTAACTTAAGAAGATTCTTGTACTACAATACTAATGGCTCTGAAACTTTTAAAATGTCAATCAATCATAACAGTATTGCAAAAAAAATGTGAGAGAAATTTGCTTGCAGCACTGTCAAATTTGCTTACAGCATTGTCAAATTTGCTTGCAGCATTGTCAAATTTGCTTGCAGCACTGTCAAATTTGCTTGCAGCACTGTCAAATTTGCTTGCTGCACTGTCAAATTTGCATGCAGCACTGTCAAATTGCTTGCAGCACTGTCAAATTTTAATAGTTATTAACTTTATGCTGGACTCACCTTTCCATCTTTCATCCATGTGACAGTCAAAGGTGAACTGCTACTGCTGGCTGCACCACAAATCAATGTAACATTGTCACCTCTCAGCGCCGCAACTGCATGTGGTTCTTGAATGATAAAAGGTTCTGGTTGGGCCTCTGTAGAATGATGACAAAATGCTGACTATTAATTTCTGAATTGCTGGTTATTAATTTCTAAATTGCTGATTTTAATTTCTAAATTGCTAATTATTAATTTCTAAATTGCTTATCATTCTATTCTGATCGCTGATTATTCATTTCTGAATCACTGATTATTCATTTCTGAATCGCTGATTACTTATTTCTGAATTGCTGATTATTAATGTCTAAATTGCTGACTATTCATTCATTTCTGATTATTCATTTTAATGACTATTCATCTCCTAATTGCTGATTATTCATTTCTAAATTAATGACTATTCATTTCTTAATTGCTGATTATTCATTTCTAAATTAATGATTATTCATTTCTTAAAATGCTGATTATTCTATTCATTTCTAAATTGCTGACTATACATTTCAAAATTGCTGATTATTCATTTCTTAATTGCTGACTATTCATTTCTTAATTGCCGACTATTAATTTCTAAATCACTGACTATTCATTTCTAAATCACTGACTATTCATTTCTAAATCACTGACTATTCATTTCTAAATTGCTGACCATTGATTTCTTAATTGTTGATTATTCATTTTTAAATTAATTACAATTTATTTCTTAATTGCTGACTATTCATTTCTTTCTAGATTACTGACTATTCATTTCTAAATAACTGATTCATTTCTTAATTGCTGATAATTCATTTCTAAATTGCTAAACAGCGGCCAAAAATCATGACTTCTATTTACAGAATTATCACAAACTTACGGCAACGCATCTGGAGCCGGCTGAGATCGAACATATCCCTCCCCTGAAGGTTCTCTGGGTGAGCACAAGACACAGCAACATCTGTACGAAATCCCGCCTCCCGTACCCACTCGGGAAACCATGATACTTTGCAATTGCAAAGCATGGACGATGTATTCAATTGCCTGCAAAAAAAAAAAAGTCAATCAGAAAGGCATCATTCAAAAAAAAAAATAAACAGCAACAAAGGAAAAACTAATACCAGGAATAAATCATGTGTAAATAACTTGTCTTAACCAACAGGAAATTTAGGCCATTCAAAAAAAAAAAAAAAATTGTTTTCTGTAAAATTTTAGGGTTGAAAAATTTCATGAGTAAGGGGGATTTTTTTATTTTTTTATTTTTTTTCTCACACTGATCAGCCAAAGCTTTATACATAATTTAATTTACTGGAGGTGTATTATATCCTTTCTTATACTGATTAATATGCATGAATGTCACCAAAAATGCATTCAATAACAAGGTCTTTATGACTTCTCCACATGTACAAAGTGTTATGATAATAGTTCTTAGCATTTACAAGTAAGTTAGCCACGGAATAAAACTTCAAACGCTGATGCCAGGGTGAGTATAACTCTCACTATACTTAAAATTCTCAAGAAAGAATAAAATATTGTACGTGTGTGTTTTCTTTTCATTTTGTTTGCTTGTGCAATTAAGAATAATTCTGCATAAAGTTGTGCGGGTTCCTGTCACACTTCTCCTGCGATCGTAACAATATCATGTCAACTATGCATAGTGTGTGATCAAAATGTACTATTTATGAGTAATCAGCTTACTTTACTGTAACTACTTTTGACATTGATCCAACTGAAAAAAAAAATTGTAACCCACAGAGTTGTTGACCTTATCGCATCTGCAGCATATAGTTTTTCCAGGAAACATGACGCAAGTGTATCAATTCAAATCAATTACTTGACCTCTGACCTTTGAGTGACATCATACATGTCTTGAACAAGAGGCCCTTCACCTTCAACAACCCAAAGTACCAGTTGACCCAAATATCAAGCATGACACAAAATTTCCCAGTACTTGACCTCTGTGGGACATGTCACATCCTTTGCGAGACACAATTTCCTTCATCAACCCACCAATGTAACAACCCAATTGCACTCCGGACACATGACCAATAAATTTTTCCAGGAACAGAACATAAAATGTATCATTTTACATCAATTATTTCACCTTTACATTGAAATGTCTTGTTATATGCAGGACATAACCATTCTTCACCTTCGACCAACTCACCGAGTACCAACCCAATATGACATCCGGTTTTCCCAGAAAAAGCAACATATAAGATTTTCCATTTTTAATCAATTATTTGACCTCGTAATCCCTAAGGTGCATGACCCATCTTGTGGGGGACATGCACCCACACCAAGTTTCAATTGAAAAACTTGTCCTTGTACAGTAACACAAACACAAAGCTGAGTAACTAATATGCTGGATATAAATTCATAAAGACAACAGTATGTTCAAGGCCAGAAAAGTTATGAATGAAGTAGTTGGGCGATTTGTGGGCAACTGTTGCCCTGGCAACTATCTCTTTCACTATTATTATTATTATCATTATTATTATCATTATTATTATTATTATTATGAAGTAGCAGTGTAGGTGCACATATGAAGTGCACTATATGTTTACTGTACAAGTGCACAATGCAACACAACATACACATTGTGTATTTTGTAGTTCCTCCTTTACAGGTAAGAGGTGAGAGAGCCAGAAGAGACACATGCTTAGTCATTTTTCTAAGACTTTTGACGATCACTCGAGTGACCTTCGGAATTTCTAAATTGACCATTTGAGTTTAGAAATGGAGTTTGGTATTTTTTGCTTTAGTTATCAGGGTATAATTTTGGGCCTTAACGTTCCAAATCTTAAAGAAACTTGTACCTACTTGTTAGGCTTGCTTTTCTATTGAAAAAGTGTGGCAATAGCTTAATGTAAGGCCTTAATGCAAATTGATTGGGTTGTGGGTTTTTCCGATTATTTTTATTGTTTCTGCTTTTGGAATAACATTTCTATAGACTGAAATTGAGTAAAGGGAATTTCAATTTTTTTTTCCCACTGAAATCTTCAAATAAATTCATCCAAGTCTAGCATGTTTTAAAGTAACATTTCCTGGACAAATTATACAAAAAAGTTGGGTAGGCCTAATGATATGTAGGTCAAAATTTAAAAAAGTTTTGTGAAGGGTCGCCAGATCTCGGAAGAACTTGGGCACGCTGCATGCGCATTGACAGGTTTTACGTTGTGAGACGCGGTTTAGGACTGGACTTTCCTGATCTAAAAATAATCACATAACTTCTTTGCAAGTTGAGAGACCGTTGTACTCATAGGATAGGGATTGCATTGCACTCTTTATGTAGCCTACATGTTCGACACTAATGATAAATTACGCAGTTTGTAAGCTTCTGTACCTTATGGGATGAAAGTGGATAAGAAAGCGAGCTTCAAAGGTGAAAACAACGTAATAAACAAATATTCTTGTTTCATTTTCACAGAATTTTGTAAGTTGCAGATAATGAAGGCAGAGAGGGCACATTGTTTAACCATCTATTTATTCAAAAATGTTTTTGAAAAAAAAAATATTGCAGCCACATCAACGAACTTAAAAATTCCACCCGGGCACTCCATCGGTATCAAATCAGTGATAGCAAATCAGTGATATGAATGACATACAAGAACACCCAAGTCATTATCAATTATTCCACACCATTTAACCAATTGCTACCTTTCAAACTCTTATTAACTTGAGATCCAACACACTTAAAAACTTCCACTTACAGATGTTGAAGAACCAAATCATACTCAAAAAAGAAAATCTTAAAATTGCACTTCTTATCACAAACTGAGAATGTTTATTTTGTATTAAAACTTTGCATTGAGTAAAAAATACTTACATTTCACTCAGCCTTGTTAGATCTTCAAATACATTTTCTGATATTGTTGTTATCTCATTTCCTCTCAAATCCCTAAAATGGAAATAAAACAATCATCATCACATTTGTATCCTTAGTGAAACTTAATCATAAGAGAGATAACAATAATAACAATCATACATTTATAAACACTTTTTGCTCATAGCACTGTCAAAAAAAGCACTGTCAGAAAAAGCACTGTCAAAAGTTTATTAAAGAAAAAAACAAACGTGAGGAATAAATGGGTTTTCAAGAGATGTTTAAAAGAATTAGCAAATGGGGCGTTGAGAATTGAAAACAGTAGATTACTCCAAAGAGAAGATACGGAAGACATGAAGGGCCTTTCATCATAAAATTTGTGTTCGGATGATGGCAAACAGCCAGAAGGCATTTAAAGAAGAGCAGGCTGTCTCAGAAATATCCAGTAACAATGGTACATCAGGGTGTTGCATATTATATGTGGTGATCTCTTATACACTCATACCTTTTGGGGTGGATTGACTGATTGATGGATCTTGTTGGCTTTTCAACAGTAAAAGGTTGTTTTGTGCCCAAGAGGTTAAATTACATCCAGTGAAAGAATAAATGGTGCTATTCCAGAGAAGGTAAAATTACAGGTGTAAAAATACATATTGCAGCAGAAAGAGTAGATAATACATCTATTAGTACACACTAATGGTAATAAGCTCATCACTGACACAGACTAAACCCACACAGATCAATCAAACAGTCACAAACTTGAAAATAGGGGCTTGAAAAGCTGCTAACCACTTACATTTTGCGAACATTTTCCAAACCGCTGAAAGCTCCAACAGGGAGGTATCTAATCTCATTGTCTGACAAGCTCAAAGTTTCAATAGAAGTTAGCCCTTCAAATGCCCCAGTCATATCCTGGATTCGCCAAGAAATTTCATTGAAGCTCAAATCCCTGAAAAAAGAACAGAATAAATACCACATAACAATACATTTTCTGATATTCTTATATCACAATACAGCGATCTAAATCAACTTGAATCAGTGGTGTGGGATGCAGGAGGGGATGAGTGGTGAATTAACCCCTCACTTCTCAGAAAGTCAACTTTCGGCCCCTCCCACCTTTTCGGGCAAACCCAATTTATGTTCAAGCAAAATCAAAATCAAAATATTTAAATAAAGAACAAAGTATTTCAGGGTATGGCATCCTCCACTTTTGAAACATTTCTGGTACCACTGATTTCAATAATTCAAACCTTAGTAACTTGTTAAAACATAATACTATTAGTTTTCAAATAATACACAATATAGCAATACATTAGTATCCATCACTACTACACAAGAATAGGATAACAATACATTAGTTTCCATCACTACTACACTAAAATAGGATTTAAGCCCATTGGTTTGTTTTGGGTTATAATTGTTTATTGCCACTTTTACCAGTGTGCCAGGAGGGATAAAAAAAACATACATTTTGGCAAAAATAAATGATTGTCTTGTATTTTCCTCATTATGCCTTAAGACTTGCCACAAGACTATTCATGGCTCATCTAATTAAACTGGTCTTATAATTCCTTTTTTCAGTTTTCAATATGCTTTGAACTCACTTCTCCCTAAGTAACTGCTCATACATCCCCCTTCAAAACAACAAGAATCATGATATCATAGTGGTGATTCCGTGTGCGGCAACTCACATTAGATGCACAGAATCACCCCTGTATTACTCCAGGAGGGCCCCAAGGAAATGTAGGGGTGATTCTATGCCCAGTAACTCACATTCACTCGCGGAAATGCCTAAAGATAATGAATAACCCAAAGATGTCTTACAAAGTCTGAACGCTTGATAATCCGATGAAAGCGCCCTCTGCTATATCAATAATGTGGTTGTGATCCACGTACAGAGTTCGCAAATTTGAAAGTCTAGGAAACCCATGTTCTTCCAAGAATTCCAGGTGATTGTAAGAGAGGTTGAGATGTTCCAGATTCTCCAGGAAATTCCATCCTTCCGGTTCCGTTTCATTGATCTGATTGTGACCAAGACTGAGAGTGCGCAGCTGAGGGAGTCCGTACAACCATGCTTTTGCTATCGATGGGATGGCATTCCAGCTCAGATCTAAAAAGGTGATGAGGCGGCCTGAATTGTAAAAGGCACCATCAAGAACTTCACTGATTTGATTTCGACGAAGGCTGAGTGATTCAAGCGATATCAACTCCTTTGAATACCAACCCTTTTATTGTTTGTAGTTCATTGCGATCCAGGTTCCTGTCAAGAGAAATTATTAGAAATGAATTGCAAAAATAGTAACCAGAATTCACAGGAAGTTTAGAATTCCCATCAATGCTGAAAATAACATTTTCATAATTAAATATCCTTCCAAAGTTGTAAGCTTGGTGACAAATGGACACACGGATGTATTCAAAATGTTTTGTACTGCAGTATGTAACCTGATTAACATAATGTTCTGTACTGCAGTATGTGACCTGATTAACATAATGTTCTGTACTGCAGTATGTGACCTTATTAACATAATGTTCTGTACTGCAGTATGTGACCTGATTAACATAATGTTCTGTACTGCAGTATGTGACCTGATTAACATAATGTTCTGTACTGCAGTATGTGACCTGATTAACACGGTCTGTACTGCAGTATGTGACCTGATTAACATAATGTTCTGTACTGCAGTATGTTCTGTACTGCAGTATGTGACCTGATTAACATAATGTTCTGTACTGCAGTATGTGACCTTATTAACATAATGTTCTGTACTGCAGTATGTGACCTGATTAACATAATGTTCTGTACTGCAGTATGTGACCTGATTAACATAATGTTCTGTACTGCAGTATGTGACCTTATTAACATAATGTTCTGTACTGCAGTATGTGACCTGATTAACATAATGTTCTGTACTGCAGTATGTGACCTGATTAACATAATGTTCTGTACAGCTGCAGTATGTGACCTGATTAACATAATGTTCTGTATTGCAGTATGTGACCTGATTAACACATTCTGTACTGCAGTATGTGACCTGATTAACATAATGTTCTGTACTGCAGTATGTGACCTGATTAACATAATGTTCTGTGCTGCAGTATGTGACCTGATTAACATAATGTTCTGTACTGCAGTATGTGACCTGATTAACACGGTCTGTACTGCAGTATGTGACCTGATTAACATAATGTTCTGTACTGCAGTATGTGACCTGATTAACATAATGTTCTGTACTGCAGTATGTGACCTGATTAACATAATGTTCTGTACTGCAGTATGTGACCTAATTAACATGTTCTGTACTGCAGTATGTAACCTGATTAACATAATCTTCTGTACTGCAGTATGTGACCTGATTAACATAATGTTCTGTACTGCAGTATGTGACCTGATTTACATAACAAATATTTAAAAACCAAGTCTCAAATACTATCACAACTTTCATGAGTGAACCACCAGCTTCCATTTTATTTTCATTTACAAAATCTCTGAATATTTCCTTTATCGACAGAATGGGCCAGATTTAAAAAAAAATTATGCAAAAAAAACAGTGTATCATTGGCTGTAACAGTGATTTTTGATGGACTAAGTCATATATTTGGTGGACTTAGTCATATATTTGGTGAAGTAAGTCATGTATTTGGTGGACTTTGTCATGTATTTGGTGGACTTTGTCATGTATTTGGTGGAATAAGTCATTTTTTGGTGGAATAAGTCATGTTTTTTGGTGGACTAAGTCATGTATATTTGGTAGACCAAGTCATGTATATTTGGTGGACTAAGTCCTCTGTATATTTGGTGAATTAAGTCATAAATTTGGTAGACTAAGTCATACATTTGGTGGACTAAGTCATGTATTTGGTGGACTTAGTCATATATTTGGTGGACTAAGTCATGTATTTAATGGACTAAGTCATGTATATTTGGTGGACTAAGTCCTCTGTATATTTGGTGGACTAAGTCATGTATTTGGTGGACTAAGTCATGTATTTGGTGGACTAAGTCATGTATTTGGTGGACTAAGTCATGTATTTGGTGGACAAAGTCATATATTTAGTGGACTAAGTCATGTATTTGGTGGACTAAGTCATGTATATTTGGTGGACTAAGTCATGTATATTTGGTGGACTAAGTCCTCTGTATATTTGGTGACTAAGTCATGTATATTTGGTGGACTAAGTCATGTATTTGGTGAACTAAGTCATGTATATTTGGTGGACTAAGTCATATATTTGGTGGACTAAGTCATGTATTTGGTGGACTAAGTCCTCTGTATATTTGGTGGACTTAGTCATATATTCGTGGACTAAGTCATGTATTTGGTGGACTAAATCATGTATATTTGGTGGACTAAGTCATATATATTTGGTGGACTAAGTCATGTATTTGGTGAACTAAGTCAAGTATATTTGGTAGACTTAGTCATATATTTGTAACCTAAGTCATATATTTAGTGGACCAAGTCCTCTGTATATTTTGTGGACTAAGTCATGTATTTGGTAGACTAAGTCATGTATATTTAGTGGACTAAGTCATATATTTGGTGGAATAAGTCATATATTTGGTGGAATAAGTTTGGTGGACTAAGTCATCTATTTGGTAGACTAAGTCATGTATATTAAATGGACTAAGTCATATATTTGGTAAACTAAGTCATATATTTGGTGGACTAAGTCCTCTGTATATTTGGTGGACTAAGTCATGTATTTGGTGGACTAAGTCATGTATATTTGGTGGACTAAGTCATATATTTGGAGGACTAAGTCATGTATTTGGTGGAATACCCTCAACTGGATATAGATCTTGAATAACAAATAATTATAAACAATCAATATTTGTTTGTTCACAATTTTTTTCTCACAATGACTGGATTGGCTGAGTGGTAATGACCTTTTTTCTTTGAAATTATTTTACATTCATCAATTAAGAGTGATTATATCATAAACACTATTACACTTCCAAATGCTTCTTTCATTGTCTAAATTTATCTGTCAGTTGTTTTTTCACTTGAAATGTTCCTCTTTATTTTGTTCCCTGCAAAAATCATTCTCTTTATTTCTTATGAACAACGCATGCCATAGAATTTATCGGTGACCTATTTTTTCAGTGCCCTTTTGGTGACATTAAAAAGTCTTCTAATGCCAAGAGTTAAGACATTCATTACATCTCACATATTTCTCATAATAAACAACTGTAATCCTGGACTTAAAGAGTTCAACTCAAGCTAAGATTATAAATAATTTTATTAATTAGCTCAAGTTGTATATGACTTAGATCAACATATAGTAAAAATCATCCGTAAATGACAAGATTTTTCAATGATTCTGTTCATCAGTTCCAGTTTCTCTTTCCTCTTTTAACATCAAAACTATACTTTTTTTTTTATGAGCTCATAACACGCCAAATGGCATCAGGCTTCCCGAGCGGTAAATTGACTAATAATTAAACGCCATCCATCTTGCAACTTTTATCTTCCAACCTTTCAAACAAAGAATTTTGTCACAAACACTCGAACACTCTAATATAAGATATGGAAAAGATCAAAGAAAATTATGATTTCCCAATTTGTATTCTGGAAAGAAGCAGAGGAGGTAAAAAATATTTATTCGCACTTTACCATTTAACCATTATGGAGAAAATCAAGAGAGTTTACTCAGGAGTAATTTGTCAAATTAACAGCAAGAAACATAATATCTGTCCCAGCTGTAATTGGAAGGACTGAATGAATCATGTGAAGTTCTTCTTTTTCCCTTAAATATCTGGACATTCAAATTAAACAATGCAAGATTTATGGGTTCATAATGTGTGAAAGGCTGCTATGCTACCTGCAGAGAAAACAAACTTACATATAAACAAACCCAATTCTGGCAAAAAAATGACTTTTTGTTTTAACAGATCATTTGTAATCGCATCAACAAAGGGCATAATATGTCAGCAGAAACTGGAAAGAATGCTGACAGAATTGACTAAAAACACAAATTCATTTTATTCAAGTTTATTTGTTATGCATCCCTCTTTGCTTCAATTTATCAGCACAATTTGATATTTTGGGGAAAAAAATAATTTCAAAACTTTCCACAAGATGTCATTTTTAGTAGTTTTGAAAAATCTGTCTTTTAAATTATCAACAAAACCTGACTTTTGGAAACATAACTAGCACCATCAAATGAATAAGGTGCCTCTTTCTTGGTATGAAAGCAAAGTATATATCTAAGGTGCGTATGTGTTAATAGAAAGCCACAGATTCAAAGAAAGGTTTGTTTAAAAATAAAAAATACTAAAAAGACTATGTCGACAACGGATAAAGTTTTTTCTGAAAAATTTCAGCCTGATTTTCAGCTTTATAATAAGATACTTATGATTGACAGACAATGCAATTCATTGACACTGACATTTTGCTCATGTAAAGGAAGTCACAAAGAGTAACAAGTTGTAAGAATTATTTCTCCCCTGTACACTACTAGTGGGAACAAGCTCTAAGCATCTTTCCCACTGTATACTTCCAAAAATACTGAAAAAGTGAAAAATAAACCCAAATTTCAAATGTTACAAAAAGTTCATGGCAGGAAAATTGCAATGACCTATACCCACCATTACATCACCGGTATCATTTAACTAAGAACAAAAGTAATAATGATAAAAGGAATAAAAACAGTCAATTTTGTTTTTCTTACAATGTCCTCAAATTGTTAAGGCCAGCAAATTGCCCAGCTTCAAGGCTGGAAATTTGGTTCTTTGCAAGTTTCAGGACTGTCAAGTTGTCGAGATTCAGGAAAGAGCCTTCCGACAGAGATGATATTCTGTTGCTCTGCAAATCACTGGAAAGAAAAATTGTGAAATGTTTGAGATATTGAACAACAGAAATTAATGATCGTAAAAATAAGGTACAAATATGGACATGCAGTAAGGAGAAGAGCAGAAGATAAAAATGGAAGGATGATGTACGGGCCTTGTGCTCCTTCTGGCGCTGAGAGATATATGGTTAGGTATGGGCATGCAACATTACTTTTAAACTTAATTGCTTCCCTAAGAATTGAAAATCTACATTTAAAAATCTACATGTAAATCAAATTTTTAAAAAAGATTATAAATTTTTACTCCTGCTAGCACATCATTTACCAAGAAATCTCATCAAAGATGTTAAAACTGACCATTTCCATATCTTGTGCATGTAATACCTTAAGTTAAAAGCTGCAAATTAGATTTGAACTGAAAAAGTCAGTCTTTTTATAACCATAACTATAGAACTGTAACAAGACAAACAAAAAAAGTCAGAGAGAAAATATAAGCCATGAAAATCAGATAATAAGATGAAGAGACCGTCACTAATAGAGTACTTGTTGTGATGACTACAAACGTTACTCTTCATTTATCATCCATCAGATACGGACATATTTGGCGCGAATGAATGGATCAACAACTAAGATAGAGTGAAAATGGGTTAAAGCTAATTTTGTCTTCCTGATTGATGAATAAACACCTTTTTTTTTCACCTTCTTTATCTAGATATGTTGAGAGGATTCAGATTTCAGTAACAAATGACATGACAAAAGACTGAATATATATATATACGAACTACATTTCAAGCAATAAAGGCCATACAAACACACTGATACATATCTTTCTTCATTGGGGCTATTTAAGAGGCAGATCATGAGACTCTTTATTCCGTCATTTGACTATTAACTAGTTTAGGTGATTATTTACTTGGTTATGTAGCTATTTACTAGGTCGTGTGACTATTTACTTGATCCTTGACTTAACTCAATCGTGTGACTATTAACTCGGTCATTTCACATACAACTCAGTCATATGACTATTTATTAAATCATGTGACTAATTATTCAGTCATGTGACTATTTACTAGTTTAGGTGATTATTTACTTGGTTATGTAGCTATTTACTAGGTCGTGTGACTATTTACTTGATCCTTGACTTAACTCAATCATGTGACTATTAACTCGGTCATTTCACTTACAACTCAGTCATATGACTATTTATTAAATCATGTGACTAGTTATTCAGTCATGTGATTATTTAATAGGTCATGTGACTATTGACTAGGTCATGTGACTATTTACTGCATCATGAGACTGCTTACTAGGTCATGTGATTATTTACTGCTCAACTCCTTTTAAGAAGAAATTGTACCTTATCGCTGAAACAACTGTACCACTCCCAACAGTGAGTTGAAATATAAATACACCAATCAAAATGGCATACTTAGCCATGTGACCCACATGCTACATGTAGCAGGTTTAAAAAAAAAATGTGTTGCTATGAATAAATCACTGTTTTGCAATACACAAGGAGGCCTATTTTGAAGTTTTGATGCACTTAATGTAACATTAATAAATGAACAACTTGTAACATTTTTTTTTGACACAAACAGTGAAATGTCCATTTCACATATCAATATTTCCCTTGATTGCCAATGCAGAAAATGAGTAGCAGCGTTCAAGGGTCGTGGTTTGAGGTCAAATGACTTACAGCTCATTGAGGATGTTGTGCAGAGGAAAAACTCCTGAAGGAATGGATGAGAGTCTGTTGTAGCTCAGGTCCAGATATGTCAAAGAGGGCAAGTTTGCCAGGTCCTCTGGGTGAATCTCTGTTATTCGGTTATGGTGCCTGAAGAACAAATAGGTATAACAATGATTAAACAAATATAAGGAATATAAAAATAATTTTAAAATGGGACTATAATATCTGAAAACATTTTACTGCAATGGGAACATGATATTAGAAATATTTACTTCAATAAATCAACATACTTTGGATAAAAATTAAAAAAACAGATACAAAATGGACAAAATTTAACAAATTTTTCTTTGTAAGAATTACATAGTTTTCACTTTATTTTCACATACTGTAGATACTGTCGCCAGTTTAATGAATTAATTGTACTATAGCTTTATGAAAATCCTGGATCATTTTATTTCCCTTTTTATCCCATTTGAATAATCTTCATTATTAGAACGACCAAAAAGGATTTTCACATATACAAATCTTCAGAAGATTGGAAGAGCTATTCACATGAACTTTACTCACAGTCTTATAAATTGAATACAAACCTGATGGTACAAGGAAGAACATTCATACAGTAAACATATGACAGAAAAGCTTACAACACATACATGATACCTAAGTCATGATGAATTATACACATACACACATCAAGTTAGAATAAATGGTTTTTATGATGCGTCTGTGCCTGCAAACTACTGCAAGCAGTTTGTAATGAATGTCTTAGTGTCACGCTTTGTATCATTAATCATTTCCAAGATGTCAAACGAAAATCTATCCCAACATTCTAATTCTTCGTTCAGTTTTTTTATTAGTGCGAATTTATCAGCCAGCTAAACCAGAGATCATTCTAATCAGAAAACAAGTTATGTGCAAGCATTTGAAAGCTCCTATTCTGATGGGGTCTACTTTTATGAGCTTTACAGGCTTCAATCCTCCGGAGACAGTTTGGTGAATTACAACCTGCCAGCCATTTGAATATTTTTGTTGCTCATAAAAAGGAACAAGGAACTAAACGAAAATAAGTAGACAGAAGTAGTGCAGTGGGCACCTTTCTGATGTTATGGATCACGGCCTACAAATTGGAGCATTGAACTTTGTTACAACAAGCAATAAATCATGGCATATCTTGGAACTAGGGGAAAAAGGATATTAAATTCTGAACTTTCAATTCTCAAAATGTTTTGTAAAAACATTGCCAAAGTCAATCAGTGATATTATTCAATTTAATTTATAGGACTGCTTAGATGTTATTGATAATTGATTATCAAATTATTGATTGATTGATATTACTTTTCAGTAATTCCTATTTCCATATTAGAATTATTTTCTGATTATATGCAGAATCAATTTTATGATAAATTCCAAAACAAATTTCTGAAATTGAACCAGAAAATGATATAATCATACCAAGTTTGTTTAATTGTTTGATAAGAGTTTAACGGCACCACAACAGCAAGGGTCAAATTGTGCCTGAGAGGTTAGATCATACCAGAGGTAGGAAGGAGAGTTGCCAGGGGGAGATTGAGAGAAACACGAGAACTAAAGTCATACCAAGAAACATAGATTAAACAATTAGGCCTACTGTCTCAGTAACAGATCTGATAATTGCATCATTCTCCAATGCAGAAATAAACAAGTTCAGATCGAAACACTATGATTATATATTATGAATAAAATATACACTTTTATTACTTTGATTTACAAACATAAATCACAAGAAAATGGAATTTCGGATTGTATAAAATGTTTAACTATACAAACAATGCAAGTCAGTATCAAAGTATTAATAGACTTTAATGGCAGAAATAAAACAAATAATGTTAACTCCTGTTTTATTCAAAATGTGCATACCAATGAGATAATAAAAAATAGAGGGAGTAATCATAAACAGAAAATATCTTTTACATTTTCTGATATCATAAATCACTTTATAAATTCTTCTTTGAATTCAGAGCTGATAAATGTCACCAGCAACTAAAACCTTAACATTCTTCAGTCAGTCTGTCACAGTATGATTTCATTTTTAAAGATAAAATGGATTTATTACAGTAATAATAATCTTCTTTTGTTTTGTTCAGATTCTTTTATGAGAAAAAAAGTTCATGTGAGTAGTTGGATAAAGGACCTGTTAAAGGTGAAAGAATGATATGTTAGCGGTGGCATATGTCATGTTAGAGGTGGCAGGACACCATGTAAATGCAGATATGGCACAAACAAAAAAGATTTATTTAACACCAGTTTTGTTCTTGCAATTCTTTTTCAATAATTCATTATGTCCTTGATAACCACTTTTCATAAGAACAAGATTTACATCTATGTTGTTTAAGAATGAAAGAAACCTATTAATATTTTTCACATTTATACAAAAAAGGAGACCAAAAGTGGGTGTTGTTTTGCACATTTGTGTGAACTGTCACTGGTACTGGATGCATTTTAGATTAGACTTACCACTATCATCAGGGAGAGCCCCCACCCCCTTCACATTCTTATTCAACTGCCATCACAACTCAAAGCAAAGAGAAAGTTTTAAAATCTAAAATAACAAAAAGTGAGAAAAGTATTTTCCCTATAAAAAAAAGTAGAATCCTTTATTAACGGAACAATTTGATGTCTGTTTGTCACAGGATAATCCAAATGCAAATGAGGGTTCTGTCCCCTCTCATCCAATCACATTGCAGGAAACAAACTTAGAAGCGCATGATTTTAGGTCAAAGACGATTTTTGATATCGATGTCAGAGTGCCCACAGTGTGGGAGAGGAAAATTCCATTTCTCTAGGGATCTCAGAATATTACGCCCTCAAGATTGGGTAGAGTGCTTCTTTAACACAAAATTCCTCAAGAAATGAAATAAAATTCTAAGCAGTTTGCCAATTATTATTTGTATTAATATAAACTTTCTCCAAATCATTATTACTTTTACACTTATTACTCTCGTCTTTTTTGAACAAATAAAATAAAATCCAAAGCAGTTTTCCAAATCGTTTGTTTTTTATCATCATTCCTTTATTACTTCACTTCTTCTTTAAACAAATGAATCTCTCATTGATTAAGAATAAAAGCTTGTCAAATTTCAAAGATTTCAGCACATAAATCTGGAAGATGAAAATCTTTCTGTGAAACTTGGCACAATTTCATAATTACATCTTTCATGTCCATTCCTTGTAATAGGCAGCTAAATATGCTGAGGAGTTTTCAGAGCAGGAAATGAACAATTCTCTACAGTGACAGATAAAAAGCTCTCGCTATGAAAATGTGACAGCGTAATGTTGATGATGAAGGAAAATGGAAAGGCATCACCTAATGTACATTGGCAGTACTTGAGAAACACATTTCAGATGTGAGAGAAAATATGATCTATAATTTTGGCAAAAGTTTGACAGGTTTAAGGGGGACATTAGATTTAAAAAAAAATACAAGATACATTTGTACATAGCAAACAATCAAGTTCCATTCTCTCAGTCTATTCAATGCATTTTCAAGTTTTTTTTTTTAAATATTAGGCCGTAATGACATGGTGCATTATTAAAATTACATATACATCTATAACAGTATAGGACAGGTATTAAAACAATTTAGGTTTTTAAAAGTTTGCAATTAGGCCTATTTGCAAATAACATATTTAACGTAATAAGCACCCAGGGTGCTTACAAAAATAAACTTGCACCACTTTTTAGGCCTAAAGTTTCTTCCTAATAAATGTCCATGCTTCGGGCTTCGCATAGTGTGCTATTCGAACTGGCCTGTACATAAATGTAAACTGGTTATACACTAGTCCCACAATAACCACCACAAAACACATCGTGAACGTCACACGCAAAATTAGCAAAAATGTAACAAAACTGGAGTATTTCACGTTTTCAAATTAATCGAATGAACCATTATCAGTCAAATGTTGGGTAGGGCACATATTAAAGCAGGGGCACTTATTAATGCAGGAGCGCCTATTACGTCAAAAAGAGTAAATGGAAAACAAACTCATGTATACAAATTTCTTAGAGAATATACATCTATAACAGTATAGGGCAAGCATTCAATTTTTTTTCTTCACATTTTGCAGTTATTTGTAAAGGGTAAACTATCATGTACAAAAATTTCAACAGGAATAATTCATTAAAAGGAAAAACGCAACTCAGATACCTCCACAATAAAATTAATTACGGAAACGAATACCTTTCAAATTCCTCTGAAATAATAAAATCTGAATAAGCTATTTACCCTTAGGCACAAATATATTATACAGTACCTGACAATTCAAGGAGAAAATAACTTTGATATTAGAAACTGGTAAATTCACAGTCGTAAATCCTGATACCCCATTTTGCATAAACATAATTTGTAAAATAATTCAGATAATCTCTCTTGAGAGAACAGAGCAAAGAAATTTAATTTCATCAACGATGTTTCTCCAAACTTAATTTGCTCATTGCAATTAATGGTGTGAAAAGATGCAAAGATTCTTCTCCTCAAAGAAGAAATCTGAACAAATCTAATTATCCTAATCCAAACTCTCTGCAATCCCAGGGTTTCATCAAATTTCAAATTTCACACATCCCCCCAGCTACTGGAAATTAATACTAACTGATGAGTCAGAAAGCCATTAAACATTTTTTTCAAGGACGTTCTGGTCTCCAATTCTCCATTCTCTCGCCAAATTAGCCCAAATTTCAGTTTACAAATCATTCTGTGATATGAAGAAGAACCAATCAAATGGCAAGAGAGAAGGAAGTATTAAATCACTTAATTGAATCTGGGGATAAACTGCTTTTGCTTAATTGTGATGACAAGATTTAAATAGAAAAATTGCCGCAATAAAAGTAAACTTGCATTCTGAATGTTAACTAAGTTTTTTCAAACAATTCCAGTTGTTTAATTGTGAATTGTGATGACAAGATTAAAATATGAAAATTCCTGCAATACGGTAAACTTATATACCTCAGCTGGCATTTTAGAAAAAAGAAAGTGTTAATCATTCTTATAATGATTCTTTAAGTGAATAATTTCTTATAATGATTCTTCAGGTGAATGATGATGAATCAAAACTATCTTTGATCTTCATTAATAAAGTGGCACATACTTATTATATTTGTGTTGTATAACAAATCATTCTTTAACAACATGTTATTCATTTCATACAAACCTTTGCAGGTAAATATCATATAATCAGATACATATTTACACTAGTAAAATATTAATTAAATTAATTGTGGATTAACTTGTCCTTTGATCAACAGCTATGATTCAGTGATGATGGGTTCTTGGGACACCCACGTTGATATCCCAAATCCTCTTATACTCTGTTTATTACTCCAAAGAGAATTCACAACAATTCTGAATAAATTTACCACAAACCCACAATATTACCACAATATGTGTCAGAGACAAATCAGGTAAACATTAAAAATGATTTAACCTCACTGGAAATGATATACAAAACATTCCACTTTCCATATGTAAATAATATTTGAAGAATAATGTAACTTCCCATCCTCATTGTTGATTAGTTTTGGGAAGCACCAAGCATCTTGTAAG
Source organism: Chiridota heheva (assembly GCA_020152595.1). Classification (NCBI taxonomy): domain Eukaryota; kingdom Metazoa; phylum Echinodermata; class Holothuroidea; order Apodida; family Chiridotidae; genus Chiridota; species Chiridota heheva. Next base: position 1,877,561 of record JAIGNY010004509.1, read on the forward strand.
CAAATTAACAGAATTTGTTTTTGTAAGTTAAAAGCAAGCATTGAGTCCCTATGTCTTGGGCATATGCATCTAGGCAGAACAAATCCACTCCTTTATTCTTGAGCTCAGTCAGACCCTAATGATTTTAAAACTTAAAAGAAAAAGAGAATTTGACAACCAAGTGTGGTGTGGTACTTACAAAACTAGGTGCGTCAAGTTGGTCAGAATTCTCCCTAATGGAGGGAAGGACAATAACCTGTTGCGATAAAGTTTCCTGAAATGAGAAAAAACAAAATTGTACTGCATCAGTAAATGTTTGCAATGGGTTTTGGAAAAAGGAACTCAAACAAAAAATATATACATAACTTGAAAGGAAAGTTAACGTCCCATAAATCAATTTGTGAAGTGAACGCCGCCATGCTGGTTACGTCACTTCCAGTTTTCAATTTTCTTTATGGATTGCAAGAAATCTGTGATGTTATTGATCACACAAGTATGCCCCAATCTTCGGTCCGGTAAATGTGTAATCGTTAACATTGTAGGTTACTCGCAATCAGTAAGGATAATTAAAAAACGGAAGTGACGTTATGAGCATGGCTACGTTCACTTCTGAATTTATTTATGGGAAGATGCTTTCCTTTAATATGACAAACTGCTTTCATTACTTGATACTATTATCATTAAAAAAGTGCTAAAAATACAACAAAAACATATTCAAGCTAGAATATTAGCACTCTGTAGAGCGCATACCTCCGCCCGTTGCAATTCCAACATGCCTAGAATAATGTTAGAGTTCATATGAATCCCATACCCAATATAATCTACCTCAGAAATCCTCGGCCCACCAAGATTCATCCCGAAGTTTTGATCTGTAATGAACATTTGCATTCTGAACACTTGAAAATTAACTTCTGACTGGATTTCTTCCAAGGCAATACCATTGTTATAAGTTTTATTCAGGCGAAGCATTCATCGTTTGAGTTAAGATTCACATTCCATCATTTTCTATTCATGGCAGAAACCAATTGTTCATATTACATTAATAGTAGAAGCATGCTTGATTTAATTTTCAATAAGTCCAGAAAATTAATTGTTGGATTCTTTTCATGGCATGAATTCATTGTTCATCACAATCCATTGGGAAGTTTCAAGTGTGTCTTGACAGACCTTACCCTAAACATCCCCACCCCTCAATTTCTGCCCTTCCCTTGTATCAATATGTTCCAAATTTAAATCACTTGTTCCTTAAGCAATAATAAAACCACACATCAACTTTAATCCAAATCCCATCATCAGTTCTTGATATATTTATTCTAATGACAGACAAACTCACCATAAAATGTCCCCACCTCCACTTACGCCCTTCCCCTGTAACAATGTCCCAAATTTTAATCACTTCTTCCTTAAGCAGTAAAACCACACACCAAAGTTTATCCAAATGCAGTCATCAGTTTTTGAGACAAACAAACAAACAGAGGCAAAAACCCAACGTTGGCGGAGGTAATTATTTAACTATGTACATATAACAAAAAAATATCAATGAAATTCTAAACTTAACAACAATGTAAAATATATATAAATAATAAAAACTGTTTTAATGCATTCACAACACAATGATGCAAGTTTTTAAAGCTTTCTGTCATATGACTTTGAGTTGTGGAACACTGTAAACAAACACATAAACACAACAGATGTAAAAGTCTTCATATTAACTTGTTTTAGTTACGATAAAAACCTGAATAATCATCATCATTATAGTAATACAGTCATTTCAAATTTTCAAGGATGTTTTAAATTACTGTCAAACAACCACTCAAAAGGCAGTAATGGGAATCCTATATGGTGGGATCTATACACAATCTGATGTAGTGTTAAGTATGTAGGCCTATTATACAGTTGGAGTCAATTTTCAACCTAAGGAAATACAATATATTTAACTTTTAAGTTAAAAGAAATGTGTGTAAAGAAATGTTTATCAACAAAATGTTAATGAAGAAATTGTTTATCAAACAAAAAATGTATTGAGAAAAAGTTATCAAGAAAATAATATTTTGTCATACATTTACTGCTGTATTGCTGGTTAATGATGTACGCATGGAAGTGCATGACATTGTTATTTGGACCTCTTCAGCTACACCTCTTTCCCACCCCCACTCCTAAAATGTAGAGGCTGTCATAGTTAAAACATAATATCTTGAATCTAAACAAGATGAATACACAAATTGTTCTCGGATTTGTAGGTCAAATGCAAATCTATACTGTACATAAGCTGCCAGTAAGAATGAATATGATACTGCCAGTTAATTGATACAGTATCTCTATATTAACACAATGAAAATGGTACAGTTAATTGATACAGTATCTCTATATTAACACAATGAAGATGATACAGTTAATTGATACAATATCTCTATGTTAACACAATGAAGATGGTACACTTAATTGATACAGTATCTCTATATTAAGACAATATAGATGATACAGTTAATTGATACAGTATCTCTATATTAACACAATGATGATGGTACAGTTAATTGATACAATATCCTATGTTAACACAATGAAGATGGTATACTTAATTGATACAGTATCTCTATATTAAGACAATATAAATGATACAGTTAATTGATACAATATCTCTATATTAACACAATGAAGATGGTACAGGTTATTGATACAGTATCTCTATATCAACACAATGAAGATGGTACAGTTAATTGATACAATATCTTTATCTTAACACAATGAAGATGGTGCAGTTAATTGATACAGTATCTCTATATTAACACAATGAATATGGTACAGTTAATTGATACAATATCTCTACATTAACACAATGAAGATGGTACACTTAATTGATACAGTATCTATAAATTAACACAATCAAGATGATAAAGTAATTTACAGCAGGTTGAAATTCAACCTGCCAAACTTGTGGTAGTCCTATTACAGTAATATGTTATTTTAACCAGCAATATACTAATGTTGTGAGCACCCAATACCTTTACCTGACAATATTCCATCAATTTTTCATACACAGTACCAACTGTCTGAGCATACCCACAAAGCTAAGTGACACTCAATGCATAGAAAGCATTCCTATTTTAATGGTCTTACAATAAACACCAGCACTAATCATGCCCAAACAATCTATCCACATATGAAAAGCTTGGCAGGAAAAGTAATCACAAAACACAAAAATACAAGGTGAGATTAATACTGAACTTTTCAGAGGAAAAAAGGTGTTTGGCCTTCTGAATACTAATCACTTAAAATATAAAACCAGCATGGACTCAAGTTCACACAAACATACATACTGTACATCTGTGTTCAGGAATCCTCCCTCATCTGTGTTTTGAAGGAAGGAATTCCCAGAAGACCTCATAAAACACCTGGAGAGAGGTCATAAATACTGCCCTGCCATTTTTATGGTCAAATCAATACTGGACAAGGCCAGGCCAGAATTCTAATAAATTTTAAGTGCACTTCTGACATAAAGAGTGAATGCATTCTTTTGCTGGTCAATTGCTTCGTTAAACATCATTTTGATCTTTCTTTTTTTAATTTTTAGAAGATTACTTTAATAGATTAATTAATTATCTCTGTTTAATTTGGTGGTATCTAATTTAGGAAATGATATCTCAGTTCCATGATCGTGAGTTTTTAATCTAAATGAGAATATCATTTTGTTGGGTTTTTTACCACATGATCGAAATCAATTAATTTAGGAGATGATAACTTAATTGATTTTTCAAAGCTAAATGAAAATATCATTTTCTTCCATTTTTTTACCATATGATCAAAATCACTTACTGCATGTATGGAGCTATTAACCGAAAGCTGTAGGCGACATTAGTTTTGATTTTTTGCGAAGTCAACTGGTGAGCAAACATTTCTTAATTGAAGCAAAATGCAAAGCAATCAATTTATATGTGTAACTGCACATGCCTAATCACACATCAGTCATTTATCTAAAAATTGATCTGTCAACTTTAACAAACATTACTAGCTGCTCACTCATATTACAGAATACCCTTTTTTTAGCTACCAATCTTAAATCTAAAGTTACTTAAGTCCTGGTCTCCTCTTACAAAAAGAATAAAAAAGTGATGCATCTGGTATCTGAGAAAGGTGCATCTTTTGAAGTTGCCCATAAAATAATCCATAAATAAAATGTAATACGCATCATTAAAGTGAGATCACAGGTCCAGGTTTACTGAAGATACCATGATTTACATTCCCTTGTAAAATCTTTGGCACCTTCTCAAATTGAGTAGCCACCTGAATCAACAGGGTATTTTCTATCTTTTTAAAGGTGAATTGGTACAAGGCAAACATTAAGGGAGAGAGAAAAAATAAGTGATAAATTTATCCAGGCTTTTTTTGTAAAAGGTGACAAAAAAGTCATAATCTTGTGTTCTTCCCCCAGGGGGTTGTTATTAGATCATGCAGGGCAATGTGCAAGGTTACGAAAGGTCTCCATACTTGAGATTTGCCTTAAGCTTATTTGCATGTTGTCATGGAAACCTGCTGATCCATGCTTTCTTTTTACTGATCTCATATGTCTGTCAAGCGTACATCACCTCAATATTCCTGTCAGATCTTGCGGAATGTTTTTGTCATAAATTGTCAAGATTTTTCAAAGACATCTAACTAAATGGACATTAGGTATACTTACACACACATTCATAATGTAACACACTTGATGCCACTCATAAAAAGATGAGCAAATGAAGATGATTGACTTGTGAATTCTTTCAATTGACGAATATTGATAGGAATTCTTTCGAATATTGATGAAATTCTTTCGAATATTGATGGCAAAATTAAAACTCTATGTATTGTACAAATTTTTGTCTTGCGTCTCAATCTTGAAAGAAATTATTGCAGGAGATTTAAGAAAATCCATAACTAACTTCATTGTCAAAACAGACATTGATACAAGTTGTTGAATTTTACAAAAAAAACTACAACACCTCTGAGATATGGATAGCTGGAGCTTGAAGACCAAGTATGTATATATATACAAAACCTGTTTGAATGTTTTTATTTGTCTTTTTCAGTTATTGATGAAGAATGAAGCATGCAGAATATTCAGCAGCTATTTCTATTTACTTGCTATAACTTTGTCTTTTAAAGACATTGAATCAAAATGTAATTTTTATATGATACAAGTAAATTAACCTGTAGTCTTGTAATCTTTTGAAAACTGAATATAACAGGCTTGTTCTGTTTGAAAACTAAATATTCTATTTTCATATTCTAAAGACTGTCTGACTCACAATTTTATCTTCTTTATAATTCAAGGAAAATATAAATATTCTGTAGCTCTCCATATACCTTTAAATACATTAGATTATGAATGCATGAAGACCACTGGTGTCATTTTAGACATATAGACTCACAAAATGGATGCCTACTGGTAAAGTTTTAAAATTAATAACCGAACAAGCTTTATAGATGTAGTTTGTATGGTTGCTTTCTTTTGAAATTCTTTATCATATTTCAATTTGTAACTTTTAGGTTAATATTTTCTCTTGAAAGTCTGGATTCATGGATGTGATTACAGCACTATGCAACCTCCAATACAACTTTAAAATGAAAGCGACAGACTCATGCCCAACAAGTATCACAACATGTCACACTGTGAGGATGGAAGGGCTCATGATGAATGTTTAACATTCTTTATGTACTACACCAAGGGAACAAACTGGGAGAATGACATCAAGATTAAAACGTTTTCAACTTACAATTCCTGTAAGCGGCTAAGTCCACGAAATGCATCAACTGAGATATTTCTGATTTTGTTGTTGCTCAGATCCCTGAAAAAATAGAACAAAAGTGAAAAAAAAAGTATTATAAAATGCACAGAAGGGAAGGAAACTATTAAATGCTATGTTCTGTTAGATAAGCATCTTTGTCATGTTTGATGTCTAGGTGTTTCTTAAGGCATAAACACCTGGCATTAAGTCAGTTTCCTGTTGATTAGTGTCATCTCATGCAAACAGGTCATAGGTGAACTTAAAAAAGAATTATTATCACGCAATGTATGGGATATTTATCCAGGGAATTGCTCTATTGTAATTTTCTGATTTAACACTTATCTGATCTATAATGCTAAGATTTGAAGCATTTAAAATACAGTCAAATGACACAATAAATTCACTAAATTCCGTTACTAATCCCCTAATTTCATTATTAATCCCCTAATTCCGTTATTAATCCCCTAATTTCGTCATAAGTGTATAAGTTCACATAAGACTGTCAAAGCTGAGAGGTCCTCTTTTAACTCATAATTTTGTGTCATGTCCAATATAAGCTAAAACCATGTAGTTTTACACACTGTAAGTACAAAACCATGAAACCATGTAGTTTTACACACTGTAAGTACAAAACCATGAAACCATGTTGTTTTACACACTGTAAGTACAAAACCATGAAACTATGTAGTTTTACACACTGTAAGTACAAAACCAAAAAGCTGCCATTTTATAATGATAGCTCTTTGACCATTTACTGAACCTTTGGCATATCAACAAATTTTCACATATCTTTCTTACCTAAGTACTGCATCTACTTCAAAACAAGACTTTTTGTAATTTTCACATATCTTTATTACCTTAACCCTTACTCTACAAGGACTTTAAAAAAAGCAACCCCAATTTTCATAACTTTTTTTTCAAATGCATTTTTGACAACTTTCCTTTCATTTTCTTTCGTTACAAGTTTGGTTGGAATAGATGCTAAAGATATTTATCTTTTAAGTAATTAAAACCGTTTTAGAAAATATTTCACAAATTATGCAAATTAAGCAATTTTTGGCTAAATTTGGTCAACAAATGGTCAATCTTTGCAGAAGTCTAACTTCTTGTCAGTATTGAAAACAGAGATTTGTGTTCATATTTAGATTCTTTTTGAAATTTCCTTTCTAATGATACCAATCTATAATTTTTAGAAAGAAAGGAAAGATGAAAACACATCAAAAATGATATAAGTCAAACGTCCCCTGAATTCTGCAGCAGAAAAATAATTACGCAGTGGTCACGGTAAGACTCGAGCCTGGAGCGCTTGCATGCTAGTCGCGTACATTTCCTCTGCACCACGTAGTCGTTCAAATTGAAGGTGTAATTTATTTCTTATATGATAGGTTCTAAATAGAAAGGGGTATGCCTTTATTTATATATCAAATGAAAGAATGTTTCAAACGCTTTCGAACGGCAGTTCAACAAAGCATGTGTAATGTACAGTTTGGATTACACGAAACGGGTCAAAAATGGCAGAAATTCATGAAATTTTGGAGAAATTTCTCCAGAACATAAGATTGCACGTAGGGATTATAAAAATTATACCAGAAACCAATACTATCATGTCTTAGGACTTGCATGTTTGATTTTAAAGCAAAAATGTGATCTTGAAGTTATCGTAAGATGTAAAATAAAAAAGTAAAAAAATAGTAAATTTTTTAGCAATTATTGAGTGTTACCCTTTTTCGATGTACTTTTTCTAAAAATTATGTAATATGACCCCTATAAAAGTTTCCTTTTGTGAAAGAAATATCCGAGTACTTTAAAATGATACCAAGATTACTCCTATAGGACTGTGGTAAAGTCCCGATCTTATTTTTAGAAAATGGTGGTTTGAAAATGGCGATACTATCGCCGCGTGGTAGAGTAAGGGTTAAGTACTGCATCTACTTCAAAACAACACTTTTTGTATTTTAGAGTTAGTTCTTCAGCATAATTTCTTCAAAGATCAATAACAGCAACAATGACAAAAACATGTGGCTGTAGAAACTGTTGACAATTTTAATTTGCAGAATACTGCACAAAATGATATTACGTATCACTTCAATATATCATTCTTGCCCTCATCTCTCACAAACCTTACACACTGAATGTCCTCATGTGTATTTCCAAGCATTTCTTCGTCCAAGTAAAAAAAAATTTCTTTAAATTTGAATATGCATGATTAGCAGTAAATCTGGCTTCCAATTGGTTTAAACCATTTTATTACAAACAGATACAAATACAAACTGCAATTTTTGAAAACAGGACAAACCAAAAAATTCTTGAAATATTTGCCAAGTGCCATCACAAATCCCTGTATAGTTAGTTAATCTCCAGAGCAAATAATCATTAAGCCAAAAAACACACACATGGTTGTAAGGCTCCATTTTCTTTAAGATCTCTGAAGGGGGATTTTCACACATTTTTATCATCTCAGCAAAGGGTCCTGCTTTGTGGAGAGAAGCAAAGGGTCAACATACCATCATGCAATTCTTTCTTTTTGAATGTGAACAAACATGATTTAATTTCTTTGCTGGGTAAGATGATCAACACACCTGATTAAACAAACTTGGAATTATGTGAACAAAGTAAGAACAAAATTCTCAAAATATTCTTGTTCCGACTTTCTGCCAGTAGCGGCCGATACTACAGAGTGGGAATTGCTAAAAGGTATTTATTTGAAACTTTAGGTGATTGTGGTAATTGCATATACTGATAATACATATGTATTGAATAATTTGGATCATCCATACAAATATCCTCCACTAAACTATATGAAGAGAGCGTAAGCCACAAGAAAATTTAAAATTAAAACAATGAGAGATGCAGAAGAAAGCCCTGAGTTTTGCCCATATACCTTAAAAATACATGTATAAATCCTAAATATATTTTGCAGGTGAATGCCAGGTACTGTATATGAAATTGAAAATTGAGCTACTTTTACAAAGGGAACTAAAAGCTCCCTTAAGCTCAAGTTAAAAGTGCAATAACACTTTGAAGCAGGACAAAAAACATATTGTTCTCTGAAATTCTTAAAACACAAAGTTTACTTTTTCTCCATAAAATAACTAACCCATATCCCACATAGTAAACAATCTATACTTTAAAACTTATATAAACATTATTGGTAAATACTTCCATCAAACTTTACAATGGATCAATGTAATTCACTGATAAAGGGAGCAAAAATCCAGAATTCCTACCAACCTAAAACAAATATTTGAAGGTTTATGACTTAAATTCAATTTGGTAAAAGTGCAGAGGTGGTGCAAATAGGTTTTTATATTGAGAATAAACAAACCGGAGCTGAGGGATATCCTTTTTGTATCAAGATGTATCCTTTCAAGATTTAAGTGATCAAGGGAAAGAAAAATTCAATCACTACTAAAACATGTATAATTCCCTCGTGATCTTTTTATCACGAGTGAACTGACAGAAAGGGGACAAACTAGCAGGTAGGATTAAAAAGATTACCACTGAAATAAAATAAGATAATGTAAAGAAGACTGGTAAGAGTTGGTATTGTTAAGGACAATTGTTATTTAGTATTTTACCACTTAACTAACCAAATACTGTCTTCTTTTAAGTTTGTGACTACTACTGGTAGCTTCTGTGGATATGTAGACGGCAGGAAGGGAGGGGGAAACAACAAAGGGATCACAGGAGGAAATGTTAAGGGAAAAACGTCACACCAAACATTGATTTAAGTGGGGATTGTCGGTAGGAAAATTGTCAAGTAAAAAGGTTTGCATCTTTTTTATAACTAAAATATTTTAAAGAAAAAATATATCTATAGATGTACAGTACACAGCAGTGTCTGCACCACACAAGCTTAACTCAGTGGACTTTGACTGCATACTATATATATTATACTCCACATGCACCCTTGTATAACTGCTCTGCAAAATCTATTAATCATTTTGAAGTGCTCAGTAAATGACAGGCTATCCATCATCATATAAGTAGTATGCCACCTTCCACTTCACACCCAAATTCCTTCCATGAACTAAGAAATTTATTGTATCATTCAAGAAGTTGGGTTATCAGTTAAAATTCAAGTAGTACTTTTGTTTTATAAACCAAGGTGCTAAAACTACACTTCCAGAAGTTTTATGAGCATAGGCCTAAACGCCTTGTGCAAATTTAAGAGAAAAACTCATAAAAGTATGCCTAGAATATTTTTTTCAATAAAAACATCTGCTTACTCAGTTGGGTGAACATTAACCTTGGGCGTTATTGATCATTATGAAATATTGACATATCGCCCAAGCTTAGTGGAAGGAAATAAAAGAAACATAAGCTCATTGCTCATAAGCTCAACATAAGCAACTGTCAATAACAGATTTAATTTCACTTTGTAAGGTGGGAAAATGCAACCCAACCCCCCCCCTCCCTTCTCCCCAACTTTGTCAAACTTGGATCAGGCACAATTGATGGAAGCACTGGTTCCACTGACACTTTTAAGCCACATGCACCATGTAAGTTTAAAAATTGTCCACCCCCAAAAAATATATATATATTTTTTTAAACCATAATAAATAAATATGATAAATTGAAGGTAACACTCTTTCATGTACCATAAACAACCTGCCCTGTATCAAAAACAGTAACAGTACATCTTAAATTTGTCATATTACTCCTCGGTGAGCCACTTTCATTTTTGTCAGGTATCAACAATGGGTGTTCCCAAGAGGCCGCAGCCATGTCAAAACTAATTTCTTGAAGATGACTGCTTGACCTTAATAATATCAAGGAATGTGACTGAAATAAGCCTCAGGGCAATAATCTAGATATTTAAATAAATGACCAACCAAGCCGATTAAAATTAATAGGAAGTAAGTCAAGTCATGGTGCACTTAAACATAAGATTTGTTTGACATTCAGCACAAAACAACCATGCCCTATGTCCACTGAAAATGGACTTGGAAGTCCCCTCCTAAAGGTCAAGCTACTGAACAGATAAAAGACCACTTGTCTTTTCTGTAAACCCTAAGGCACAGGGTTAGATTTTTTTTTTTTTTAAACGAAGTACTTAAAATGGAGTGTTAGTCTTTGTAAGAGATTTTTTCTCTTCTTTTCATAATCAATAAACTTGCTCTCATTTCATATTGTGGTGCTAGTGAATTCTTAACAACCCAGACAATTCGCTGGGGACAATTATGATACAGCGAATCACGAAAAGCACACATGTTGAAAGGCGACACTAGAAATGGAAGGAGTGGTTCTAAAGGAAACAAGCATTGACAGAATGATTTTTGTCCCTACAGTGTTTGCACAACTACATACAAATGCATTTACTGCTGGCCTACTGACCAATTGTTCCATTGGAATCGAACCCAGGACCTCTTGCTTATCAAGCTGATGCTATAATCGCTAGACTATGGAAGTCATCATGTTTAACATGTTAAACATTTCTAGACTATGGAGGTCATTATGTTTAACATGCTAAACATCGCTAGACTATGGAGGTCATCATGTTTAACATGTTAAACATAGCTAGACTATGAAGGTCATCGTGTTTAACTTGTTAAACATGGCTAGACTATGGAGGTCATCAGGTTTAACACGTTAAACATCGCTAGACTATGGAGGTCATCATGTTTAACATGTTAAACATCTCTAGACTATGGAGGTCATCATGTTTAACATGTTAAACATTTTACAATGATTGTCTCTCCTTGGTTTGCAGTCATCAACTTTGGAGCAAAAACAAAACAAAACAATCTTGCATATTTCTCTGACTTTCAGAATATTGTACAAACAAGTGGTGGTGTTTGGAAACACTGCTGTAAGAGCAGCAACATGTGTAATGGATTCTGCAGATTCTATAGCTTATTAGTTACAAACCGCAAGACAAGTGCTTGAATGTTTAAGCAATCAACACAGATTCTGTACCATGGGGATAGACAAGGTGACAAAATGACCTCGAAAAAGAGAGAGAAATAGATCATGTGTATACCCTCCTATATCCCTTCAAAACTCTAATTCTACTCTCTAAAAATCAAAGCGATTGATTGTGACCATACATTTAGGGAGTATTGATATATGTCATTATTCATAATGTAGAACACGGACAAAGGTTAATAGAGTTAGGCTACACCAGCAAATACTGTGTATCAACTTTTACTCCCTAACAGTACTTCTGATTACTTCCTATCACAATAACAAACAACATATACAACACATTACAAGCCAAAACGAATCATTGCTTTCACAGTATAATTATACAGCAAATGACACCCAATGATAGAGGATGTACAGTACGTGATCAGTCTATTTTCATGTAACTAATGCTTTTAAAGACTGCAATAATCATACAAAGGGCACTTTTTTTCCCACCTTAATTGCCCCAATGAAATGAAGCGCACTTACATTAAGTACAGCAGACAACTTCTCAATATTTCTTAAACGTTCGCAACAATATATTCATTTTGCAATAAAGATGAATTACTTCATGAGTGTAAGTGCAGTAAATAACAAAAGGAGTAATATTTCTTTAAAATGCACTGAAAAAAGGAAGAAGAAAAAAACTCATTATAAACATTATGGTCAATAGAAGGCTTTTTTCCAGATTTTCAATTTAATAACCCTTATAATGCAACACAATATAAACATGTGCCTCATACAGGCTTATAAAAGCTGTCCCGCTTGAATCAATTGATACGCCACACAAAAGCATCAATATTGGGCTATAGCCACAGCAACTTTCCAAATGATTGCTTTTTCTTAGTCAAATCTCACACTCAATAGTGGCATAATGTATGAGCGGCAATGGTACAGTGGGTCACAACAATATGTTCCACTTTGGAATAGTGGCATTATACTGAGCCAATTGACGTAGCTTCATTGCCCTTGCTAACCTCTTTTTTGTCAGTTTGATCGTTTTTCTCACCTTCGTTTCTACCTGGATTTGTCAGTACCTATACCAAACTTAATGTAATTCCTTTCTTATACAAGGCCAGGAGGAGGCCTCAAGGAAAGCATTAGTGGCACTAATACAATGTACAACAGTATGGGTGGAAAAGGCAACACAGTATAAACACCCATTCTCATGCACTCAATTTCTTCAAAATATTTGTTTCCTTTTTGGAGCTTGATTTTGTTCAAATTCACAAACAGTATGTTTCCAAATTCCTATGTAGGTAAAACTTGACTTTGTGAATGAGGGAAGTGGAGTAAAACAGGGTAGCTTGTTTATCAACCTTTAACATATGAAGTGATGTACATAGATAGGCCTTTGTAAACTACAATATATGCATGCATACTGGTGTCTGCTCACACTAACCTCTCCTTATTAAACAGTATTGGATTAAAAGAAAAGAATTTCACTAACTGGCGCTATCAAAATTGCATTTGAGATATATATTTCATCAATATGTTAGATTTTACATCAGAAACCAGTTATCATAGAGCAGTCATCGCGTTAACGACAAATCTGTCTATATTATGCCATGGCTGAAATTTCTTACGACACAGGTTGTACCTGCGTCGTAAGATTTCGATATAGAATGTAGAATTTTACGCCAGAGTTTTTCATTAACATAAATGAAAATCGATGCAACTCAAAGTTTTATTTCACACAAAAATGATTTTAAATTAATCAAAAATAAAAGAAAAATGACACAACTACAAGACTAACGGCCGAAATGATTCAACATGCCCGTAGTGCTGTCATAAACACATATAGGCTAGTACATAGACCCTATGCATGATGTACGTACACTGTACAGTGTACTTGAAAGTTTTTATGTTGTTTTGAAAGCAGGCTGTCAATTGTCAACGATATTATTAGCTAGGATTCAACTTTCCTCCTGTATTTTGTTAATCGTGTATCTGTGAAGTGACCAGTCTACAAGTCAAGTTACTATACTGTAAAGAAGTAGGCGTGTTCGAAATCTGAATAGTTGACAATTGGTCAAAATTCACTGAAACCTCATGAAAGTTTGGATACGATAAACAAAAGTATTTTCTACTTTATTTTGGGATTGTTAACCCAAATTTCATGACTCAACAATCAACGTTATACAATGATTGGGTATGAACTTTTTCTTTATATTTTTTTAAGATAATAATAGTCCGATTTTGTAATGTTTTTGGTATTTTAAGTGCAATTTTCATTCACTTTAGCAAGGCAGGCCTACACAAGTGTGTGTTTACAATTACTTGCATGCTTCACGAGCACGCAATGCCCTGTACATTACGCAATGCCCTGTACATACGACAGCAAATTGATAAAATACGCCAAACTACAAGGGCTTGTCGTAAGCAAATACGCCAGGCAAAAAATTTCTAACGAACCTCTGCCATAGAGTGAATTCAGGTTAGTATTATAATCTGAATGTGCTAATGCACATAAAGCGGCTGAATTTCCAGAGCCATAAATCGTTTCACATGACACACCATGTCCCACATGACACACCATGTCCCACATGACACCCCATGTCACCCCATGTCCCACATGACACCCCATGTCCCACATGACACCCCATGTCCCACATGACATCCCATGTCCCACATGACATCCCATGTCCCACATGACATCCCATGTCCCACATGACATCCCATGTCCCACATGACATCCCATGTCCCACATGACATCCCATGTCCCACATGACATCCATGTCCCACATGACATCCCATGTCCCACATGACATCCCATGTCCACATGACATCCATGTCCCACATGACATCCCATGTCCCACATGACATCCCATGTCCCACATGACATCCCATGTCCCACATGACATCCCATGTCCACATGACATCCCATGTCCCACATGACATCCCATGTCCCACATGACATCCCATGTCCCACATGACATCCCATGTCCCACATGACATCCCATGTCCCACATGACATCCCATGTCCCACATGACATCCCATGTCCCATGACATCCATGTCCCACATGACATCCATGTCCCACATGACATCCCATGTCCCACATGACATCCATGTCCCACATGACATCCCATGTCCCACATGACATCCATGTCCCACATGACATCCCATGTCCCACATGACATCCCATGTCCCACATGACATCCCATGTCCCACATGACATCCATGTCCACATGACATCCCATGTCCCACATGACATCCCATGTCCCACATGACATCCCATGTCCCACATGACATCCCATGTCCCACATGACATCCCATGTCCCACATGACATCCCATGTCCCACATGACATCCCATGTCCCACATGACATCCCATGTCCCACATTACAGAATGTTTTGTAGACTATTTAAGGACACTCTTCTTCAAGCTGTCCAAAGTGTCTTTGAAAAACCAACATTTTGTAAGAAAATTCCAGCCTTTCATGAGGATATCTGAAGAAAAAAATTAACTTTTTCTGAAGAACTCTGAAGAAACTTTTAACATGTTTTGAGAAATTCTCAAAAAGTGCCGGATGGCCAGCCAGCTGGCCGACCAGACGGACGGCCAGACAAAATCGTTATTACAGGTTCGCATTATGCTTCGCATTTTGCTTTGCAATATGCTTCGCATTATGCTTTGCATTATGCTTTGCAATATGTTTCTCATTAAGCTTCGCATGCTCACCAAAAAGAAAAAGTGAAAAAGTTGTGAACTTGTGAGCGACTTCTCTCGTAATCATTTTATTTGCCCTTTCTGAAGTGATAATATTTTTTCGCAAATCAAAAGATGACTTAAAATATGACGTAAATAGAACGAAAGAGACCAAACCAGGGGACAAAGAGCCACTGCACGTTTTTAATGGTGTAATAATCTCATCTTAAATACTAAATTGAATTACTCGACAGTTGTTCACAGCTTCTCAACCCCGCTGGTAACTTTTCGTAAAGTAAAAACCTTTGGAATGAAGGATTTCAGCAAATGCTGCTAGTGTTTATGTAACCCCACCAACTGAATTCCATGAGCAATTTTTGACCAGCGTCCATTTTCCCACTTTCATCTTTGGAGGTTTTAATGGGTAGGAATGTAAGTGGAATAAAGATGACCTCGTCATTTTTAAATATTGTGTTAGGTGTTAAATACAAAAACAGGGGCGGTGTTCTAAAGATTTTTTTTTTTTTTTTGAGGGTAACAGCGGGGTGCACAGAAATGTCAGATGAGGCCAAAATTGGTGGAAAAACAAAGCCTTCCCTGGCTGACACTAAAGCATGTTCTGTTGACTCTGATGAAGCTGGAAGGGAGATAACAGCAGGGTAAGACAGGTTGATGGAAAGGTGAAACCTGGTTATGTTTCCAAGCATCTGTGATGTTTTAATAAAATGGCAGATTGGATGCTCATTTTGACAACAGTGAACATGGGAGTTCAATTAGGGAAGTGTTATCAAGTCATGAGTTTTAACCTACATTGATGTCTCAGAAATGAACACATCAATAAAAGAACAACAAGGGGAGGCAACAAACTAAGAGCACAAACATTTCACACGTAAACAGATTTGAACTCATGCAACATTTCAGCTGTCCCTCATGCCATAACAAAGCAATCTGAATTGTCGTTCTTGGTTTGAGGTTTTGCTTATTATTTATTTCTGCATAATAATTATTCTTCATAATAATAATTCTTTTGCACAATATAATGATTGATTTCTAGATTTTGTGATACTTGGAGCAGACTAATCTGCTCTTAATGCTCTTATTGAGAGAAAAAAAATTCAAATGCGCAGCTGTATCAAAATCACTACAATTACAAAAGTTGTTTTACAAGTCAAAATATACAGCAAAAGTTTAAGGAGGGAGGGGAAAAAGTAAAATGTAAACAACAGAAATGCAATTTCTGTTTCTACTATACTTATTTTTGTAGACAGGGTGGGGGGGGGGAGGATTGGTGGGGGAGGGGGATTGATAAACAAACTTTGAAGACTCCATCCCATCTTTTTTTTCTCACCATTTAGATCTAAGACTGTGGCACTGAGACATCATTTTACAATGAAATGAAGACAAAATCAAAAGGACATTTTCCCAGATACCTTAGAATCTTTCTAGGCACTTTACAAGTAAACAACGTCAGGTACTAACATGCACAGTTCAAGTACTTTGAAATAACACATTGGACAGAGTTCAATGAAATGAATAATAAACATGTACATCAACTATTAATGCTGCCTTCTACCAGCTGTAATTACACTGCTTTGAGAATAAGCAGGACCAAAAAGATATTCAGCATCTTCAAACGTTCCTCATTTTTCCAAGCAGAGAAGAAACACAGGCAAAGTTCTCTCAATGCATGTCTAATAAAATCAATCACCTACTTCTGTCAAATACATTGATTGATCCATTTTCTTGAAATACATGTAAGAACAGATGGGGGGGCCCCCAAGACTAAATAAACAATACCTTGCTCTAGAAAAACAAACTCAGTCATCCGCTGACAGAGGAGGACATTAATATTTAAAGCTTTGTATGGTATATCACAGATATCGGTTAAATTATTCTTTTAGTCTTTGTTTGCATGAAAACATCATCCAGCTACAGCACATGAGCCCAACCTTGAACCTTCCCTCTTATATGAATTATCTCATAAATATGTCCATATTTATACAATTATATCACATTCACCTTAACCCTTACTCTACCAGCACTCTTTTGAAAATGCGCTCGGGAGGCGAGGCCAAAGACGGGGCACCCAAAACGGCGATAATATCGCCGCGTGGTAGAGTAAGGGTTAATCAAGGCGTGATTATCAAAGGGTCCTCTGTCTTCCAGGCAAAAAAGTCGGACCCCTTCCGCTCTCGGGACCCGCTGAGCCGCCCACCGGGATCATGCTGCCTATATTTTCGGCTTGGCGCATATGTCGCGGGTTGATTAACCCTTACTCTACCAGCACTCTTTTGAAAATGCGCTCGGGAGGCGGGGCCAAAGACGGGGCACCCAAAACGGCGATAATATCGCCGTGTGGTAGAGTAAGGGTTAATCAAGGCGTGATTATCAAAGGGTCCTCTGTCTTCCAGGCAGAAAAGTCGGGCCCCTTCCGCTCTCGGGACCCGCTGGGCCGCCCACCGGGATCATGCTGCCTATATTTTCGGCTTGGCGCATATGTCGCGGGTTGATTAAGCCTTACTCTACCAGCACTCTTTTGAAAATGCGCTCGGGAGGCGGGGCCAAAGACGGGGCACCCAAAACGGCGATAATATCGCCGTGTGGTAGAGTAAGGGTTAAACTTACAGAATAAGACTTTAAAACAAAAACTGAACCTGTTTAGAACAAAAATGAGGCAAGGCCTGTCCCCATTTTGTTCTGGTCCAAGAAGGTTTACTATTTACCATCTTTGGAATGAAATTGAGTAAAGTGCGGGTGATACTGTACAATAGTAAGCAGTTTTATTAATTTGTTTGTTCTTATAGTGAGCATCATATAACTATGGAATGCCAAAAGGAGCACCAATTATGTTTGCAAAATGTACGTTTGCAAACAAATATGGTCGCACAATATACATTCAGAAATCAAAATGCTCGGAGAAATGTGTGCTTGTAAACAAATATGTTGGAAAAAAATGTTCTAAATCAATATCTTCCCAAAATATACCTGTATGTTCAAAATTCTTTAGTTCGCAAAAGAATCGTGTTCACAATCAATATGTTTGCAATAGATATGTTTGCAATTTGCAACGAACATATTTGGTGGTCCTTTTGGTGTATGGTCGCCAAATAAGCCACCAAACGTTGGTCACGAGCTATGTTCGCAAAGTGTGTTGCACCCCCCCCCCCCCCCCTCGCTTAAACCCCTCATCTAAAGTCATGGATTTTGATGGAATTCATATCATTATTGCATTACCAGACATGGCAGATTATGGTATACATGGTATAACAGGCCCGTAGGGAAGGGGGAGGGTGGGGGAAGGGTGTAGGGGGGAGGGTGTGGGGGAGGGTGTTTTTTTGTATTCGAACATATGCTTTGCAAATATTTTGCAAACATATGTTTTGGGAGCCTATGTATTGCGAACATACTGTATTTGGGAACCATTTGGCGTTCCATATAACTTTTTCAAAGGTAAGTTCTGATACTGTAGGCTAGTATTGGAATTTGGATCGTAAGACTTTTTCTTAAGAAGTTTGGAATCATCAGACCTACATGTAAATCCTAGTTACAAGCATACCTTTAAATTTAGGGGGAAGGGGGTATTGGTGTTGGAGGAGACTGTGACCAAGTAGGAAGGTTTGGTGTGGAGGGAAACAAGGAATTGCTTCCTGGCCTCCGGGTTAGTGATGCTGGGAATAGGAGTTTTCAGTTTTGTTATATATTTTTCCTGAAACCAGGCGGGGCAGTCTTTACAACGGAATGAGTTGGGAATGTAGGGGGCGACTGGGATTCTCAGATAGCCGGCAGTGATGTGGGAGAGAAGAGTTGATGTGGCAAAAGTCAGGAAGATGGTATTATCGGTGTTTCGGCACCGTCTCCCTTGAGGTCGAGACGATGGGCTTCAGTGAAGTGTTGCCTGCAAGTTCCTCAATGAGGTCTTCATTGGTCAAGTGGGGCAAGCTCTCTGGTTCTAATGACGCCTTTGCTGGAGAGCAGGGAACGGTGGGGAGTGACTGTTATGTCGATACCAGTATTAGCTAGGGTTTTGGTGGTGAGGAAGGTGGTGGATTGAGTGTCCCTGGTGCAGTGCACCAGAAGATAGCTGGATCTGAGTAGAAACCTTGGGGAGGGTACTGACAAGGCCATGAAGCGCCTTGTGTATAAGGAAGGAGGAAACTCTTTTGAAACTGTCTGGTTTGTTGGTGGCCTGAATGATTACAATTTTGGGGACTTGGGATGAGGAATGGTCAATGGAGGTAGCAGGCTGGTCACTGGGAGGGAAGAGAGAGTCAAGGTCAAGGCAGAAGCATTTGGTTATCTTTGAAAAAAATGCCAAGAGCCGGGAGACCCGAGGCAACTAGATAAAAAGTCACAGAACTACTATACGACAACCACTGTACAAGTACCAAAAAGGGAGCATGAGCATGCAGTTTTTGCTCATAAAAACTTGATATTGTCACATTTATAAGAGTACAACCTATTAATCTTAATCTTATAGTATTGTGGGAACTAATAACTTTGTAAAAAATGTGTTCTGGTAGTTACAATCATATAGAATAATGTCATTAAAGCTTGAACATGTTAAATCTTTACAAGTATAGATACATCAAATGCTACCACAAATTCATCGAATAATGTGCATGTCACCTAAAAGGTCTTGTTCTGAAAGATTTAGCATCATATAATTATCTCCACGCTTCAAAATGCAATATCTCCCAACACAGCTATCTAAGTACAGTATTCATGTACTGAACCCACACCTGTAGTTTCCTCCAAACACAAATAAAGTACTCGAGTCTATTTACTCAGTGCATTGATTCTACCTACCCACACATATAACACCTGGGCTACATCTGCACAACAAAGCACTAGCCTATACCTGCATCCTAACACTACATGTGTGGTCATAGGCTTTTAACAAAGAGTCTCAATTAGTCACAAGTAATCATGGCTATCTGTGGTAGTTATGTAACAATCTAAGATTGAATCAATAGTTTCCATGCAATAAGTACTGCAAATGAAGGGAGGAAGGGACAGATATCTAAAACGATCAATAAAATGCTACAGTTAAGGTGTCAAAATTCACACTTTGTGAGGGTAGGAGAAATGCAACCTATTACTGTTGATAACAGCACACAGTTATAGGAACAATAACAATAATCTCTGTCCATCTATTTACTTCTCAGTTAATCTTAATTTTAAGATGAAAAAAACCTTGAATAAATTTGAAGGAAGCAGGTGATGATGACACCATACTGGAACTTCTTTTATGGACACAGGTGTTGCGATGACATCATTGAGTTAGAAAAGAAGTCCATGATGACATTAACAATCTATCCTTTATCCCAAGTGTCAGCACCTACTGTACCCCAATAATGTCTACTTCCACACATCTTACCACATGATGAGTTACATACGCTGTACTTTCTTTTCAAGAAACTAACAAAAAACATCTAACTTTGATCTGAACATTTTGGTATAACAAATCTGCATATTTTGTTTGGCATTCAAAAGCAATTAATCAAGTTCATTTAAACGGGGTTTTATGCCATCTTGCACAATCAGTTTAAAGACAATATTGCCATCTGTTTCCTAAATTAGATCACATGTATTTGAATACAAACTTTATATCATTTTCAAATTTTGTAATATACAAATAGTAACTCTTATCAAGAATCCCTCTTTCAACCCTCCATGATCCAAATCATCTATGTCGGCATAAGTATTACTCACTCTATACTATTAGAAGCAGTATGTAAGTAAGAAACGCACCAGAATAATTCTCTTTCACACTTGTACTTGTATATCGTACAGAATGTTCGCCTTCGGCCATCTGTCAATCACCGTTGGGATACTATCTAATTAAAGCTTACAGAAGAGGTCAATCTTTAAACCTTGTAAGATATTTTACTTGAACACTGAGTGCCCTGACTGGGTCAATCCCTCTATTTTTAATCATTTTACCTTAAATACAACATCAAACAAACCCTGTGATCACTGTCTCTGCACAACGACAGTTTAAAAATGGGGAAATGACAACAAATATGAAATATGTCAAGGCTGAATCAACAAAAAGAGGGCCTCCCAAAAATTAACTCAGAGAGATACAATTTCACTTTGGGTGTCAGTATTGCCCTGCATTAGTCGCAATCGGAGAAGCAAGCAGAGTCGTAATGTCATTTGTTTAACAAGAATGGGAGGTGAGGAGAAGGCGCTCAATATTTTTAATATCCGAATATTTTCACTGTTACAGTAACATTCAGAAAGACGTGTTGTGTTGGTGGCAAATCATAATTGATCCATTCTATGTGCAAAATGTTTGCAGTTGGCAGCTTCTTATAAAACAAACCAAAACTGAGAAATGGCTTGACATTACAAGGATACTAATATCAAATAAAAATCAGCTATAGTACTGTGTGGGTTGGTAAAATGGATGTTTTGCAGTATTACTGACAAATAACTCATCCCTTTCATAACAAGCACACAATCAATCTAAGCAGGCATGGATAGGATTTGCCTAATGAAAGTTGGAGGGGGGGGACAAAGTCAAAAGTGGGGGAGGGGGAACACAAAAACATGTTAAGATGCAAAAAATCAGCATGCAAAAGATACAAAGTCGGAAAAAAAGGTGGGAAAGGGTGGGGGGGAAGTGCCCCTTCTGTCCCCCTCAAGTCCCGCCTATGTAAGCATGGCTGAAACAAATATATTTTACTTTCTGGGACCACAGAAAATCGTGAACAAATTTTTGTGAGAATCCTGCAAGAACAAAACCAAATTCTTTCTCCCCTTTTCATTCCATTTCCATATTTCTTTTCTTTCTAGAGGCCTGGAAAAATTGTGGGACCATTGGTGCCATGGTCCGCTCTATTTTCCACCCCTGAATATGCTAGAAGTAAGAAATACCAGACCGTAGCTTGATTTTAAAGAGGCAGGGTGCTAGATTTGTTGGGAGGCACGTTCATGCATTTCGGCATGGGATCCAGAGATACCCATTAAGGCTTAAGTCTCTGGTAAAGCTCTGGGATTTTAGCTATCATAACTCAGAATGAAACTATTCTGACTCATAAGGATCATTTATAAGCCAAACAGCACAATTTCCTACTATGCTATTAGTCTGTGTTCTGTATCCAAGTAAGTTATTTCATTTATGAGTTAAAGAACATTTTTTAATATACTTTTTTTATAACATTTTTTATAAGGGGCAGGGCGGACCACAAGGGGGTGGGGAGGGGTAGAGCAGGCCAAAAGAGGGGCAGGGTGGGCTGCCCTCTGAAACAGCAAAGCTAGGACACTGAGAAATACTACCTAGTAAGAAATACAGTAATACTTGTTAATAAAGGAGTCACATAAAAGCTGAATACTTGAAATATTGTTAAATTAAAATATATTTAAAAACAATATTTATATATAAAATCAAAGCATATAAAAAACAAAACTAAATCAATATCATTATGTTTTCATGAAAATATCACAACAAACCAATGAACCTGATATCAATGTACAGCAGATAAATACAGGGCAAACATGTCAATAAATTCTCTTCATTACTGTATCCATTACTGAAGAACTGTTGTTGTTTCACATGAACATAATAAAAGCTAAGAATTTACATCATCATAAAAAAAATGAACAAGATTGACTATCCAATTACATACATATCCTAAGACATGACCATCAATCATAACGAGAATTGTCTTGGTATTTCTCATGGGCCTTCTTAGTTCAATCAAAAATAACAACTCACAGAAATAGAATCATCGCAGATGGATATCTTCCATGGGGGAATAAAAACTCTCATAACTGTATATCTGATTCTAAGGGTATCTTTTTTGCATTTTATTTAGTTTCTTAACAGACCCCTAGTTACACTTTTTTCAGAGGAGAGCTCACCCTGTCCTCTATTTAGTTACACTTTTTTCAGAGGGGAGCTTACCCTGTCCTCTATTTTCTTTCACCCTGCCCTATTTTCTTTCACATTACCCCTATTTTCCTCCAACCTTCCCCAATTTCCCTCCACCCTTCCACAATTTTCCTCCAACCTTCCCCGATTTCCCTTCACCCTTCCACAATTTTCCTCCCCCCTGCCCCAATTTTCCTCCACCATTCCCCTATTTTCTTCCACCCTGTCCCTATTTTCTTCCACCCTGCCCTATTTTCCACCACCCTGTCCCTATTTTCCTCCACCCCGCCCATATTTTCTTCACCCGACCCCTATTTCCCTGCGCCCTTCCCCTATTTTCCTCTACCCTGCCCTTATTTTCCTCCACCCAGCCCATATTTTCTTCCCCCTGCCCATATTTCCTCCACCCTGTCCCTATTTTCCTCCACCCTACCCTAATTTCCTACACCCTGCCCTATTTTCCTACACCCTGCCCTATTTTCCTACACCCTGCCCCTATTTTTCTCCACCCTTCCTCCACACTTCTCTGTGTGATTCCAACAATTGCAAGAAAATCCCTGAACAGTTTTGCCAAACACACATGAACATTTTGTGACACATTCTATAGGTTTTTTAAAATTCTGCAGACATTTTGTAACTTGCAACCACTATGTTAAAAGAGGGAATGTTGTCTCCAGAAAATTACTGGAGCAAATCCTATCAAATCTCAAGGGCTTATAGAGCTGGTGCTTATATCCAGTTTCCATGGTGTTAAGCAGACATAAGTGCTTGACTCCCCCTGGATGGGACACCAGTCCATCACAGGTTAACTCCCTACTAAAACTGGTACTGATTTCACAGGTGAGTGAACTGGAGCAAATGGGATAAAGTGTCTTGCTCAAGGACACAGCACAGCACCCTGGCTGAGATTCAATCCCGGTACCTTTCCAGTATGAGACCTACACCCTAACCATTAGGCTACTAAACTCCCAAGCTTGATCTTCATCAATAAATCCAATCATATACTAGTTACCTCACTTCCGTAGTGGTTATTAATTGGCTTGTCAGTGCATGGTTGGTGATTGTGTAAACATTTCGACCAATCAGAAACGTTGGATTGTATTGTAATCTGATCTCCACAGTATCCACGGTAACACGATATCTGGCCTTAAACTTAATTTTGTTCTAATCTTTCACTTCATGTCTCCTTTTCCTCTTGCAATTCACTTTCATGCAGGTATGTCTGCATTTTCTTTTCAGTGATGACCCTTAAGGGGAACAGTCTAAGCATTACAGGTCAAACTCAGTGGTTGATGGCCTCTGAAACTAGGTCTGTATCATTCACAGTAGGAAACCTAATGTTCTTACCTTCAAATAAGATACTGCTAAATATGCAAATACTGTACCTGCACATACAGCTGAAAATGCAATACAGATCTAATCTGTAAAGAAGACACAATATAAATCATAAAAGCTGCAGTGTCTATAGATCTTTGCATGATGTGCGTCTCCGTTTACACTGACAATGAACTGCTTTGGAATGATAGAGTCAGTAACAATAATCATTTTAACAATTTTCAATTTTTTTGAACAAATTCAACTTGTAGCAATTTGCAAGAAATAAACCCTACATGTATACTGTACATGGTAATAATATTCCTTGTTTTTCATACAATAGTATGTGGTTTGCGCAATTAATTTTCGTTCGATTTTCATTCCAATGGTAAAGGGAATACTTTACAGTATATAAAATGGCTAAAAACTGCATTGCTGTTGAGCAATAATGAGGGAACATTTCAAACTTATAAGGAGACATAAAGCCTGATCAATCCTTATTACTAATTATAGAAGATAAAATCTAAACCAACTTTCAAAATCAGCAAGTCAAAATCTTATTCCTATCTCAAGTTATTCATGTTTGAAGTCGACACATGGAGGCTGCCATTTTGTTCAATTCTGTATTGAAATCTTGTGTATGATGAAACTATTTTCCCAACAGAGACCAGAATTATAATGTATTTCTTTATAAATTGTATTGAAGTTTATATTCCAAAATGTGACACAAAGTTTTTAACAGTATGTTTTCATAATTTCATGTGTACACAAAAATGTCCTTGAGCCTTACAAAGGGAAAATAATTTTTCATGAGCTAGAAAATTTGAGATAGATTTTAAAGAAATTCAAAGTATTCCATCAGCATTGGGTTGATGACATCATTTTCTGCATGTTCTAAAATCAAAATGGTGGCTCCCATAATAGTAGCAATAAACTTTTTAATAATTACGAAAATTGTGTTAGATTGCTTGGGAGGATACAAAACTTGGCGAGAAAAAAATTGTTATTTTTAATTCTATGATATGAAATAAGGATTATGTCAAACTTTATGTCCCTATGCAACCTTACTCTACTGTGTCATATTTTTCCAACATCCTAAATGAAGATACCATTTCTTATAATATTTTTTTTGCATACAATAATAGTCATCATGAAAATCATAATTCCCAAGTACTTTGTATTCACACCCTAGCTTTCAAAATAACCCCAACAGATCCCTACCTCTTTAAAAAAAATCAGTTAATTAGCATGACACACTGTACAAATTGTACACATGCCAATGCAATGGGAAATCCATCTGGTTCAAGTTGTGGAAAAGGGGTACCACAGGGAAATACCAAACCAAGAAGATACCATCAAAAGCTCCATACCAGGGGGAATGACCTTCATGTTATGTCTCTTATTAAACAATGACCCTTTCGGAGGGAGCATTAAACCCAGTTTTCATCGGTGTGGTCTTAGTATTAATTCTCTTCCCATAAGCTCGTTTCCCATGAGTCCCTTGTTGCGCCAATCCACATGTGGTACACATAATCGTGCTAGTCTTTAGGTTTGATGGTTCAGTGAAGTCCTCATCATTTCCCCTTCCACACACTGACATATCATACCCCAAAGCTGTTTTCAATGTGTGCGTTGTGGAGCCAAAAGCTTGGAAGGTTTGGCTTGGTAAAATGATTGCAAATCCATGAGTTAAATCCGAACTGACCTATTTCTTAAAAAATATGATGAAAAAAATGACAAAAACACCCCCACAACCAGTCATATGGTTTAACGAAGTTGCTGAAAAAATTTAGGTCAATCTAGATTTCCCTTTTCTCTGGAGAAATCAAGGGTGTGTTAGTTTACGGCTCAAAATCAATTTCTGACATGAAAATCCAAAAGGAGGAAAGATGTATCCGCTGAAGTACAGACAAAATCAATTTAAGGAATATTTCTTCCTCGGGGCAAAGAAATATTGTCTTGCTTCTTTTGGCCCAAAAGAACTTGCTTTAGTTTATCTCTATAGGGCTCACCATTAAAGGTGAATGATTCCAATGGGGGGCAAGGCGAGAAAAAAAAGAATAAAAAGAAACAATCAAGTCAAGATGATGTTGGCTTCTGTAACATAAATACCAAGCAGGGCTTTAGCTTACTCACATTTAGTGGGCTGGGAGGGGTGTTCTATAAGTATATGGTTCACCTTTGATACTTTTTAAGCTTGTCATGGAAGCAAGTAGCCAAAGTGCATTTCACAAACATCTGGAAAAAATAACCTTCCTGATATACTGGCCCAAGCATCATTGTATGTATAGTGTGCCCAAAGAGTTTCTTATATGGAGAAGATAATTCTCTTGCTCCCTTGCACCACTGCCTCCAATGGCTGTGGTAAAAGTCAGGGACTGGAAGCTAGTGGATTATTATCAAATGTCTGACAAGGAATGTACAGACAAACTTAAAATATTGACAAGTCAACATTTTGTCTTGAGTACAAAATAGTGTGGCCCACATCCTACAGTACCTAGACACCACACTAGGGGTCATTAACATTAATTCCAACTTGGCTAGAAGTTTGAATAAGAAAAAATAAGCCCTACTTGAGTGCTGCCCTTGTCCATGAGCTTGAAAAGAGTCATCACTAATGTTTGCCTTCCTTGGTACTCTGACAGGTGCCATTGGGCATAATCAAGCCACTCACAATGGAATGAAAGCCCTTCCTTCTGACCATAATCTTCTTTAAACTCTTCACTTCCCTTTACACAGAGCAATTAGCATTTTCTTCAATGATGTCATGGTGATCAGAGCTGGTCACTTCCACAGGTTTTGTGAATGGATTTGGTCATTATTCTTAATTCTTAAGATTTGTGTCTGCTAGTAGTACCAAGAAATGTTACAAACAACTGATTCAAAGGGTTTGGTATAATCAAAGTTGTCTGTGAATTTGCACACATGGGTATTTTTCTTGGAATAGATAATATATGCAAAGTTTATTTATTAGAACCAGGAAGGGGGGGATTGGAGGTGCACTTCCATATGTGAGGAATATGTATATGTGCTGCCATTTTCTTAGTGCAAGTGTCTTTTTTACTACAGAAAAAAAACCATAAAAAAAAATGTACTAAAATTTTTTTTACATTTTTTTAAAAACTTTTTTTCATCATTTTCTTAGTGCGGGTCTTAAAAAATGAAGTTATACTGTGTTAAATTTGTACTGCTGGTCCATTTTTACATTATTTTCATTAAACACTCATACAGCAGGTATCAAAATTGACTTCTTTCATACTGTGGTATCAAAATTGTATAATTTCATACTGCAGTTAACAAAAAATCTGTCATACTGCGGGTATGCTTTTCAGTTGGTGGGCTGCACACCCCTACCACTTTTAGTATGAATCCTCCTCCCCCACCCTCCACCCCCCCCCCTAATTATAACCTCTTTCTGTGAAAGATACAGTATTCAGTTTACTTTTACCCAGCAACTGTACTTTGTACCAAGAGCATGTCATTCCAACAACAGATAACAAAAAAAATTAGTTTACATTATACTCAAAAAGAGTATGAAAAATAATGGAAAATAATAAGTGATGAGAAACGTTTGGTTTGTTGATGTTTAAGGGTACCGCAACAGTCAGAGTCAAATGTTCCAAAAGGGTGTTAAAAATTAAGGTGCCTGAGTAAGGAGAGAGGTGGGATAGAGGAAAGGAAGGAGAGAAGGTTGTTAAGGGAAAGAAGTTAAGATAATAAAAGGAAAATGAGGAAGGTAAGGCAGAGAAAGGAAGGGAAGGAAGGTTTAAATCAGGGGGAATAAATTGCTGTTGCAGAGAATGAAGTGATAAAGTTGAGGTAGGATTGTTCTTGAAAAGATCGGAAATGGAGATGGAGGGGGAGAGATGTGACCTGGAGTTCAGGTATATGGGACAGGTTAAGAGGATATGCTTGATCATGAGATCGGTATTGCATGTAGGGCAGAGAGGGGCAGGGGAGCTGGAAAGTAGGTAAGAGTGGGTGATAAAGGTGTGGCCATGGTAGATATGAATGATAACAACGTCCTCCCTGCAGTTGTGACTGTGTTGGGGGGGGGGGGAAGGGGGAAGGGGGAAGGGGGACGTCGGTCTGACTTTGGGTTTGATGGTGTGAAGTTTGTTTCTGGTCTCGAGATTCCAAAAGTCTTCCCAGTTCTTAATGAGGTAGCTGGAAGTGGAGAAACAGAGGTCTTGAGTGCGGGATAGGAAAAGGAGAGTTGTAATTCGACAGAGAGTTGTTGGCAGCTCTGTCATTGCTGAGAATGGTAATTTAACCATTAAAACCATTTATAATTTAACATCACATTCGAATTCAAACTACTTGTGTCAATAAAATCTAAAACATCAATGATGTAGGTAAATGGATTACCAAAAAGTATATGTATGTATACAACAAGAGCTGTCAAGCCCCTTTTAAAAAACATCAATTGTCAGTGTGAATTTAAACAGAAACTGAGCAAAACAAGAAAGCCCTCCACTGAAATGTGTAACATTGTTTAAATGTTCATGACAAATTGAAGGTCCGTAACCTTGAGACGAAGCGATTTCTTTCAATTTTAAACACAAGAAACAAGCCTCCAAATAGCATTATTTGGATATAATGTGTCTTTACACTACAAAAGTATTTATGGACAAAAAGCTGCTTCACTTGAGTTCCCTTGTGGAGCACCTCTGTCTGCCTGAGAATGCATAATCACTACGCTGTGTACACTTTCCTCAATGATGTTTAAAGGACTCATAAGCTGAGGTACGCAAGTTACTGCAAAGTTTTAATATCATATCAACCTGGTTCAAACACCCATACTCTCATTTCTCTTTCTCTTTGAGCTCTTGTTCTAACGTGTTGATTGTTAAAGTCTTTCAAATTTGTCAAAAAGAGACATTTTTCTGTTAAGTTCCGATCAGTTACTGATATTGCGGGACTGTCAGTTTAGTGTGGGTTTTTTTTGTCAAATTATACAGTACTGTACTTGAGGTGGTACACATAAAAAAAAATAAACAATATTTACCGAATTGTCATTTCTTGCTTGTTTGAAACAATATCCATATTTCAAGATTGTATCTTGCATTTTTTCCTACTATTACAACAATCACCTTGAAAAATGACTCTTGAGATAGAAAAGTGGCCATCAACTGAAATGTGTTACACTGAAAACTTTGCTTCTCAAAAGTCATCGAGAAAGAAAAATTATGTAAAATTGACCCAATATGGTTAAAAATTGTATTCACTGTTTTAGCATACAGTACATGTAGTGGAGCAAATCAAAACTGATGCATAAACATATTCAATACTTTCTACCTCAATAAACAGCATTTTTTACAGAACAATTCTCTCTTATCTTTTTAAGGGTGTGAAAACATACCAGCCCAAAATTGTTTTGTTTTTTAGCCAAAGAATATGCTGATGTCCTGCAATATATCACAAAAGTCATTCATATTGAGCAGAGGTCTGAATACAGTGACTGCAGTCATGACATCAATGTATGAAAATTTGCTTTCTGCACATCTAACATGTAAAAGACTTGAGAAATTATATGGAAATGACATATTGTAGGATATGAGCCATAACTGTTTCCTGGCAACTAACTAGTAAATAAACAAAAGGTATGATTTGACTAAGCCAGAAACATTAATTTGATGTTTATTAATAGTAGCTGTCCAACCAATGTACAATCATGGTGGTGTACTAAAAAAAAAATTGCTTTAGTTAAAAACAATTGCTTCACAGCCAGTAGTGGCTTTTAAGATAATTAACTCATGATTGACAGAAACCCAGAGATTAAATATGAATTTGATAGTCAAAACAGAACTCTTCAAAAGGTACAGGTACCAGAGGGAATTTAATATCAACTTCTATGGAAGATTACAATTTCAATATCAGTTTTTTTTTTTTTTTTAGGTATACAAATAGATATAGTCCCTGTTCAACAGATACATCATTAAATATAGAAAATTACTATTTTCTTGCAGGTTTAATTTTTCAAATTTATGAAGAAAATGAAACATTCTTAATTGATTTGGTGCTAAGGTAGTTCAGCTCAGTGTATCATTTATCACCATCTTAAATCAGAACTAGATATAGGTAGGCACAGTAATGTACCCACAGTAAGAATTTCTTTGGGGATAATATTGTATGTACAAAAGTGTATCATGTAAGACATACATTATCTACAGTAAAGTAATGTTGCACGGTATATCGCACTAAGAAAACTACAGGTACTTTACAGTGTCGGGACGGTACGATACCACCAAATGAAAAATACTGAAGTACCGCTGAGTACCGTCATTATCAGTACTTGCAAGGATAAGTTATCAAAGATACCTTTAATTCACTTAAAAATCAGCAAAAAAAAATTTTTTTAGAAATTATTTGAATTTGAACATCACCTCAAAAATTTCATAAGAACATAGTATCTATGGGAAGACATGGTGGCAAAAGTTGCAAAGTTTGCCAATATTCTCGCTATTCCTCGAACTTTCAATAACAGCTGGCCTAGTTATGGTGCACTAACTAGTTACTAGAGCTATGACCATTTAGTGTGTACACGCTAAACATTCACAAATGCACTAAACATTTACTAATTATCATAGTCAAGTCTTGCCATTGAAAATCAATATCATTCATGATTCAAATCACACACACAATCAACTGACAAAATTCCAATCAATGACTTTCACAAACTGTAAACCCGATTAAAATAATTCTTTTAAAATGTGAGAATCACAAATGTGCAGTAATCACCTATGAATTAGGATATTTTGCACTTTGATTTTGCCGAAATTCGAGTCAGTTGTGAAATGCACTGCGAATTTGCAGCAGCAAACAGTGAACTGGTGAAACTAATAATAGGCCATGACCTAAGGCTTTAGGCCTAATCACACTCAATTAAGACCCTTTTTACAAGCTGTTAAATCGACCCCAAAACACAGTCAAAATATTCTAATCATGACAATCAGTACATTTACATGTAATTATTATCTGATGAGTCAAATAGATTTTGCAAGAAAGCAAAAATATTTTTCATAAGAATATATTTCAATTCTTTTGAAAAGTCATGTATGCATTCACTTTCGTCTGAGAATCGCTTCAGTCAATAAATAAATGTTGCAAATTCACAAGTATTGAACATTTTGAGTGTGAATTTGTTCCTTTCGACACGAAAGGACAGGCTAAAAAATAGAAGAAAATAATCCCCTTCCCCATCATGTCACATTAACCTTAGAAATAATAATCTGCAAGTCGCATAATGAAAATTCTCCTCACTATCAGCAACTATTGTTTTCTCCAAACAAAACTCGAAAGAACTATAATATGTCAAGATCGTTTCAAGCGGAAATAAGCCAAATGGGTTTGAAGTATCAAAGCCAAACTGTAATCAACTTGAATTCCAATATACCAACTAATATGCCAAGTAATATAATGTACCAACCCTGGCCCATAGACCAGTATTGCACAATGTTACCGCAAAATAAAATGTTCTTCCGACGCCATTTTGAAGCTCTTTTAACAGCTAAAAATGGCTTAGAATTTCAAATCTAGGAGCTTTACCAATTGGATGTAGAATTTCAGTAATCCATCCAAATTGTTTATGGTTTTTTTAAAAGTTTCATGGACTTCGCCGTAACTCTTTGCAACTTGAGTGTACAAATACAAGTTGCAAAATAATACAGTTAGTGTTAATTGTGTACAAAACACTCCAAGTCAGTTGTGTACAGAATCACAGAGGTTTTTGGCCCATTGGGGATTTCAATATTGATGTTTATTGTACTTAATATTAGAAGCCCTAAAAGTTATGACTAGACTACGAATTTGGAAAATAATGTTGAGAAATCTATCAGTATTTTTAATTTTCATTTTGCCACATAACTTTTCTGAAAGTTTTGCAAGGGTAGGCCTAACGTTACACAGTGTTGTTCTTACTCATTTGGAAAATACTGACAGTTACAAATAGAAAACGTTCGGCCAATTACGCACTAGCTCAAGTCACTGCAAGACTTGCATATTATTACGATGGGGTAAATTCTGTTAATACAGTATATGATTAGTGTTGAAAAATATATTTACCCCCTGTACAAAATGGATGTGTCTGAATTGAAAAAAGTGTGTAGATTTAGAGTTGAATAAACTTTCAACGAAAGTTTCAAACTTGTCTTACCAAACAGAATGTCAGATATTCTGGAGGTGTAATTGGGAGTTTAGTTTGATCTTATTAACTTAGAGATCAGATGTAAATTTATGTTTTAATGTTTAAAACACAAGTTCCTGGTAATGTGGGAATTTTTTTGGTGTACATTTCCATAGTACTGTAAGTTATATTTCATATTTGCTGCTTTTGGGTAGTCATCTGTAAATATACCGGTACTTCGGTATTACTGGTACCATTTGTGTTGGTATTAACGGTGCTCATTTTCAACAGTACCGTGCAACGTTACTGTGAAGTACATAATACCAAATATAATTATACTCCTTATAGTACTCAATGTACTCTCTCACTTAACTTGACAGTAGAATTGTGGGTGGTGAATAAATTCCATATTTACAGCTTTTTGTGAAACTTTATTCTAAATGTTTAAACTGTGAAATATATTTTGGTTTCTTTTAAAAGATGCTTATAACAACTAAAAGTTATGATTAGCATACTATATGAAATTGCTAAAAATAAGTTATGATTAGCATACTACATGGAATTGCTAAGAATAAGTTATGATTAGCATACTCTATGAAATTGCCAAGTTTAAGTTATGATTAGCACACTATATGAAATTGCTAAGAATAAGTTATGAGCATACTATATGAAATTGCTAAGAATAAGTTATGATTAGCATACTACATGGAATTGCTAAGAATAAGTTATGATGAGCATACTCTATGAAATTGCCAAGTTTAAGTTATGATTAGCACACTATATGAAATTGCTAAGAATAAGTTTTGATGAGCATACTATATGAAATTGCTAAGAATAAGTTATGATTAGCACACTATACGAAATTGCTAAGAATAAGTTTTGATGAGCATACTATATGAAATTGCTAAGAATAAGTTATGATGAGCACACTATATGAAATTGCCAAGAATAATTATATCAAATTACTGTAAATCTCCACAAGAGAAAATATTCATACACAGGGTATCAGCTGGAAGAAAAAAAAAACTCCAGGTCATTCAAGTGATCTAAATTAATTTTAAACTCTTGACTTTAAAAAATAAAATACTGTATATCAAGTTACAAAGCTTGCAAATGTGTATTGACATTTAATATCTGCAGTGGTACGTGTAATTACAAAATTTGGCTTTGAATAAAAAACTAGTTGGTAGTACATTACTTATGAACTCAATGATAATAACAAAACAATTACATATTTCTTTGCAATAATTCTCTTTGCAGTAAAACCAGATGAATGCACTGGTAGAATAGTATTGTTTTGGCTTATGACTGATATCTCTTTGATGCTTTATCAAAACTTGTTATGAAAATGCTGCTTATTCATGCACGACAGACTAATTACTGTATGTATGTTTTTTGAGTCCACATCACTTCAAAATAATTTGATCAAGAACCTGCACAACCACTCCAACTTTGGTAACTTTCAACAACAAAAAATGTCATGATGATGACATTTCTGAGCTGAATTCTTGCAAAAATACAGCCTGGTGTCACAACACAATCTGCAGTTTGGAACCAACAGGTGTTTTAGATGTAGCCATTTCAAATATGCTGATCAAAAGGAAGTAGTTTCCGTGATACTGTCTGAACATTCAAACATCCAGGTGGTACAGTTCATATTCCCTCAAAATTTGGCCCTAAACATTAATTTGTTCCCTTCCTGTCAAAGGGGGAAGGGAGTGGAGGATATCAAACAAAGTGCAGAAAGAGCAGAAAGATTATATAAAGGTTCGGCATTCAGTGTTTTCCTTTTTCTGCAGGTGTTACAGTACCTCCTACAGCTAAAATATGCAAAGTGGTTACTTCTTAGAATGCATGTTTCATGTCAACCACATGGACGCTACAGTATAGTATTGGTAATATCAGAGATCACATGCTGGCAACATTTCTACAAAGGAAATTGTAGCATAGAAATAAAACAATATTGTTGAAATAGTGTGAAAAATAAAGATGGAGAAGTTACACGCTTGGCACTGTAGCAACGGAAAAGGCCCGCCAGAGCATTTGATGCGCTGATAAAGATCTTGGCACTGTAGCAACGGAAAAGGCATGCGATAGCATTTGATACGCTGATAAAGAGCTTGGCACTGTAGCAACGGAAAAGGCGCGCACGAGCATTAAATAGGCTGATAAAGAGCTTGGCACTGTAGCAACGCAAAAGACGTGCAAGAGCATTTGATGCGCTGATAAATAAGCTTGGGCGATATTTCAATATATTTCGATATTGACCCATATCGATATGGCCAATATTGACTTCAAGGGTCTATCAATATTATGTTTTTTCAATGGTATTACACAATACATGAACTATTAAAAAGCTACACATGACTACTGTATCAAACATTTAAGTATTTATCATTAAACAACAACAAAAAGTTAATAAATTTCATTTATATCAAAATTTTAGGCAGTCAGTTGTGATAAAACGTTATTAAAACATCAATTTTGTGATAACAATTACCCAAAAATCCTTCCATGAACAAAAAACAACTTGACTCACGGAGTACAGAAGCATTGCGCAATACTTTAACTTTATACTTGATGGCTTACTGTTCAGGCAACAAAATCATAAGATGTTGAATCCTCAAACATCGTGTTAAGTTTCCTCAAAAGGAATAGTGAATCTGAATTTTTTTATCAAACTGTCATTAAATGACAAATCACTGACAGAACTATGAGGTTTTTCTCATTATTTTGTGCGTTCAGAAAGTTTAAAAGTGACAGACTGATCATGACAGCCTGGTCTTGCCAGATCGATCAGATACTGTACACTGTATACAATACAGTAACTACACACAGTATCACTACTGTACAGTACTTTTCTATGAACACACATCTACCACTGTTTCTTTCGAGTGACAACACTCATGCCATGATTGAAGCAGATTAGAAATTGGATTTAAGGTGTTATGAATATATGGACTTCTGAATGTCTAAATGTCCATAAAATGCTACCAAAATAATACCTTTTCAGGTGAACATTAATGAGAAGTAAGTGAGATATGAAATTTAAAGAAAAATTGGAGCCAATTTTTTTTAAGCATACAGTGTAGGCCTAGTACCAGTTCCACAACATTCTTTTTTTTTTTAAATATGCTGAGGCCTTGACTTTTTCAATGTTTCTATGCTTGATCTTTTGAGATAGAAACCATGTAAAGAACATTTTTAAACATAGTGGGTATTTTTTGAAGATGATATGTATATATTTTGCAGTGATTTCTGTTAATTTGTACAAAAAGTTTTACTTGACTTTTTTTGAGCCGAGATTACCTTGCACAGAACAGTACATAGGACTTACGTATGACGTCATATAATATCGATATTTCAATATTATCGATATTTTTCAGGTGATATATCAATATTGCATAATGCTCAATATTG
Source organism: Chiridota heheva (assembly GCA_020152595.1). NCBI lineage: Eukaryota > Metazoa > Echinodermata > Holothuroidea > Apodida > Chiridotidae > Chiridota > Chiridota heheva. Next base: position 1,913,597 of record JAIGNY010004509.1, read on the forward strand.
CCCAAGCTTACTGATCAAAGATCTTAGCACTGTAGCAACAGAAAAAGTGCGCGAGAGCATTGATGCGCTGATAAAGAGCTTAGCACTGTAGCAACGAAAAAAGCGCTCAAGAGCATTTGATACGCTGATAAAGATCTTTGCACTGTAGCAACAGAAAAGGCGCGCGAGAGCATTTGATGTGCTGATAAAGAGCTTAGCACTGTAACAACGAAAAAGGCGCGCAAGAGCATTTAATACGCTGATAAAGATCTTGGCACTGTAGCAACAGAAAAGGCGCGCAAGAGCATTTGATACACTGATAAAGACCTTGGCACTGTAGCAACGAAAAAGGCGCGCGAGAGCATTTGATATGCTGATAATGATTGACATGTAAACCATGACGTGAAGCATCATAATCTCCTTTTATTTGAGTTACTTGGAAAATTTTTGGAGTGCTTAGGGAAACTAAGAATATGTTAATTTTGACCTTTGATACAGTATTTTGCAAATATGCACACACAGCCTAAAAACTGCTTCTACATATCTCTAGTATTTTGCTAGCAAGGGCAAGTAAAATCCAGATGAGATGAATGTTGCTAGCGCTAGAAAAGAAAATTATCTGAACCAAAGTTAATTTGGGTTATTTTCTATAAACTAGGTCAATTCATGAGGGAGCTTTTTTAGGCTTTTTACGGAGGATGTTTGAACATGAGAAGCGGAAACGACCTGTTTGCTTGGGAGATCTACTTGGTCTAAAGTTCACATACTGTAAACACTAAACAGTAATGTTAAGATGGTACAGTATGTTACCTGAAAGTATCCCCTTGGAGATAAAAAGTCCTCTTTATAAACTTTTTGCTAAGATGAATGACCTCAATTTATGATCCTTTGATTCTTCTTAAAAAGTGCATTTAGTGGAAATTCATAAAGTTGAATTCCCTGGAATAAACAGTTGAAGTTTGCATAGTGAAATTGAACGTTATAGTTAGAATAAATGCTGTATAACAGTTTTTAACAAATTCCTTTATGAATTGTAAAGAGTCGCACTACCTAAGGTAATCGCACCAGACAATTGTTTCAGAATGTACTATGTATGCATCATACAGTTTTGCCAGATATCAATGTCAAAGTCGAATATTCAGGAGTAACTATAAGTACATGTAGGCGACAAAAGTACTTATCTTGGACTCCAGGATAATACCCACTCACTTTACTGAGTGTCCCTTTGATGCAGATCTACCGTGACTGGGGTTTAATTTGGGTGACACCTCCCAAATTTTGCTTTATATTATCATTAAATTATCATATTTCTTTAAAAAACTTTTTTTGTATAGGCTTTGTCTCATCAAAGTTTCCTGGAACTCTATAAATGCAAAACGTGAAAATTGTCATTGTAATAAATAATTAGTATACAAATAAAATTATACAACATTTGGTGCTTTAAAATCAGCTGGTAATTGCTTTCATAGCATTTTTTCCCATTAAAACGTTTACGGGTAGCACGATCAAGTTTGAGAAATTCTTAATCAGATACAACTGTGCCCCTTGACAAAAGAATGAAAGATTCTAGATTAATTTACATGAGAAAATGAGAGCTTTTCTTAAATAATAGCATACATATTTGCAGTTGCTTCAATTATTAGGTGTGAAATAAGCTTGGGTGATATATTTCGATATTGACCTATATCGATATGGCTGATATTGAGTTCAAGGGTTGTATCGATATATCGATATTATGTTTTTTCAATGATAATACACAATACATGAACTATTAAAAAGCTACAAATGACTATCACACATCCAAATATTTTTTTATTAAACAGTTACAAAAAGTTAATAAATTTCATTTATATCAAAGTTTTAGGAAGTCAGTTATGATAAAACTTTATTAAAACATTAATATTGTGATAACAATTATCCAAAAATCCTTCCATGAACAAAATACCACTTGACTCGCGGAGTACAGAAGCATTGCACAATACTTCAACTTTATACTTGATGGCTTAATGTTCAGGCAACAAAATCATAAGATGTTGAATCCTCAAACATCGTGTTAAGTTTCCTCAAAAGGAATACTGAATCTTAATTTTTATATCAAACAGTCATTAATTGACAAATTTTGATAAAACTATGAGGTTTTTCTTACTATTTGGTTCATTCAGAAAGTCTAAGTAAAATCAGAACGATCAGATAATGTACAGTGCAGTAACTACATACACACAGAATCACTACTGTACATTACTTTACTATGTACACATACCATCTACCACTGTTTCTTCTGAGTGACAACACTCGTGCGATGATTGAAGCAGACTAGAAATTGGACATTATGCTTTATATATGGACTTCTGAGTGTCTAGAAGTCCATAAAATGCTACCAAAATAATGCCTTTTCAGTAAACTTTCATACGAAGTGAGTTATAAAATTTTAAGAAAAATTGAAGCTGATTTTTGTAAGGCATACAGTGTAGGCCTAACCCACTTCCACAACTTTTTTTTTTTTTTTTTTTTTTTAGAATATGCTGAGGCCTAAACTTTTTCAATGTTTCTGTGCTTAAACATTTTTAAACAAAGTGGGTGTTTATTTGAAGATGATATGTATATATTTTGCAGTGATTTCTCTTAATTTGTACAAAAGGTTTTACTTGACTTTTTTTGAGCCGAGACGAGATTACCTTGCACAGAACAGTACATACGACTTACGTATGACGTCCTATAATTTGCATATTGATATCATCAATATTTTTCAGGCGATATATCAATATTGCATAATGCTCAATATTGCCCAAGCTTAGTGTGAAAGTTGAAAACACACAAAGTGATATTTTGTCCCCAATTGTGGTGGATTTCTTGCTATTCATATGGTTTTAAATTGAAAACCACACAAACCATCTAATCTTGCCTGAAGCTAGAACTACTGTATGAACTCTCTTCACCCACCAAGTGATAACAAGCAAACCCACTGTTTATCAAAAAAAGAAAATTACAACTTTCCCAAACATCAAAACATGATTTTTATCTCCAGAAATGATATTTCAAGAAAATTCTCCAGCTGAGAAAGAGACAGTCTGACATTAAAAAGTCATTAAATCAAGACTAGCTGAAAGCGCATCTGATAAGAGAAGTACAAGGGACCAAATCTGTCAAAAATGAGTAATGACTCGAGCGTGCCTTAAACCCAGTATTCATCTACCCTCAATCTGTGAACAGGTCAGATAGGAAGATGACACAGGCATCATACATGCTAACAATGCTCTTTTGACAAGGTCATCAATCATTTTTTGTTTTATCACTTTCTTTGGTTAATTTCAAAACTTTCTTTCACACTGTAGCAGAGAAAAAAAATATTTTTATAAGCTTTCCTGAAAGGTCTTCCTGTAACTCTAACCTTTGTGAATGAATCCAAAATTTCCGAAGATGGGAGAAAAGATTTTTTGTATTATTATTTTTTTCAAAATTTAATTTAGATATTTTTGGTACAAAATTGACAACTTACAAGTTAATTATTCTGATCACTTTTTTGTATTCAATACTTTGTGGACCTTTTAAGCCATTCATTTTGACAATTTTGTAAATTGAACATTGTCTTTGTGTATGAGTGGGTTTGTGCTTTAAATTACTTTTTTTGCAGAGTGATAGTAACAATTTTACATACAAAATATTCAAAGCAAGAAAAAAATTACAATTGCTTATCAAACTTCATAATTCTTGACAAAGCAATAATGACAACAAATGATGTCAGTACCAGGCTCAATGACTACAATGATGTGATTTTAATAAGAAAAAAATCTTCTGGGCAAAATAGAAAGGTTATAATGGAAGTATCTGAAGTTGTATATTATAACACACTGTACAAAATGTTACTGTACTTTAGTTAGAGCCTAAAGTGCTGTTTCAATCAAGTTCAACATAGCAAAGAATTAACGTTTTGTATGAAGTATATATTCGAACACAAGCTTGCTGGTTTAATTCTTCACGCATGTTACACTGTACAGTAAAATAATCTCAATCAATAGCACCACTGGTAAGTGTCAACAAACTATTACTGCAACTAATATAGGAAATATATTTCTGCAATCATGAGTTTGACAAGGTATCCCTGAGTATGACAAGGTATTTCTGAGTATGACAAGGTATCCCTGAGTTTGACAAGGTATCCCTGAGTTTGACAAGGTATCCCTGAGTATGATAAGTATCCCTGAGTTTGACAAGGTATCCCTGAGTTTGACAAGGTATCCCTCTGTTCACCGAGCAACAACCGAAAAAGAAACGTGAACAGCTACTTACAATCTCTCCATATGCACAAGATGAACAAAAGCGTCCGCCTCTAATTCAGTTAATTTGTTCGCTTGTAATTCCCTGTAAAGAGAAACAAAACAATCAATAATCAATCAATATGCAAGAAATAAATTAATATGAATTAAATAAATTAACATATTGAAATTGAAGTTGTTAACTTGACAAAAGTCAAACGACTGATACAAGAATGTATCAAAACAACAAGCAATGTTTTACGCTGAACGTTCAAAGGTGGCTCATTAGTGACACATGATGTACAGCACAAATCAGATTTCCATATTCCAGCACTGGACCCTTTTGCAGGCCCCTGCCCTCACGTCATGATGATGAGTTTCAGTTGACATACATTAGAAAAGATGACCTGCATCGTTGATTGCCACGAAGCAGGGTTTTCTCAGCAAGCAATATGCTTAAATTACTGCATTTTATTGCATAATCAATTTTTTTCTTCAAAATACAACATTATTTGTGTGTTTACAAACTTCAAAACTGCAATTATAAACCATTTTGTTGCAATCTCAAGAGGGTGCAATAAGGATATACCTATATCATGCATAGCAAATATTCCAATACTGGGAAGATCTAAAGTTCTCTCCATTGAAGTTTGAACATAAGAAGATTCAATTATGTAAATTCCGTCATATCATGCATCAATAAAGCAAAACAAGAGAAACAGTGAAACAGGAAAATGGCCTCCAGTGAAATGCAAACTCTTATCATTTGCGTCTTTTATTCATCACCTTAAAAAATTGATGGTCCTCTTGTGTGCTTTATAAATGCATTCGAATCTCATTATTGAAATTAAAAATCTAAATTGTGCCACGGCATACTATCTCACTTGTGTGCAATTTCCACATAATACCTGAATTGTATTGATTTCCTGAAGCCTTAAGTGCTGCCAACTTACCAAGTAGGCATGCAAACCTTTTTTCTACTCAATCAATAAGCGCCGACACCTTCAGAACACATTAATCAGACCCTCAAAGCCAAGGTGACAAGACTCGAAGACTGTAAAAAGGTTTACCTTCTGGGCAGAAAGAGATTTGCTAATGGAAAATCTGCCGGGACTGTTGTCTAAGTATTTGTAGAGAGATATATATTTAAAGGTATATGCTTGCATATTTACAATTCTGATCAATGTCAAAGTTTGGTCCTGAAAGGATGATACAGGAAACAGTGTACATCATATAGTGCACGTATTACCAGCTAGAGGCTTGGAATTACCATTTTTTTAATGAAAATTAAATCTTAGATTGTGTATTAAAAGTCTCAAATAGATTTACCATTCCTATTCTGATAGACATGTAGTTCTATAATAACAAATTTATGAATTAAGTTCCCCTGTACAAATGGAATAATTCTCTAGAATATAATTTATGAAAGAAATCAATCAGAAATGGTGATTCAATTAAGTGAGTGTGCCATCAATTGAACTTGGAACCAAGGTAAGATCATTTTCAGTGTATATGACACATACTGTACCCTTGACATGGTCAGACATTTCCTGTGACAATCAGTGAGCAAGGCATACAATTTCAGCTAAGTACTGTAAAATCACGCAATTTGGGCAACATTCTTAGACATATTTTCTGGTACTGCATATTCCTCCACTACCCTGTTCCCCCCCCCCCTTCCCCGCACAAAAAAAGGTATCATTGTAAATATGTTTTTTATATAAATTTCTATAAACTGTTAAAATTTGGAAAAAGAATTGAAGAATGAAGAGTGCAGTAAGAACTATAACATAATGTAGGCAATACAAACACTGTGCAAATTGTTTTCATTGATGAAGAATTTCAAAAGTATGACTTATTTTCTTTTCTTAAACCAAAACAGTATTTACAGATCTTTATTAAACAGAAACAACTTACATAATCATTAAAACCTTTTGAATTTTGAAAAGAACTAAGTCATCTCAGTAAAATGATTCATCTAAAATATACTTAAATTCAATGAGATTAGTGAGAATGTTTGTCGAGCTTCCGGTCTGCGAAGCTTGGCAGATGTTCATTACACTTTAAGCAAGACATTTTCAGTCTCACCGAACAGAAAAACAAATCATACTATATGAATGATGCACACCCGGGGCAACAATGACACAATTCCAAAACAGTACAAAGTTGAGCGTTAAACATAATATTAATGGATTTTTCTATTTAACTTGAAGATATGTCTCACAGTCATTTTCATTTAAATTTGAAATATTCACTAATGGATTGGATAAAATGGGAAGGATTTTTATCTTTATCTTACAGAAGTGACAAAATGGGTAAAAAGTTATCATCATTTATTTGATTTATATTTGTTTGTAAACTTTTGTTGGTTAAAAACAAATACAGGAATAACTAGAATATTAGCACTCTCTAGAGCGCATACCTCTGCCCCGTTGCAATTCCAATATGCCAAAAATAATGTTAGAGTTCATTTGATCCCCATACCCAATATAATCTACCTCAGAAATCCTCGGCCCACCAAGATTCATTCCCAAGTTTTGATCTGTAATGAACATTTGCAATCTGAACACTTGAAGTTTATCTTCTGACTAGATTTCTTTCAATGCCATACCATTGTTTTCAGTGAAGCAACATTGTTTGAGCTCTATTCAGCTAGAGCTAGGAATCACATTCCATCATTTTCCAGTCATGGCAGAAACCAACTGTTTCATTTTCTTTTGATTCCAAAGAACCCTTGATGTAAGTCTCATTGAGTCCAGAAAATTGATTGCTTGGATATTCATTCAGAGCACAAAGTCATTGTTCAGCACATTGCATTGGAAAGTTTCAACTTAGTCTTGACAAGATCTCATCCTAAAACATCCCTACCCCTCCTGAAGTTTAATCACTTCTTCCTGAAACAGTAACAAATCTACACACAAAATTTAATCTAAATCCAATGATCAGTTTTTGAGCTATCTTAATGACAGACAAATTCACCTTAAAATGTCCCCACCCCTCCATTTCCACCCTTCCCCTGTTCCAATGTCTCAAATTTTAATCTCTTCTTCCTTATGCAGTATCAAAACCACACACTAAATTAAATCCAAATCCAATCATCAGTTCTTGAGATTTTTGATGACAGACAAACAGAGACAAAAAGATGTCCCCACCCCCATTTCCACCCCACCCCCATTTCCACCCTTCCCCTGTTCCAATGTCACAAATTTTAATCACTTCTTCCGTAAACAGTAACAAAACTACACACTAAATTTAATCCAAATCCAATAATCAGTTCTTGAGATATTTTATGATAGACAAACAGGGCAAAAACATGTCCCCACCCCAAATTTCTTCCTTCCCCTGTTCCAATATGTCTCAAATTTTAATCACTTGTTCCTTAAGCAGTAACAAAACCACACACCAAATTTAATCCAAACATCAGTTGTTCTTGAGATATCTTAATGACAGACAGACAAACAAACAAACAATAAACAGGGGCAAAAACATAACCTCTGTCCAACTTCGTTGGCAGAGGTACATGTAATAAAATATCAGAAATTAAATACTGCTGTGGCTACTTGATACCTGAAATGTTGAAATGCAGTAGGCCAAATCTGTTGATTTGTCCTAATGAATCAAACGAAGAAAATCTCCAAAAGAAAGTAAAAATATTTTACTAACATCAAATTATTTGGACAATTCTGTGTAGGCCATACATGCACATGCACTGTACATATACAGTACATGTAATGTACATGTACATCAATTCAATATCTGAAGGCCCAACTATCTTACATAATTTTTGTACAGTATGAACCCTCCCTCCAGTAAGCTCATCACTAAATTCACAATAATTACAAAAAAATAGTAAGTGTGAACAGTACACACTTGTAATACAGGTCTTTAATCAGATGAAGAGAATGGCTTTTCTCTTAGAAGAATGTCTGCCAGTAACAGAGACATTTTCAAAAGAGGGCTTTCCCCACAATATTCTCTGTAATATACTACTTAATATAGTACCCTGCATACTTTTGTTGCACATCTTGGCTCAATTGCAAGCTATAGTAACTGCACTGAGTTTAATATTAGTTAATTCACAGAGCTCATAAGCAATGCTACTGTAAATCCATCTCCAAAAGTTATTCACAAATTGACCCAAAATAATATTTAAGTATCATTATCTTTGACTCTGATTTACCTACTGTATGTTATGCTGGCCTGTTTTAATTGAAGTTAATATACAATTGTACAAAATTTTATTACAGTACATTAAAAGAATTTTGCAATTTGTGTTTTGTCTCAAGTTGCTGAATGTTTTACTAACAGTAACAAGCAGCAGGTTGCAGAATGACATTTTCCACCCAAATGTTTGTGGAGGTACTAGAAGGCTGCAGACGTAACTGACGTATAACAACATCAATATGCATTGTAACAAACTTCTATTCTCTGAGCTTCAATGAGAGGTGGGATAAAAAACAAAGCTGATTCTTTTACTGGATGTTCGGGTGAATGACATGCCAAGACTTACGTACTGTAAATGCCAGAGATGTTTCAACCACATGTAAAATCAGTCAAAACTGAAGGTGCTAATGGCATCATTTGAGAGTGTCAAAAACATGATTGTTACTAAATGAGAGAGTCAAAAACATGATTGTTACTAAATGAGAGTGTCAAAAACATGATTGTTACTAAATGAGTGTCAAAAACAGGATTGTTACTAAATGTGAGTGTCAAAAACAGGATTGTTACTAAATGAGTGTCAAAAACAAGATTGTTACTAAATAAGAGTGTCAAAAACAGGATTGTTACCATATGAGAGTGTCAAAAACAGGATTGTTTCTAAATGAGTGTCAAAAACAGAATTGTTACTAAATGTGTGTCAAAAACAGGATTGTTACTAAATGTGAGTGTCAAAAACATGATTGTTACTAAATGAGTGTCAAAAACAGGTTACTAAATGAGAGTGTCAAAACAGGATTGTTACTAAATGAGTGTCAAAAACAGGATTGTTACTAAATGAGTGTCAAAAACATGATTGTTACTAAATGAGTGTCAAAAACAGGATTGTTACTAAATGAGAGTGTCAAAAACATGATTGTTACTAAATGAGAGTGTCAAAAACAGGATTGTTACTAAATGGGAGTGTCAAAAACAGGATTGTTACTAAATGAAAGTGTCAAAAACAGGATTGTTACTAAATGTGTTTTGTTGAAAGCAAAAGAAAATTAGAATATAATAATACAAAATGATGAATTATATTATTCATGACTTTATTTGATATTTTGATATGCAATGTGTACATTTACAGTACAGTAAATTAGCACAAAGTAAATTGTGATATTCGAAATTATCATATTTTTATGAATTTGTTCAATCAGGGCAAAATAAGACATTCATTTTAATTTGCTAAGAGTGGAATGCAAAGTTTACCACTGACAAACATACAGAATAGCACATGTCACGTCTGTATGTCAGCATGCCTGTGAACGAAGGGTCATCGAAAAAGGTCAGAATCAATGTTGATCATGTTGAAAATGTTTTGAAAGAATGGGAAGCCTTAATTCACTAACAGTTTCTCATACATTTGTAAATGTACAGTAAGAAACACAAACTAAGAAATCATATGCAGTCCATTTCAGATTAATATGGAAACCAATGATAATACTGTATGTATTTTTCTATTGTACAGCACATACTGTAATGTCTAAAAACTTACTGTAAGACTGTTACACAATTATTTTACTTTATTGGAATTTTGTTTTGACAAGTACTGTACAGTAACATTCCTCATAATAAAATAACAGATTAAAAGAATTAAAGTTTCTATTTAACCAACTTCTTAATAATTTGACCAAGTTTTTAAAGTAATGGGTCGGCCCCATGGTCCAGGGGGGATGGCATACTATACATGTCACTTCTTAAGCTTTCCAATTCTGTATGTTAGAGATTTGGACAAAGGATGCGCACACAATTGTCAAACAGTAGAATTATTGTACCAGTTTAGTATCTAAATGATGCAACATCTAAGCACTCCCAGAATAAACCACTTCAAATATAATTGTGCTATAAGTACTGTGCATTTAATACTACAGTAGCAATCAGCTAAATTTCACGATTTCAACGAAACTTCACACAATCATTAGTGTATCACTAAAACAAAATGCAGGTAGTTATTTTTTGTTTTTATTTATTTATTGATTTTGTTATTGAAAATAACTTACTGTACTACAGTGTGTACTGTACATCTTGCAGAAGTCTTAAAGAAGGTACAGTACTTCACAAGAGCCAATGATCTACAGGTTTAATTACTCTACTCGTATAACAACAAAAATAACGCGTTTATGGCAACATGCCAACAGTTACTTACTCATGCATTATTTACAAAAAACAGCTCAAAAGGAAAAGTTGATATACTGTTAAGAAAATATGAAGAGGCTCGAATGAAATTGTTAAGATTCAGAATTCATATCCTGCATCTCTTTATTTCATTCTATATTTCTTTTTAATACTTACATGAAAACTTAATTTTTCCAATGGTATTACAAGTTAAGTTAGATGTCTATGGTAGCATAGAGTTGTGCAAGCCAAGTTAAAGGAATATTCCCATAAATTTTTGTAATTTTTTTTTTGGAAAGAGCATACTTTTTAGAGCCAATTTGGTACAAAAATCAGGTTGATTCCATTCACGAGATATAGATTTTTAAACATTTCCCAATTGCATTTTAAAGGTTTTGTACAGTATGATGAATTCGTGTTTGATGATGTCATTGAGGCAATTCCATGGCAAATGTTTATGTATTTCTTTCAACGTTAGTTAATTGGTTGTTTCTGTATGATTAGAAACAATTTTCCAAAAGCAATTGAAGTAGGGAATATTTGGCAATGTATATAAATACCTAACTCTCATCAATTTATTTTTCTAGCAGGTTTTACTAATAAAAAAAGGATGACAGATTTTAATGAAATTTGCAGGAGAATGTGTTGCTATGATGTGATACTGAGCCTTTTCCTATTCGTTTATTGGCATTTTTTGTGAACCTTAAAATTTGAATATCTCCAGGTAGGAATAACATATCAACATGATTTTTGTACTAAATTGTTTCTAAAATTATTCTCTTATTTATGAAAGGTTACGAAAAAACACGAGAATAATCCATTAAATGTCTATGGAAGCATAGAGTTGAATAGCATTTTTAAAGTAAACATTTTTGTGTCAAACAGTTAGTCTTTGAATTTTAGAAATACTGTTCTGTACCTGTACAGGTAACATGTAAGTTATGACTAAACAAAGTTTTTGAAATTTTTAATCATCATGATGTACTGTATGACTAGAAAGACAATTCAAAATCTTAATTCTTGAAATTTCTTTACAAACTTTCAGTACCTCAAAATGATGAATACAGAACAGATGTTTCCAAGAAGTACTGTTCTATGAATACTACAGTACATACATACTGTACTGTTCCAACTTTAAAGGGCCATGCTAATGTATTACATGTACAGTATAGGATCTTCCACATTACCCTTCTACCACTTTTTTTACATCTTTCGTTCTTGTTATCTGTACACCTCCATGTTTTCAACCTATACTGTAACACCCAAGCCAGGAAGCTGGCGACTCAATATCAAAATATGACATGCACTGTACATGCATGGTTTCGTGTTTGGTTTGTTGACAAAAACATCAAACTCAGGATGTTACAACCTGACCTCAGGATGTAGCACCAGGATGTGTTTAAATAAAACACACACAAAATATGGACCTTTCAAATATTCCAAAATATTAAGATACTCAAGGAATAGGTGATAAAATTTCATGGAAGAAGTTTCACTTCTCCCAGCTACTGCAGAAAGAGACCAATTCTATGGCAAAGCTTGTGTAAAGCCAAGAACAAGTATGGTAGTGACTGCTACTATAGTAGTTTTGCCACTACCAAAGTATGGTAGTTTTGTTACTACCAAAGTATGGTAGTTTTGCCACTACCAAAGTATGGTAGTTTTGTTACTACTAAAGTATGGTAGTTTTGTTACTACCAAAGTATGGTAGTTTTGTTAATACCAAAGTATGGTAGTTTTGCCACTACCAAAGTATGGTAGTGACTGCTACTATGTTAGTTTTGCCACTACCAAAGTATGGTAGTTTTGCCACTACCAAAGTATGGTAGTTTTGTTAATACCAAAGTATGGTAGTTATGTTAATACCAAAGTATGGTAGGTTTTGTTACTACCAAAGTATGGTAGTTTTGTTACTACCAAAGTATGGTAGTTTTGCCACTACCAAAGTATGGTAGTTTTTCCACTACCAAAGTATGGTAGTTTTGCCACTACCAAAGTATGGTAGTTTTGCCACTACCAAAGTATGGTAGTTTTGCCACTACCAAAGTATGGTAGTTTTTTCACTACCAAAGTATGGTAGTTCTGCCACTACCAAAGTATGGTAGTTTTGCCACTACCAAAGTATGGTAGTTTTGTTACTACCAAAGTATATTAGTTTTGTTACTACCAAAGTATGGTAGTTTTGCCACTACCAAAGTATGGTAGTTTTGTTACTACCAAAGTATGGTAGTTTTGCCACAACCAAAGTATGGTAGTTTTGCCACTACCAAAGTATGGTAGTTTTGCCACTACCAAAGTATGGTAGTTTTGTTACTACCAAAGTATGGTAGTTTTGCCACTACCAAAGTATGGTAGTTTTGCCACTACCAAAGTATGGTAGTTTTGCCACTACCAAAGTATGGTAGTTTTGCCACTACCAAAGTATGGTAGTTTTGCCACTACCAAAGTATGGTAGTTTTGCCACTACCAAAGTATGGTAGCGATTGCTACTATGGTAGTTTTGCCACTACCAATATTATTTCAATGTGACGTCTTGCAATTTGCATATCAATATAATCGATCGATATATATATATATATATATATATATATATATATATATATATATATATATATATATATATATATATATATATATATATATAGCAATATAGCGATATTGTCTGGAGGTGAATATCGCCCAAGCTTAATTGGGGGTCCCACTCATCGTTGTGAGACAACTTGGGTGGATTTGATATTTTGTTGGTTGGTAGTAGGGGTTTCTGTTAGTGTTGGACTGTGTTTTTTGGCCTGAATGGTGAGGAGTAGAAGGTAAGATTGAGGAGGGTTGAGGCAGTTGACAGGGGTCTGTGGGGGTTCTGGGGGTTGCCTTTTGACATTTAATTTGAGGTGAACTGATGGGTGAGATCCTAAGGGGGATGCTTGTTGGTGATGTGGTATTCCCCAGGGTGGGGGAGTGAAGCAGCATGTTGGTGTAAGGGGCCTGAGGTGTTGGTGGATGAGGAAGTACTAGAAGGGAACAAGGGAGAAAAGGGGAGTAAGTGGTCCCTCATATTGAAAGCTGAAAAGTGGGGAGGGGAAGTGGGGAGGGGAAGGGAAGTGGAAAGAAGAAGTGGAGAGGGGAAGTGGAGAGGGAAGTGGGGATTGGAAGTGGGAAGGGAAGTAGGGAGGAGAAGTGGGGAGAAGTGGGGAGAAGAAGGGAAGTAGAGGGGAATTAGGGAGGGGAAGTGGGGAGGGATGTGGAAAGGGGAAGTGGGGAGGGGATATGGGGAGGGGGTATGGGGTTTAAGGTTAAGTGTTGGTGGTAATTGGGTTGGAGTGGGTGATGACTTGGGAAAAGGTGAGGGCGTTGAGGTTGAGCTGGTTTGGGTATTTAGAGTGTAGGATTTTTCTGGCTTCAGGGCATGAGATGTTATGAAGTGTTTTTATCATGGAGACATCCCTTCTCCCTGAGCCACTTGGGGCAGGAGTTGGAGGAAGCAGGGTGATTTCTGGAGCAGTTTATGTAGTTGGGCTCATTTTTGCAGCCTGTGTGATCATGGGATTGGGAGCCACAAGCAGCACACAGCTCGGCTGGGAGGGACAATTTGTTTTGCCGTGGCCAAACCTCTGGCAATTGTGGCATCAGAAGCGGGGAAGGGGGATTGGTATGTAAGGGGAGATGGGGATGTGGAGGTAACCGATGTGAATGGAGGTGGAGAGTTGAATGTGAGGAAGTAAGTGTTGGTCTGGATGAGAGAAAGTTGGCGGACGTCAGTGATGCCCTATGACGTACTGTAAGCTTGAGGTCTGTTGTCTCCATGATGATGGAAACAAAAGGAAAGTTGAGGGTAAAAATTAAGTTACAGAAGACGAAAAAAAGATAAGAAGGGGGGGGTGAAAAGGGGACGTAGCAGGGACGGTTGAAAAAGAAGGGTACAAAGTGGAAAAACAGGATGAAATGGGAGGTGAATTAGAGGTGAGGAGAAGTCAACGCAATTCGACAGGCTCCGGTGCGATGTGTGTGTTAGGCTAAGCTAACGATGGGTGTAGGATGAAAAAAATCAGAAAGGTATTACTAAAATTACAATGGAAAAATCAGGAAATCCAAGGCACAAGATAAATAGATTCTCAGAAAAACTTAAATGAACGGAAAATTAGAAGAAAGGAAAAGTGAATATGAAAGGTTAATTTGAACAAAATAATGAACAAAATATAGTGCACTATACTGCATCTTGCCACGCATACATACAAGTAGTTCTTTCAGAAAGAACAAGTAAGGATTTCATATTTACCAGAAAGAGTTTAAACTCTGAACAGAATAATTAGAAATGTCTTTAAACTGCAACAAAATAACCTGTAAAGTTTGGCTAATTAAAGTTTAAAGAAATTGCAAAAGTTATGATGTATGAAATAGAAGACAGATCAATATCTTTAATATACAGTAGTTTATTTGAAGTTCTGCCCAAAATTCCACTCACTAAAAGCAAATTATTTTCTCCTGCTCAATTTTGATTGAGACTGAGATTTCATTAATTATTAATAGTAGTATTTAATATACTAGTTACATGCTAAAAATATACTATTAACAAACAAAAATGATTTCAGTTAGTACTAGGTTTTTGCTGGGTCATTAGGACTTTAGGACTTACTGTACAGCAAAAAGAATTCTGAAAGGTGGAATAGACAGTTTCTAAACAAGACAACAAAAATCATAACGTTCCCACCATTTTTCACCCCTGGGGTCCACCCTACCCCTCATGAGAATTTTTTTTAAATTAAAATTACTATTCTTTTTTTTTTAACTTAATAATCTCAATTAACCTCATAAATGAATACAGAACGATAGCATGCATTAATGTGCCCCTCAACAAGTCTAACACCCTGCCCCTATTTAAATCAAGCTGGGGGTCTGTTTATATTGTCCTATATTATATCATACATGTTGGAAAACTGCTTTTAATTTTTAATAAATCATACAATTTCTATATTTCTTTCCACAATGTAATTACAAATAATTGAATTCTATTTTAGTATGTTGGACTATATTCTGATGGTTGTGGGGGTATGGTAAAGATACAAATATGCTTTATCAGATGTGGCTGCTAATCCTCAGAGAATTTGGTCCTATGATTTCTTTGGGTTAACATAAATCAATCAATATTTTTTCTCAGCATAATTAAACTTTGGATAATTCCTTGTACATGATGTACTGTATGTAAATGTTTTTATAAATCCCACACACATGATTTTGTTTTGCAGGAGACCTTACACAATTTGTCATGCTGTACAAAGACATCAGCTTGCTTGGTTTCTAGTATGAAGGACAAGAACAACATGCATGTTTGCATTTGGGCAGCCATCTTATTTTCATACACATTTTAAATACAATGTATATGCACACATTTTATGACATACTGTACTATAAATGGTTGGTAATGGCATAGAATAACTTTTCACCACTATCTTTGAACTGTCCTTAACCTTTGGTGTTTGATAATTTATGAAAGGAAAGTGCATTATAAAACTTGTTAAACTAAAATGTTAGCACTCTTGTAGAGTGCATACTGCACCTCTGCCCACTTGATAATCAGGGAGCAAATTGTTCTGGTTTGCATCTCAATTTCAATGCAAAACATTGTGCATAACGTCGTTTAAAAATATTGCAAAATAAATAAACAGAAAAAGGTTTTAACAGAGCTGAAATTCTACGTGCTTCGCAAAAGATGGCGGCCATTTCGAGAGGACTGATCGATCAGAACTTCCAGGGTGATGGCGTAGTTTTTAAATGTTTTACGGCGAGGTATTACATAATATGTAAGAGTTTCACAATGAAAGCCAAAGTAAAAAAGTTAAGCGATGTTAAATTTAAATGACATTGAAAGGAAGTTATCTGTTCTTTCTAAACTGAATTTCCATGCACATTTTCCACAAAAAATTGATAAATTATACTGTACAAGTAAACTTTGTCTAATTTGGAAAGCAAAATACCAACGTTTATTTGGGCAATGGAGTCAATACTTTTGCCATACTAATTGCGCGATTTTTTACTTCATAGCAGAAAAACTGAAAACTGCATTGAAAAAGTACCATTTGAAGCATATTAAAATAAAGAGTAATACAAAAACAATAAGGCCTACATATGCATTATTATTGCTAATCAATTTTAATGTATTGCTAATCATTTTTAGCAAGACTGCTAATCAAATTTTTACAAACAAATTGCTCCCTGATAATTCCAACATGCCTAAAAGTTTGTAAAGTTCACCCCCATTCCCAACACAATTTATCTCAGAATTACCAGACCTACTAAATTTGATCCCCAAATCTCTTCCTAACATTTATTCAGTATTTGCTATTTGCATTATGGATACTTCAGGGTTATATACCTTCATTGTTTTTAGTCTTATTCAGACTACACATTAATTGTTTGAGTTCTTTTCAGGCAAGATTCACCTTCCATCCTTTTTCATTCATGCCAAAAGCAATTGTTTTGATTTTGTTTGATACCCAACCACTAGATTTGATTTTTTTCAAAGTCCAGAAAATTGATTGGTTGGAAATCCTTCCAGGGCATGAATTCATTGTTCAGCACATTCCAATGGAAAGTTTGAAATAGATGTTTTGATAGATTTCATAAAAAAAAACATTACCACCTCTCCAATTTGTGCCCTTCCTGTTCCAATATGTCTCATTGTAATCACATCTTCCTTAAGCAGTAAACCCAACCCAACACACACACAAATTTAATCCAAATCTAATCATCAGTTGTTGATGGCAAACAAATGGACAAATGCAGGTGAAAACTAAACCTTAGTCCAACTTTGTTGGCAGAGGTAATAATTCAGTCATGACATCCCATAATTCAGTCATGACATCCCATAATTTAGTCATGACATCCCATAATTCAGTCATGACATCCCGTAATTCAGTCATGACATCCCATAATTCAGTCATGACATCCCATAATTCAGTCATGACATCCCATAATTCAATCATGACATTCTATAATTCAGTCATTACATCCCATCAGCAAATGTGCACATTTGTTTATCAAATTGTCACCGTGATGTTATTGAAACACTATTAAAATTAAAAACAAAATCAAAAATTATAGGGAAAAAATATATTCTCATATACATATATGTACATTAACGATCCTATTGTTTTTCAACGTATTATGACAGTATTTCAAAAACGTTAAATTTATGTATGTGCACTGACAAACAGCAACAACATGAGACTGCATAACTCAAAATCAAATTACCCAGCAGACCAAAATAACATACTGTATTAGGCCTAATGTAAACAATGCATGAGTATACTTTTTAAAAACCAAACCGGTACCAATTAAACTTTAAGTTATCATATGTATCATGTACAGTAAGACCATTACTCCAGTGTACAGTGAGAGAGTTGTGTTCTTAATTCTGTTAGTGTTACACTGTGGTATTTACATAGTCAGACACATTACAAAACATGTAGGGGCCTCAGTGCAGCATTACAGTTCAGGCCTATTAGCAGTGGGACATATATTAAACATTTATCTAATTAGATAAAAGGAAACTAGGGAATTAATCATTTTAAATCACATTAAAAAACTAAAAAAATACTTACAAATCAGTAACCCATGATGGTAAATCTGCAGGAAGCGCTTTCAAACGCAGCCGACTGCAGGCAACCACGGATGACAAACATGAGCAGGCCTCCGGACACAAAATGTTCGGATTCCGTCCGCCTAAAACACTTCCAAAGAAAGATATTGTCCACGCTACGACAACAAGAATTGTCATATTCCACCACCTTACATCTGGCTTCGTATGAGTGGGTGCCATGATGAAAATCTCAGGCCTTAAAAGGCCTCAAACTCCTCACACATTCAATGTGTTATATTCCAAAACAACTCTGCCTCTCTGATACGATCTCGCGGAACTGAGTTGAAAACCAACTGGAAAAAATAAGCTTCCCCTCGGAACAGGCGATTTGTATCCTGTAGAAAAACCATAGAAATTAAATATCAGAGTCTCTTTCCAGTAAAATTATTGTAGATACCGCCATTTTTCGATGCTTCTTCGGAGATTCTTAACTGCGGTTTACTAATGCATACAAGAAATACCTTATTGTCCAACAAGTCGCATACTGACTAACCAACTACGTACGTACGTATATACTGTACATTACCGTACGTATACTGTACATTAAGTGTATTGCATATACGCACACACTGTGTATGCGGCCAATGTGTACACTATAATTTGCATAGTAAATTCAGCTGGGGTCAATGCTATTATGCATGCATTCTCATAAGGATTGAATTTGTTGATTGGACAGTTTTTAATAGCTTCGACCTTTAGGGTAGACTTAGTACGGTCGTTCTATTGAAAAAAATACAACAGAAATTCGTACAACTTTATCTGGGGTGCAGTGGCACAGGAAGAACTTAAAGAATGTTTTGGAAAGTTGAATGTTAAGGCAAGTTTGAGATCAGGAAGAATAGGACGTCAAATGATACAATTTTCTTTTTAAATTATACAACTAATTGCAAAGCGGAAGTGATTGGAAGGATATCATCAAGCTTTGAATATCTTCCTTATAACAAATAATTGTAATTATAATCCCTGTAAAATATTTTGAAAACAAACTGCCAATATAATTATCATTACAAATAATAAAGAAGGGAAAATTAAGACATAATAGATACAAAAAACTTCATGCAAAGCTAAAACCATCAACATCTCTACTTAAATTGTATAATTTTAATAAAGATGATGAGAAACAATTGTAAGTAACAAAAAAGGGCACTTCTTTCCCTTACCCCGTGCAATGGAGTGCACTTCCCCCACCCCATGTCCCCTCCCCCCCACCCGTGTGTTGAAGGACAAGGGGAGATCGCCCCTATTGTCCCCGGCACGTGGTGCATACGTCCTTGCATATTAGGGCCGTATAAATAGAAAGTGGAGCACCGGGCGTATTATCAAGCAGAGGTTCTGACGGGGACATACTGAATACGCAACGTTACACAACACGTTCCAAAAAGTAAAACTCCCACCTAAATGTGAAACATAAATCTCCCCCTCTCTTATTCCTCCCCAACCCCTGGACCATATATAAGTCATGATATGATACACTAAATCAATACAGATTTATCAGCAATTTGTCCAATTTCACGACGGATTTGCCACCACGATCATAATCAGGGAAACAGGCATCAGCGGCGCTGCGGGGGCGTTCTCCCCACAAGATCGCTTTGCTCCCACTTTCCCAGGCTTCCGCATCAAGCGTTGTATTGCGACATATTTTGTCAGATCTACAGGCTTTTGTCCCAATGAGACTATGCTCTTCCTTTCTTGATCCCCAGCATCGAATCCTGGCGCCACCACTGGTTATATGTGAGCCTGTTACCCCGAGAGAAATCAATAACCCATTCAAATGGAACAGAGTCGAGCCTGTGAGTCGAGTACACCCCCACCCAGAACAGAATTGAGACCGAAAACTAAAAACATCTATACGAATGCTTCTTTTAGTGTGCGTAAGAGATTTTGGCAATACTTGTGGTTACACATTTATATCTTGTATAGAATTCATGACTCAGGTTTACGTAACCCGTGTTTGCAGTTCAACTTTCTCCTCATTTATTCGAAGTTTCTACAGCTGCATCCTTTTACCTGCTTTTACTAAGCGTCTAAATTTCGATAGATGGCGATTATTCGCTTTCAAAAGAGTTATAATTAAGCCGTGACTATTTCAACGACTTTTTAACAAGATGAAAAGGCGCTCTAAAGACAGGTGGTTGGAAATGAAAAGGTTTTGGTACAGATAACCCTTACAAATCAATAGGATCCTTCGCAGTACAGGTGTGGGACACGATGACAAAACACCCTCGTGAAATTGAAGATCACTATTTGATTTCTTTATTTCAATGACAGTGTCGGCATTTAAAAAAGAAAATCATCTTATAAAGAGTCTGTCACCTTCGGAGATTATCTTATTTTTCTGTTTTTATATTCATCACCTAAACGTAAAAGGCCATCGTGAATTTTTAGAGGACGGGAAGTTTTAAGTATCCCATATTTAAATAACAATAACAACTTCGTAGACAGTCTAACAAATTCACCAGGTAAATTTGTGTGATATGGCAACGTCTTGTGCTACCTGAGTATATAAACATAATCATCGATCAGCATGACAGCTGTATGAGTCTTTTCGTTTTAGCAAGATAGTAAAAAAGTAGCATTCCATTTTTGTTAGTCAAAAAAATGAGCAAATTCATCTAAAATTTCAATTTGCTGACCGAAGTAATAATTTCGGGATGATATGAACATGATAAAGGTCTATATATGCAATGTTATAAATCATATATACATGAAAGTAAAGGCAGTGCAAAATTATGTAATAATTCTCTATATTCAGATATTTCTTTCATTTTCTGAATCTTAATAATTATCATATGTATCTTTTCCAATAAGATGTTAACTTGAAGTTTGGCTATATAAGATCCCAAACCTCGTTGTCCGAAATAGTTGCTGCCCTTAAGATGCATGATCAGATGATGAAAACAATTGTCAGAGTGAACTTCTGCAAAATACATACAATGGTTTTACATCTGTTTTAATTGAATGAAATAAAAAGTGCATGGTGGGATCAAACTTAAGATTTTGAAAAAGGTCGTGTAGAAAAGCCAATATTTTGAATTCTTTTGATGAGATCTTGTTGACCATTTGAATGGTTTTCAAGGATTTGAAATTCATTTTATCTAATGGTACCTCCATCTGTTTGACATTTCAGACAAATATTCACAAGTTGGAACTTTAGTATGAGCTTGATTAATTCCGCAGAAGAAACTTAGCTCCTGTATAAAAAGATCTTCAAACCGTCAAATATCGTGAACAGCTTTCGTATCTTGCGAGAAAAAAACGGCTGTAATAGTTTGTAGATCATTCATATTTGAAAAAAATATGTTACAGATTTGTAAAAGAAAGCTGTAAATAGCTAAACGTTTGACAACTATTTATATACATATAGTATGACGACAGTCATTGCAAGTTTGTGTGAAATTGATTAATATGAATAGCGAAGGTAAACAAAATATTACATGATGAAGAAAATACTTTCATTCCACTAAAATTTTGGCTAATATTTTCTTTCCCATTTTTTTAGTTTTAGGATTAGTTCAGTGCTTCTGCATGTTCATCATATGTGTAAGAATCGGGGGCTCATGACCCTCCACTTTTCCACAAAAGTGCCCTTTTTGAATATAAAAGTGCCCCCGAATATAGAAACTGGCAACTTTTGTCAGTCCCATGCATGTACGGGATGAATGTCTCACCAATGAAAAAATTGTCCCTTTTTAAAAGTGAAGTGCTCCTTTTACTTTACTGTATTGTTTTGGGCCCATTAATTTTATCTACATATTGGGATGGGTGCATATCACTTGAAAAGTGCCCCTAAAAGGTTGTGACCCAATTTTTCGAAAGCTTCCTACACCCCTGATGTTTAAATGAAAGAGTACAATAAAAGGAACAAAATGGTGAATAATTGTCTCATCTAATCATCTAGTTCATCATCATCTAATTTGAGGATCTAATTCTATGTTAAACGTAAAAGAACTAACGGCCGAAACTTAAGGGCGTTATTTTTTGCCAATTTCTGCAGATTTAAACCAATAGGACTCGCATTACAAGGACTGTTTTTACATAAATTTTCACCCATCTGCCCATCGCGCGCAAGCAAACAAATTCCAAAACGTCGATTGAGAACACGTACAAATTTCGAATACTCGGGTTGGGATTTAGTCATGTTTATGATATTGCGTACCGCTGGGTGCAAAAAAGGTATTCGTCTTATTATGAGACTCAATTTAAATACGCCCTCACTTTTTGACCAACAACACCTTTAAAGCTCTATCTAATTAGCAAATCAGATCTCCGAGCTTATTAAAAATAAAATTGGTGCAAAATTCAGTAAATTTTGTTTCTTTTCCTTTTACAAAATTTGTATTCCAATAACATAAGGCTGGTTACCGTGACAAGTTTTGTTCCAGTTTTACATGTTCAGGGACAGAACAACTGACTGTCCTCCTTTAAAATGTGTGACCTTTTCTTTTAGAATTTTCACAATTTTCATATTTAAGAAAATAATCGTTCTTTTGTCGTAAAATATGAAAGAAAAAATATGTAAAAAGTATAATGTTTCTAAAAAAACGATGTTGGGTTGCATGCCCCTTAAAATACGAAAATATTTGGTACCGACCACGTTTGGACTTGCATTCTCCACATGTGCAATTGAGCTACCCCCTGTAATGGAGCAAACTACAGTCAGAGATTGTAAGAGCCCGGGGCAGGCTTACGTGGATTTATATTTCATTGAAGGAGCTATAACCTTTTAACTACCCCCTTCAGTAAAGATGCAAAAATTCACATGAATTCACTTTATGCAATTCATATGCGAATGATTAAACACACACACACACACACACACACATATATATATATATATATATATATATATATATATATATATATATATATATATATATATATATATATATATATATATATATATATATATATATATATATATATATATATATATATATATATATATATATATATATATTTATATATATATATATATATATATATATATATATATATATATATATATTTATATATATATATATATATATATATATATATATATATATATATATATATATATATATATATATATATATATATATATATATATATATATATATATATATATATATATATACATATATATATATGTACACATATACATATATACTCTCATGGTCTTCTGAGGCGGAGTTGGGGGAGGTATGGTAGAAAGGGAGGATCTGGTTGGGAGCCGTCCACCAAATGTCACGATTGCATTGACAATTACTTATGTTTATTCTGGAAAGCGAAATTTTATTTTGTCAATTATCACATGAGCATATAAAACACACATTTGCATGAATTACTTTACAGATGCGTGGACTTGGGCTTAACATTGAAACAAACGATGGTCCAGACATATTTATGGATCGAATCTGTGTCTGTGGGGAAACGGAGGGAGAGGGGGGGGGGGGGGGAGGGGTTTCAGTTGACCAATTTCGTATATGTATATACGTCTAGAAAACAAATTATTTTAGTTTGCGGTTTGGTAAAAATGTCGTAAATGCATGTCACCTAGTTTGAAATTTGCAAGCAAAACAGGTTTGACCAACTTTTTACCAAAGCGACCCACTTTTCACCAAACTGATAAGTTAGAGTTATTTATGGGGATGATACCCATCCCTACTCCCCCACCCTCTTAAATCTCATGGTGCTAAATGCTACTTACCTCAATAGATCATTCCAATGGTAACTTATATCATTCCAACGTTTTTAAGCTTATATGATTGTTTTAATATGATTATTTATAGACACCTTCGGTCCTAAGACTGCTTAATCTTCGTAGTGTAACATTCTAAGACATTAAACTTTTTGTTTTTAAATCTTTGATCGTTTTATCCACAAACTACAATTCTTCCAGGGTCCCACAAATGAAACAAGATGAGTCAATATATTAAATTCTTTCCAAACTTGAAGTGTGAATCAAAATACACCCTCAACAGTATCCTGTTTTTGAAACACAACTCTTGCCCAAACCGTGCTTGGTCACTTATTACCAAATTCTGCGAACATAATATAGGACTTAAAATCTCCTGACACTTGTAACTGGCGTTCTTTTGTATTTGTCCAGTGAAGTCTTTTATTGTCTGCACATTCAGTCACCGGGGGAAATTTTCGTTCTCTTCACCTTCTCACCTATTCCTTCGAAGCTCTTTTCTCCGTGTCTCTACAAAGAAATGTTTCTTTTCATCTCTTCCGCAGTCTTTCTTTTCTTCAAACTCTCCTCGTAGTCACGAAACTTATTCAAAGAATTATTACGTAATCGGCATTATTTTGTAGTGTCTTCAAGGGTTTAGATGATTGCTTTGGACACGGCCCACAAAAACCTTATTGATGCCATTGGTAAAAACACCTTTCATTATTTTCATCCTGTCTTCTTTTTGTACCATCTCAAAAAATCTTTTCTTTGCTTCATCAAAATTCACACCTTGAAGGCCCTCTTGAATCTCATTTAAATCCTGTTCAAACATTGCACCCAGGTGTTTTTTATCCCGTTTCTTTTGAGGATATTTCATAGGTGGATATCGACTGGCAGAAGAAATCATCAAGTCTGACATAAATACAAAATAAAAACTTGTACAGTGGGATGGTCGGAGCACCAACCAGCACCACTAATCTATCAAATTATTTACTTGAAATAACCCTCTATCAAACCTGTATGGTGGGGGTGATCGATCAAACCCCTTATACGGGCTGATTTTTAAACAACTTAATCTGCGGACCTGCCGGTCGGATCTTCCAGCGTAGAATAAATAACTACAATTTGAAAAAATATGGAAGGGGTAGCCCTTACAAAAAGTCCAGATCTGGCTTTAATAAAGTTTATATCTGGGTAAATAAAGTTTGATCTGGCCAGATAAAGCCATATATAAACTTGATATTAAGGAAACTTGATAAACAAATTAAGTTTGATCTGGCCAGACAAAGCCAGATTTAACCTTGATTAAAGCCAATTTTATATACAAATCAAGTTTGATCTGGCCATATAATGCCAGATAAAACATTGATTAAAGTCAATTTAATACATATATAAAGTTTGATCTGGCCAGATCAAGCCAGATATAAAATGGATTTAATGCTACATTTGATATACAAATAAAGTTTGATCTGGGCAGATAAAGCCAGACTTGAGATGGAACAAATGCTACATTTGATATACAAATAAAGTTTGATCTGGTCAGATAAAGCCAGATATAACCTTGATCTGTTGAATAAAGTCAATGTGATATATAAATAATGTTTGATCTAGCCAGGTAAAGCCAGATACAAAATTGAGTTAACGCTTCATTTGATACACAAATAAAGTTTTATCTGGGCAGATAAAGCCATATATAAGATGGATTAAATGCTACCTTTGATATACAAATAAAGTTTGATCTGGCCAGACTGCTAGATAAAGCCAGATATAACCTTGGTTAAAGTCAATTTGATATACAAATAAAGGTTGATCTGGCCAAATCAAGCCAGATATAAAGTGGGATTTAAAGCTTCATTTGATATACAAATCAAGTTTGATCTGGCCAGATCAAGCCAGATATCAGAATATAGTCTTAATTTAATGCACATTTACATATATTTAAATTTATTTTAATAATGAAAAAGTAATTACAAGATAAACAAGCCGATAAAATGTTGATTTAATGTGATTCAGCATGCAGATATGAAGGCTCAATCCTCGTCTGTGACTCTGTATTAACTGAAGTGCTTTCTTAAGCATCTACAAATAAACTATCAAAAATGTAATGGGCGGAGTCACAATAATTGACACTGATAAATGGTCCTGCAAAAATAGAGATTGATAACTGCATTAATAATCCTATTTTATAAATTCATACGATTAGTCTACTATGTATTTACTTAATTCTGTGGCTTAATTCCTTAAATATTTTGTTTCAAACATTTGGTTTGAATTTTTCAGAAAATTTTTATTTTTATAATGAAATTGAAAATTAGAAAGCCAAGCTTATACTATATATTAATTTGTTTTTTTCATTGTGTTATTTTATTTTTATTTTATTCTTATATATTTTTTCCTTCATTTTATTTTCATTTTTGTTTTTTTCATTAAGAATCAAATGCTAAAAGGTTTCATTTAGTTAGGACTAGGCACTTTGTACAAATTAAAGACTTACAACGCTTTAAGTTATGAGTTGGCTCACCAATACCACATATTAGTGATGAGCTCTGGTATGTATTTATGAGAATTCAGATTTGTGGCAGATTTAATTCCCAGATCTGGGCTTGAAATTACAGATCTACACAGGTATAATTTCAAAATCTTGTTTATATTAAACTTGATCTGGAATTTCTAGATCTGGGCCAGATATAAATTCCAGATCTGGGCCAGATAAAGAATTGGGCAGATAGCCTATAAATTCAAACTTGATCTGGCTCAGATCATCAAACTCTATTTAAAATTTCCAGATCTGGAGCAGATCTGGAAAATTCAGATCAAGTTTGATCTAGGCCAAATATAACATACAGATCTGGAAATTCCAGATAAAGTTTGATCTGGGCCAAATATAATATACAGATCTGGAGCAGATCTGGAATTTCCAGATCAAGTTTGATCTGGCCAGATCAAATTTGAATTTATATGTGCCCAATTCTTTATCTGGCCAGCCGGATTTGATATAAAACCCAGATCTGGTCCAGATAAGGAATTTATATCTGGCCCAGATCTGGAATTTATATCTTTTGGTCAGATCTGGAATTTTTGTAAGGGAGGGAAGAACACAATCTTAAAATTCCAAAAGCTTGAAAGTTATTGATTGAAATTAGAAAATTTGAAATGGAAGCACCACGAATCTAGACATCCTGCATGACATGCCACTATCTTGGTTGAAAGCGTATTGCAATCTGACAATCTGAATATGATAGATCAGTTGTTACGTAATGGCTTATCAAATTTTGATCAGTTTTTGAATAATTCGAAATGTGTAATGTTTGCTACCTGAGGAACAGCTCAAAATCTGTATGTAATTCAATTTCTTTTCTATAACTATTAGTCACTAAAAATGATGGGGAAAGTCTATTTCTGCTAGAATAAGAAAACGACTTTTGGTCAGAATTTGCTGAATTCTAGCTGTCCAGTAAACATTTAAAAACTAGAGAATTTATAAACGAAAATACCAAGGTCACTAAGTATACTACATCACAAACTTTGCATAAAATTTGCATATTGATGCCTTAAATTTTTAAACGCTGTATAATAGTCATTGTCTAATTGACTTTGATGAAATTTCAAAAATGATGCCATTGTGGGTTTATATTCAAACCAATATGGCTAATTGCCTCTACATTTCCATATATACCTTTATCTTAATCCGCATACGAAAAATGAGAGCCCCAATAATAGGACAAATTTTGCAGGCTAATGTTGTTATTAATGTCTAGAGGGCCATAGCAAATGGCGTGAGGGAGCATGGGGATGGTGCAAATTCCCAAAATTTATTAGATGAATCTCAGTTATTTCCTTAAATGAATGTATTGAACCCAATACAAATAATTCGCTGTGCTCAAATTTGGCACCCCATGGATTTTAGGAAGCTACGGCCCCGCTTATATTCTTTCAAATTGTTCGTATAGTATTTAAATGCAAATAGAACTACTTTAGAGAGGAAGCAGGTAGGGCCACTTTATCCCTGGTGTAACTGTCATCTCTATAATATCGCTTCGACATTAGCAGATTAGGATTATCACAAGTTATACAACACCACCAGTTTAAAACATCTGTCTTTTGGATTCATATTTCTCGTGAAATACCTAATCAAATTACTCTTCAAACCTTCGTTTTCACTTCGATTATGTCTCACTTTGCATCGACTTACAACGTGTGAAGATGCAAGATGGAAAGTGGTATTTGTGTCACAAGTTTCTAAGATTCTCCCCCATCAAAGTTGACCGCCGACCGATTTCGAGGGAGATGTGAAGACATTTTCTAACCCGCGGCGTCCGTTCGGGTGGGATAGGTTTACGGTGTCTTGCTAAGATTTTCAACAAGGGCCTCGAACTTTTGACACAATAATTACCGTTGCTGACAGGTTTGATGAGGTCAGTGAGGACAAGCGGTCGTGGAACCCATGCAGGAATTCATTGAAAAGTTTAAAGTTGTATGGACGTAAGTAACTTGCTTTATAAAGTTTAACTATTACAAACCTTGAAAAGGGCAATATAAATCAGCGAAGTCGGTTAAACTTTAAAAGTCGGTTTTTTTAGTCGGTTATAAACTTTATAATATTCAGGCAAACTATGCTCATGCTGATGCTAATGTGTGATGTATGATCTGGCAAGTGCGGTATTTTGTGGTGTACATTCCTTTTGTCTATCATAATTATGTGAAAAGGTGCAGAAAATCACGAGCAAAAGTTTTTACGTATTTATCAAACCCCCAATCAAATTCAAGATATATATATATTTTTTTTTCACTTAGTGAGATTTTAAAGACAAGAATTTTGTATGTTACCACCAGTCAAATAAATTTCCCGTAGGCCCATATATGCCTATTGATATTTCCAAAAATCTTTGGTCAGCCACATGAACTATTAAATTTAATTAGTCAAAATTGACTTAATTAGTCGTAATAATTTATGCCTAATTTAATCAAAAAATGGTATCGCACGACTAAATAAGTGAATTTTGAATAATTTAAACTTTACAGTGTGCATAACTTACAAACTTATAATCCGAAATTCAAAGACTTCCAATCAAGATTTGAAACTGTTACTAATATGCTTTCAACTATACACGTCCATAGACCTTTAAACATATATATTTTTCCGTGAAGACTTAAAAACACAAAGTAGAAAGCATTTTCGTTTATCAGTTTACTAACAAAATGACAAAAGGTATAATTTGCTGTGCACATGCAGATTCAGGAATCAATTAGAGGGCGCTGGTAGACAAATAGTAGGTCTGATCACTTGAAAATACGTTAGTATTATTTATTTATTTTCTGTTGGAGAACGAAGTCCTCCAAACAAGTTTAATCTTCCTAAATTTCATAGTTTGAACACCAATAACATTGAGATATCACAATGATATATCAATGAACACAAATTTGGGTATTATTGCCTCCAATATAAGACCATAAAATTGATGCAGAAGTGTTGCTAGTATAAAAGATTTTGCTTGGAGAGGAGAACATTTTCCATTTGGTCGGGAAATTTCGGATGGGAAGGTTGGGGAGGGTGAGAAGGAAGGAGAGGGGGGAGGGGGTATTCGCAAAATAAAATGAATATAGATAAGACTTTTAAACCTTACAAGGCAGCGTAATTGGAAATAACAAATGTTTTTGTTTTTTTGTTTTTTTGCTTCTGGGAATTTTGCGGTCATCATGATTCTGAAAATCGGGAAATTTGGCATCATGTCAGAAAAATTGGATGCATGTCTTCTGTCCTGCTGGAAAAAAACCTATGCAACTGATATGACTGAGTTGACGTTGACTCTATAGACGCCTTTTTGATTGACAGGTTGACGTTTGTTTTTATTTCACGTGATTGGACCTTGTACAGATATGACCCCATACAGCAAATATTTATCTGTTCACTTTAAAATAATATCAAATATGACGTATGAAGTTACACCTTCGAGGATAAAGGTAGTACCAGAGTACTAGCATGTACATACATTGATTATTTCCTATTACAGTATATAATATGTCAGTTAAGCAATGTAAGCTACTTTTATTCATTAAAGGGGAAATAAAGTGTGACTTTTTCTTCATTTAATATGATAGAAATAATAATTATAAAGTCATCAGAATAGATTTCACATCGTACACAAAAAAAATAGCATGTATTTTCTAATTTATTAAAGCATTATTTCTGCCAATATAAACTTAAACGGGAGCAGCCATTTGTTCACACGCTCTCTAAAAAATGATGTCATACACCCAGTAGAGATTAGCATATTAATGTATTTCCCTATAATCTATTTCAAATTTTTTAACTTCTAAGAAATGATTTGTCCATTGCATTTGTCTATGAATTTGTATATAATATTAATGATTAAAACCCTTAGAAGTTCATTGCAAAACATTTTGGAAAGATAATTTCAAAGAAAATAAAAAAGAAATACATTGTGTGTTGCTAGCACATAGGGTAAATTATGTCACCATTGGCATGATTTAAACACAAAATTAGACAAAATGGCAGCGTGCATGTTACAACTTCAAACTTGGATAACTTGAGAATGGAATCAGATTTTATGATGGGGTTTTTGGTAGTTGGTTTGTTTTTTAATGGTCGATCATATATCAAGCTAGAATATTTGACTTTATGTCTCCTTCAATAAGAATTTATCACCTGGGAGGTCAATATGATGTCGGAATGTGCTATTATCAATTTTCAGTTACCAGATATAAGGAATTTTAAGTTAAATGTAACACTTTGGCTATGTGGCTTAATCTTGCATGAAAAACTATGAAAATGGCAGATTTTTACAACAAAATTGGTCAAACTTGAAATGAGTCTTAATTTGCAAACTTGTGATGTGTGCACATGCCCTCCTCTCTATAATTTCTTCTGCAACTCCCTGAAGTTCAAGTTCGATTTTAATCATATAAGGATATTCCTGAAAGGTGAAATTTTGATAAAAGATTTTAAATCTTAACATGACAGACATTAAATGAAGCAGAAAGAAAAATATCATCATATTTAAAGACATAAATTATAGTTCTAAAAAATACCACGTACAAATTATGCATGAGCTTTCTTCCCGGTATCACAAATTCAGTAATATATTAAAACCTTAGGTCAGCTGAGCCTTTCCTCAAAACCTAAGTGTGTGTGGGGTTTTTAAACTTTAGAAACTGTTTAACTCATACTCCTATGAGGCCTGGACGCCTGTCATTGTTTAGCTTATACACATGAACGAATATTATTGCAAATCATTGGGGATGGGGCCGGAATGCCCCTCCTGTCCCACAGGTTCCTCGGCTTTAAGTTGTTTGAAAGGAAACAAAATAGCTTCTTTTCTGTTTGTAGCTATTTGTAAATATTTAACGGAACAACGAGTTACAAAATTACTAAAGAAAGAGTACTTTGTCCACATTTCACAGTGACACAAAATTCAAAATAGGACCCTTGCACTGTTAAATTGAAAACTGTCGTTACAATGAACTAAGCATAGATCAATAGGCCGAAAGAAGGTCGGGGCCGCGACCAATTAAAAACAACATTCAGTGATGAAAGTTGTGACCCATTCTTGGTATAATGTGTCGCCAAGTAGACAATTTGAAAGCAGGTTAACGCGAATATAGTGTTTATTTGAAATAGTTACATTAGGAGCACATGGGAAGGGTGGGTAAACCATATGGAGAAAAACGATATATCTGGTGCCTGTCAACACACTGCGCGATATGGTTGTTATGGGGCCTCTAGCGCCAAGTTACCAGGACCCATACACGTTATTGATAGGGTCCCATAAACTACATAAACGTTTACAATTAAGAAGGGACTGGTGCGTCTGCGCATTAGATGATATGACAAAAATGTGGTCATAATGCCACATAACTCTAGATTTGAACAAAAATCAAATTGATAATGAAAAGGGATATGAATTCTTCTATCACTTATTTAGTCAAGGTCAAAACGGTTTTGTTGATGTACTTTTTGAATCAAACGAATCAAAGTTTGATTGATCATCTTTTCAAGTAAACAGTGAACTTTGAAGGAGGGAGCGCTAGAAGTGAAATTGCCGCAGGGAATGGTAAACTAAGCTGATATTATAACTAAATCTGAAACTTTAATAAAAATGCTCTACATTCATACCCGCTCATCTCATACGGAAGTGTAATTTATTGGATATTGCATGGTTGATGTCTGTATTACATTTGTGTGGTTTCATGGCCTAGATTTCACTGCAGATAATTCTTATCTAATATAAATTTGTAACAGTTTTTGCCGTTTTTCTGTTTGATTTGTTAAGGTAGACCTATACTGATATATTTATGTCTTTTGTAATGTCAAAGTAAGATTCATATCGATCAATCGCTTCGGAATGCAATTTCCTGCCCAAAATGCATGTAGGTTTAGCACTATAGGATACATTGCTGAAATTTAAACAAAGACATTAGCATTAAGTCGATTGAACAATAAATGTTTATTAAACAGCAAAGGAGGTACTACCATCGATTGCGCCGAAAGTTTAGATCTTCAGGAATCATCGATTTTTTCTAGCGCTCCCTGCCCGCACAAACTGGTCAAAACCACACCTACACCCTAAACATAGTATTGGTATAGGTCTTGCACTTTCGGAATTTAAAGTGGCACAAAAATGTACAAAATAGTACATAATTACCCCCTATAATCCCATATTTTACCTCTGACCCTTGAATCTAATCACTAATTTAGCATCTGAAATTTTCACATTTATTATACCACTGACACCATTCATGCTCACGTCACACTTACCATTCCATAACTATAGGGGAAAATGGTGAAAACGGGTCAATAGCTCTGTAACTTTTGACCTTTGACGCTTTGACCCCAGAGTCTACGGGATAAAAATTCATTACCAGAGTATCATGATACAACATAGGGTTGGTATAGATCTTGTACTTTTTGAGTTAAAAATGGCGCAAAACTTTGCATAAAAAAACACTTATTTAACCTTTGACCTATGAACTTTGACCTTTTGACCTTCATTATTTTTTTCATTTTTGTTAGAATCTTAAACTCTACTCACCTATGCAATTTGTAAAGATACCAAGTTTTCTTTCAAAAGATACAGCCATCATCAGAAACTTGCTTCATTTAAACTGTGACCTTTAACCTTTGAAGTTTTGACCCTAGAGTTAACGGGACACAAGTTCATGTACCACAGTATGATGATGCAAACAGGATTGGTATAGGATAGGCACTTTCAGAATGTAAAATTATGTACAAATTAGTACATACTCACCTCATAAAATTACATATTTGACCTCTGACCTTTAACACTAGTCACTGAAACAGGACCTGAAATTTGACCTTTGTACCCTAAAACCTTGGAGACAAAAGGTTGAGGTCAAAGGTACCAATCCACCAATTTTGGCTCATGTGTGTATTACAATTTTTGAGTTATAAACGATACAAAATTAATTGTTGCATACGCACACATGCACACACACACACACACACGGACAGACGCATAAGTCAGCAAATTTTGTCCCGTTCAAAAGTCTTATGACCCCTAACCCGTAATACGAGGTCATCATTTGAGACTCCCTGGTGGGCCCCACCAGTCCACCTAATATTAAGGGGCGGGGGAGGTGGGGGCAAATAGTGTATTAGGTATATGCACTTATATTTGCCTATACACCAAACTGACTCAATATCTCATCCCCACATATATGTATAGGTGGGTAATAAAATAACAAAACCGCATATACATGAAATAACACATGCGAAATAATACCGCTTTAGAACCTCGGAACATTTTGAGAATAGTTCAGTGAAGTAAATCACAAAAATACCAGCGAAACAAAGCTCACACAGGAAGATGAAATACCAGCAAAACAGAGGTCACACAGTAAGATAAAATACAAGCGAAACAAAGCTCACACAGTAAGATCAATTACAAGCGAAATAAAGCTCACACAGTAAGATCAAATACAAGCGAAACAAAGCTCACACAGTTAGATCAAATACAAGCGAAATAGAAATAATATCCCGAGAAAGGAGAAACAGTATAAAAGAAAAATGCTAAACGGGAATAAGACCAACACAGAAAACCTACGACCAGACAACAGCATTCATACCGAAATAAGACAGCAACATTAGCAGATTAAGACATTTACATACATGCTGCTAAATTGCTGCTTGCTGCAACATTTTGCTGTTTTAAGTAGTTTTCTTCACTTCCAGAATGATCATTTATATAGGCCTAAATCTTATAGAATAATCAATGCAAAATGTTCACCTGAACCATGATGTATATGAAACTTGTATTTGTATTTTGTATCTGTATTTTGTATCTGGATAGGAAGAAAATGGAGGCGGGGGTAATGATGGAGAGTGCCATCAACAATAACAATGTAGAGGTTCTGTCACAAACCCGAACGTGAAGCCATGCAGGCACAAACACTTATACCTCCCATTATCAACTATTAACCTATTTCCAATAGGGAAGGGGAGGGGGAGGGGGTGGTGGTATGACGGAGAAGGCTACTAACAATATAAATATAGAGCTTCTGTCACAGGCCTAAACGTGAATGGTGTTCCTCAACCATGCAGGTACACACACTTATCAGCTTATACTCCCATTCTCAACTATATTTGAACTTATCACGTATGTTTAAACATACTTGAAGTATTAACATATGTGTAAAAGGAGTAAACTCTGGCCCCATGCTGCCATGTATACTTTGTTTTGTACGAATATTGACCAGTCAATATTGTATTATGACAGGGTCGTAGGGCGATAAAGAAAATGAGACCAATTTTCATAATAAGAAAAATTATATACTGAAAAAACAGAAATGGAAGTGAGACAGGACAATGATAATATGGTTACACTAACCTCAAAATTATTGTTCTTTTGATTAAGTAAAAACAGCTATAACGCATAAATGATTGAATTTCAATTTTCTAAGATGACCAAAATTGAGAGAAATATCGACAATGTTACTAGGTGCTTTGGCGCAAAATAATCTTAAAAGTAAACATTTTTTACCAAAAGTAAGCAAACACTTAACTTTTTATTCGGGCAGTCGGGAAAGTGTTTTTTCCTACATAAAATGTTGGGGCCGTTTATCTTTTCAGGGGTAGACTGGCCCGCCGATCGACCGATCTTGGATAACGGTGGGCAGCTGAACCCGAACCCGTCCGTAGGCCGTTAAAACGAGCGTTGCAGCCTCCCGAAGGGAGGTTGAGGCCGACCACAGACCGTTAACATGTAAACGGGCGCAGCAGCCTCCCAAAGATAGGTTGAGGCCGGTCGCAGGTAATAAAATCATAAATGGGGGCGGCTTTACTTTAAAATTGGAGGCCGGTCCTGAACCTGGATCGGTAGAATGATTTTGGCCAGTCCGCCCCTGCACCTTGTCTTGGGCAGATTCTCGTTTTTATTGTATTAACATACATAATTTTCAGCATTAACCAATCAAAATGCACCATACATAAATTAAGTACTTTTAAGGTGTGAAAAGGGGAAAATGTGACAAAGGGTTGTACACAGACTATATATAATCTGTGCAATATGACGAACAAAAACATTAACTGTTACAAACATAATTCCCAGGTTGAAATATCTATAAGAAGAACGATATACATTCTATATCAAATTATATAGATCTAATGCCACCAATGAAGAGGCAATAATAGCTATATTGTCTGAAAATATATTGAAATCATGTAAACTGCGACACAACATTCACTATAGTTACTTAAATATCAACTATTCATTTGTCAGGTATAATTAAAGAATGAGAAAATATGAAAATATATATATATATATATATATATATATATATATATATATATATATATATATATATATATATATATATATATATATATATATATATATATATATATATATATATTTATATATATATATATTTATATATATATATATATATATATATATATATATATATATATATATATATATATATATATATATATATATATATATATATATATATATATATACATATATATATATATATATATATATATATATATATATATATATATATATATATATATATATATATATATATATATATATATATATATATATATATATATATATATATATATATATATATATATATATATATATATATATATATATATATATATATATATATATATATATATATATATATATATATATATATATATATATATATATATATATATATATATATATATATATATATATATATATATATATATATATATATATATATATATATATATATATATATATATATATATATATATATATATATATATATATATATATATATATATATATATATATATATATATATATATATATATATATATATATATATATATACTTACAAATTCAACCGCTGCTGGATTGGAAGCAAACATTTGTAGAAGAGATTGTGGGTGTGTCTTCCGTCAAAAATTTAACATACGGCAAGAATACTTAGAACTGATTAAACAAAATGAGCTTATAAGTTACAATTCTCATAATCTAATGTTATGTTAAACATTAAACTGTTAAATAAGCATTGGTATTTTGCTTTATAGGACTGGGTGTAAATTGACAAGTACTTTAACTTCCCATTCCCAGATCATAATTTGACGAGCTACTATACACCATGAATAGATACATCAGATTTTCTTTTCTTTCCAAAATATTCCGTAGAAAAATACAAAATTGGAATAAGTTTAAAAAAGAAAACGATGTAGATCTAAAGAACTCCCTTTACCTGTTTGCAGAATATTTGGAGATATGATTTATTATATGTATGGCATTCTATATCATAATTACCAACTGTATTGTAATATGCTTATTTAAGCAGCAAAGAGTTCTTATGTTGCGTCGATAAGTTAAGTTATTATAAAGTCTCGCCCTTGTCACTCTCTACCTGTCTACTGAATTCAATTTGTTGTTCCATACATGACTGTTAGAGAAAACCAAAGCGCAGGCATTATACCAGCAACATTGAATTAAATAATCTCGCCACGCTCTACATAAACTAAATAATGAAATATAATACCTGTGCAACCCAGCGATTCTGTTCTCTTCATAAGATCATGATAATAACAAAAACAATATTTTCGTCGTTTCTACACTTCTGAGAAAGGAATTGCATTGAGTTTGGGTACAGTAGAAACATGAATTCGTATGTCGCATTTCACTTACCGAAATCTATACCACCACAACTTAACAATTCACCTATGTAAATCACATACTTTGCGAACCTCTAAAATTATGTAATGCATCATAATGAAAACCAGAAAATGAAAATCTTTAAAAATAGAACTCACCTTGGTGAAGCCTCGCATTAATCATTCGAAGTAAGCTGTTGTTCATTCAATTACAAAATCATATGGCAATCTCTACAGGCAGACAGGTGAGAGAGTCCACATAATAGAACCGTATGCCTGCTTTTTAATAAATTATGTCTATCACAGTGAATTATACCTATACCTGTGAAACCTAAATCTATTTTTCACCGTGCAACTTGCAAATGCGTCCGAATTGCTTGACGAGTGGGAATAGTTTGGTTAATAATGCTGAGGAAGGCTCAACGAGGTGTGACAATTCGCACCTTCAGATCTTTAGCTTTTCTTGTAGAGGTTGTTAAGGGCGTCATATACCTGTCAATCATTCTACTTTCGCGGGGTGGTCTAAAATATCATAACTGATCGCTATTGAATATTATATAAAATGTTGTTTAAAACTACACATCATAACTTTTGCCTGTATGCTTGATCGTTTCATATGCTAGGCTTCAAGATTTTTTATTGAGCATTGCTGCAGTTTTTTATCTTCCCGTTTTTATTTGTAACTTCTAATCGTGATAATAATCCAAACAAAATTTGACATTTAACTGATATCAAATTGTATCTCATGGTAAGTTGAAAGGTGAAAGATTTTGTGAACCAGAGCTGACAAGTCAATGTCACAAGTTGTTTTGCATTTTTGTCCAAAGTAAAGATGGCAACTTGTATACATTCAAATCCGGAAAAGGTATGATAGGTCAGCATTAGTGATAGTGTTACAAAAATACAACTTATGATATGATTTAAGCCGGGTCCTGGTACATCGCTCCCTAATTTCAGCAGAGTTCAATTTACCCATTTTTTTTTTATCATTACAGACTGGATGTAATCTGTCCTTAACCTGAAACCCTCGACAGTTAATGCTTTTACAACATATTTGTTTTATTATTGAAACAATCAATTTTACATTATGAACAAAATCGTTATTTTTGTATGTAGGTTTTTGCCGTTTATTGGTTTTATTTCAGCCAAGACTCTGCAAATATTTTTGACCTGACATTTTCCATTTTGGCTAACCTGTCTATTCTTCAAACTGTACAAAAGCACAAGAGGAGAAGTACCGCTCACTAAAACAATAAGAAATTTTAATAATTTAAAACGCTTATCATATAATGATTAGAGGAAGCATTGTTTGATGATTTTGAAAAGCAAAACAGCTTCAAAAATTCTCCATAGATCTAAATATATTATAAATTGCTCGATTCATTGCTAGATGCATCTTTCATCAAACTTTCTCTTTATTCAAGTATTGATTACCTTTTCCTACTATCCTACGGCTTCCTTTTTAAATTTTGATGGTAGTAAAATTTGAGGGCTTGTCCGATAATATTTATATGAGTAGAAAAATACACTCCATAAGTTGGTATATTCGGCGAGTTGTTACCTAGGCTCCATACTGCCATAGGTCAGCGATGAATAAGATCAATTGCTATATCTTATGCTGACCGATGTCATTGTGATTAACCTTTTAAGTTGAATCAGGGTTTCTGAGTGGTTATACTGCCATGAAGAGAATTCCCTTAGTGAAGCGACAACAGTTTAGAGAAAACGTATGAAAACTTAGCTATTATAATTGTTCTCTTCTAATAAACTTACGATTAATTTCAAAGCATATATATATATGTGATATATTTCATTGTGTAATGCCCTGACGTGTAGTACTGAAAACATTTAATAGATTCAAGGGTTGTATATCTGTATATATGCCCTAAATAATCAAGTCTGTTGTAATATCTTCTTCTTCCTGGTTCGCCCCTATAGATGTTGATTCCTGCACTATCGATGAAGGCTGCCGTTGCCCGAAGATATTTGAGAGTGCCAAGGAGTTTCTTATGTGCACACTTGTTCTTGATAACCACACTTGTATATGGAGCACCTCATGTATATAGCAATCTTGGAGAATGTAGGCAATTGTCATGAGTCACGTGTCACAGGGACAATATCTAGTGAGTCTCCAATTTTGAACTTGGGGAACATGAGATAGTTCAGATGGCAATGTCCAGTTCTCAATCTAGAAATGATCACCTGATCTCTTCGAATGAGTATAAAGTAGGGGTCCTTTTGGTAGTATCCTGGGTGATGATCTATCTATTTTTTGCGCGAAAGTCTTTTAATGATGGCCTTGATCTAATCATATGACATCGTCTGTTTGTTCTGTTTCTGCCCCTTCTTTTGCTAGCCTGTCTATAATCTTTTGCTCTCCCATGTCGCAGTGTGGTGGCATCCACTGTATTATACAGATGTATCGCTCACTGTCAGTTTGCTGGTTTGTGAACCTCTCTTTTTAATTCCAGGGATGTTGGTTTCTATTGAAGGAAACAAGCCTTTCTTCCAGGGTGGATGAGCAGATGAGTTATGATATAACTCTGTGATGTATATTTACGAGCTGAATTATATGTGTGTATAATTACTGACACCACCAATTATACATCTGTTATCAAGAAAAGGTTTTGTTCCGTATGAAAAGACTTTGACTCATATGTCATCGGAAGCACAATATAACTACTTATCATCAACCCGTCATTGTATTTCACTTAATCTAATTACTGGCGGATTTAACTGAGGCAAAATGCTCCAGTTCTTATACAATAAACGATGAATTTAAGCTATAGGTTATTTGACAGCAAGGTTTCATTTAAACCGGTTGTGCAATTATTGTATTGGCGGGCTACTTGTAACAAGTCTCGCCTAATCTTGTTGTGCAATTCTTGTATTAGTGGGTTACTTGATAACAAGATCTCACCTAAACCCGTTGTGCAATTTTTGTATTGGCGGGTTACTTGATAACAAGTTCTTATCTAAACACGATGTGCAATTGTTGTATTTGTGGGTTACTTGATAGCAAGTTCTCGTCTAAACACGGTGTGCAATTCTTGTATTAGCATATCAGGGAGTTACTTGACATGATTGATAACAAAGTCTCACCTAAACCCGTTGTGCAATTCTTGTGTTAACGGGCTACTTGATAATAAGTTCTCGTCTAAACACGGTGTGCAGTTCTTGTATTAGCATATTAGGGAGTTACTTGACATGATTGATAACAAGGTCTCACCTAAACCCGTTGTGCAATTCTTGTATTGATGGGTTAATTTTAACAAGTCTCGCCTAATCTTGTTGTGCAATTCTTGCATTAGTGGGTTACTTGATAACAAGGTCTCACCTAAATCCGTTGTGCGATTCTTGTATTAGTGGGCTACTTGATAGCAAGGTCTCACCTAAATCCGTTGTGCAATTCTTGTATTGATGGGTTACTTTTAACAAGTCTCGCCTAATCTTGTTGTGCAATTTGTGTGTTAGTGGGTTACTTGATAACAAGGTCTCACCTAAATCCGTTGTGCAATTCTTGTATTAGTGGGCTACCTAATAGGAGGGTCTCACCTAAATCCGTTGTGCAGTTCTTGTGTTAGTGGGTTACTTGATAACAAGGTCTCACCTAAATCCGTTGTGCAATTCTTGTATTAGTGGGCTACTTGATAACAAGGTCTTACCTAAATCCGTTGTGCAGTTCTCGTGTTAGTTGGTCACAGTTACTTGATAACAAGGTCTCACCTAAAACCGTTGTGCAATTCTTGTATTAGTGGGTTACTTGATAGCAAGGTCTCACCTTAAATCCGTTGTGCAATTTTTGTATTGGCGGGTTACTTGATAACAAGTTCTCATCTAAACACGATGTGCAATTCTTGTATTAGTGAGTTACTTGATAGCAAGGTCTCACCTAAACTTGTTGTGCAATTCTTGTATTAGCGGGTTACTTTAAAACAAGGTCTCGCCTAAACCCGTTGTGTAATTTGTTTAATTAGTGGGTTACTTCATAACAAGGTCTCACCTAAACCTGTTGTGAAATTCTTGTATTAGTGGGCTAATTAAAAGAAGGTTATGCTCTAAGCACGATGTGCAATTCTTGTTTTATTGGGTAACTTGATAGCTATGTCTCAACTGAATCGTTGTCCAATTAAAACGCTGTCCGTTTCCTATAAAGGAACATGTATCAAGTCTACTATAAAATGTTATGCCTTAACGATGGCATTATGCATCAAGTGTTATCGAGGCCCGCAGGTTATAATCACTAAAGCAATTATATTCAATAAGAAAAAAAGGTGAAATAAATAACTCAATTATTGAATAACATAGTAAGCACTTACAGGTGCCTAATGTTATTTAATTGATCCGTCATAACGTCTTTTTGTGATATTAAAGAACTGAAGAAACGTATTAAGCCTAAGCACCTTATTTGTTCATACACACGTACAACACACGTACAACACATAAATACGCTGTACATGGTAAGCACATGGTAAATACATAGTGATAGAACCACATATGAATTATCAAACTTAATGTTTTAAATGAATATTCCCATATAATTTAAGGGAGAAACTAAATTGTATTGTATGTATTTTCTTGAAACTCAATCACCAATTTTTATAATTCAAACATGGGTTACTTAAACAGATCAAAAAACATTATTCTAAATTTTATTCTACAACATTTTTAATAATTTTTGAGAGAAAACATATTCCCAATTATTTAGAAAATATACAATTAATTTTCAAAGAAATACATAAAGAAAAATTGCACATGAAGTGCTGTGATGACATCATAATGATGACTTAGACTTAGTACAAAAGTTATTTCTTACTACAAATATTTGAAATTCAAGAACTTCTAGAAATGAGATATCAATAAGATATTTTCACTCCTCTATCAGATACATAAAGATGGAATTCCAAGAGAATATTCCTTTAAACATTAAATACAACCTTATCTGAGAAATAAGTTTCTATATTTCTTTGACGTCAAATTATCATATCACAAAGATTTTATGCATCAAATGTGTTTAACATATTGTTTTGCTTGCCGGGAGTGCTATTTCCGAACTTCTTGACACACAATTAAAATAACCGTAACACAATTTGTTGGAGGTGAATGTCTCCTGGAAGTTGAATGACTCATTTGTATATGAAATGCCTATCATTCCTCTGATGCAAAAACGTGACACAATGACACATATTAGTAATTGTCACCTTTCTTTACAAATCTCTTTAGCTATCATCTATAGCTATTTCTACCTCAAGTGAATCAGATGTTTCATTATTCTAACCAAGATTTTTACAAGTGATTCATTTTTGTCAGAGACTAAGATTTAGGGCGCAAAAATATCAAATTTCTTACTAGATTTGGATTCGACACCATATTTATAAAACTGTTGTATAGTAAATCTTTTCCAATACCTTCCAAAATAAAATAATGTCTTATGTGTCGTATTACTTTGATAAAATCAAAAGGAACTTTAAATCCTAAGATTAATTTCGAAATAAAGGTGGTTCAGGTTGCAGCTAATAGTGCTTGCAGGGAACTAGATGTTTTTTGTATCATGCTTAAGAAAATTTGTTTGCTAAGATAGAAGACATATTATTGACTAAAAGTTACTTCAAAACCTTTGCATGAAATACTTTGTAATGCGGTATCTTTGTTTTAAATACGTTCATCTAATTATACTATATAGCACACAGGTTTAACCAATTTTCCGAACCGTATCTGCGTAAAGATGTAACCATTCAAACTTGTTTCTATCTTCACAGGTAAAAAAAAGCTTAATCTCAAGAAAGACATACTCTTAGCCAATCCATATTCAGGAAAGAGCATTTTACCATGATACGTGCTATCTATTATATTTATGTCGTCAGAAAAGGAAATTGAAAAAGGAAGACATACGCTCCCTGGTTGATTAGATTTATCATAAGCTGCTGAAAGAGTTTACCGTTATACCCTTTTAAACTGCCAACAAGATAACCTTATCTTCTCCTATCAATCGAATACGCCTTGCCGTATCTACAAAGCATGTAAGCTAAGAATTTTGTCAAGTATTTTGCTCTAATTCTAACTGGGTGTACGGCATTCACCGAATCCTTGGCATGGTTCTAAATATATTTTTCTCTTGATTTGAAAATATATTATTGAAATACAACGATCATAGTATAACGTAGGTAGCAGTAGCGTTAGTTTGATTGCTTTAACATCCATCAAGTATTGAGATGCAACTTTCATAATTATATTCCAAAATCTTCTGAACTATTCGCTCCCCAATTTCTTGTTTAAGCCCTCTCTGTTATGCAAACATACTTCATTTCATAATGCGTGTATAACTACAAATAGATCTAAATGCAATATAACCATCTTTGAATAAATGAGTCTAATGAATCCAGATTTTCCTTTGTTTTTAATAAGTCAATAGTATTGAAGAGTATGCAACGAGTGGCATTTAATTTGTTTTAGACCTTCTAAAAATAAGCACACACATTCATTACTCTAGCATGTGTATTTAAACCAAAAACAGATCTAAACTTGTGCTGGGACAAAACCGCTCAAAAATGTCAACCGGCACGCCCCCTTTCTCCCCCTTACCTAACTTCTTACAAGTTTGTGAGCTTTTAAAGACTTCGTTATTTCCATGTTTAAATGATATCCGGCAGTCAGATATATAATCTATATCTAATGTTTTGAAAAGCATTACATACAATTTAAGATCATATACTTGAAATTTTCATTTGACAGCATAGAAAATGAAGCATTAATTAAAGATAAAGCAGCAAAATCCCATACATCTTGAACCTTTATGTATGATTGCGATGAGTAACTAATATGTTTGGAAGAATAAACTTGCAAAGAATTCTCGCGTGCACCTGTTACCTTACAAAGCCAACCGTCAATGGTTTGGCGGGTTGTGTAAACTAAACTACACTTCTTACATCGATTGAACTGTCATCAATGAAGTTTTGAAATTAAAGAGTACATATATGACTCACAAGCAAATACCAATGACTCACTCGTGTTTGAGTTGACTCGGCTATTTCAAATATTATGTACTTCACCTTTTTTTTAAATGGTATCATGTTTTAAAAACGGTATCATGTTTTTAAAAGGTATATGTTTTAAAAACTGGTCAGAAAAATTGGAAGGCTTTCATACTGCAATCTAGTTATGTATGAGTAGTAAAAAGTAAAAAGCTTTATATCTATCTTTTCTACTTACCAATTGGCTATCATGTAAAGTCAGATTAAAAATTACAGATTTGACTTACTTTAACCAATACCAATAGTATTTGTACCAATGAAATCCAGAAAACGTTTTACCGCAGATTTGTAAGGAAAAGAAAACCATGATTTAGAGGAAGAGCGAAGTGGTAAAACTTGCCCACATTTTCTGCATTATAAAAGGAGCAAAATGGTGGAGGAATTGTTCCGTTCAGGTGATATAGGACGT
The DNA here is from genome assembly GCA_020152595.1 of Chiridota heheva. Classification (NCBI taxonomy): domain Eukaryota; kingdom Metazoa; phylum Echinodermata; class Holothuroidea; order Apodida; family Chiridotidae; genus Chiridota; species Chiridota heheva. Next base: position 1,958,041 of record JAIGNY010004509.1, read on the forward strand.
TTAAAGCTGCATCATAATATCAGATTAAAAAGGACATCACAGTGTCACATTCCGCTGCCGCAGAAGTCCAAGTTGTGTAATTTATTCAAATATTGCTTTGAAGTTTGTTCAACGACCATGTGATATTATGTTAGCAGATTAGTAAAACAAAATTTATAGTAACTATACTGTCTTTAAAAAACTTGAAAAATACCATTTTCATAAAATACTATTTATGAACCTATATACTTGCTTTTATAAATATTAAGAATCAATAATTTCCAATATTATGTTTTACTAGGTATAAAGAAAGTAAGAAAATGGAGGTACTATAATGTAATTTGCTGCAGCCATTTCAAAACTTTGACATCTTTGAAGCTCGATATCTGTTGGAAGGAGGAACATATCATAATTTTTCTGTCGTTTTTCTTTTTGTTCAATATCATAAAAAAGATTATTATGTCTTAGTGAATCCTTTTAGCTTATAATATGACCTTCAACTTAAAATATGACCTTAGCTGTATAGAGAACCTGTATCGCGTAAAAAAATGAGCACAATTGACGCGTTTTGTTATTGTTCTATTTATCTGTCGTCAGTATGATTGACTAGTTATTTGAAGCGATGGCTCGCGCTTCCTCATTGTCTGTTTGTTGAAAATACGAAGCAAAGAACACAACCACTTTATTACAATGGTTATGTTTACATTTGTTCGCGATCGAAAATACCTATAGCTGTTTTTATATGTGACGACTTTGCTCTTTTCGATATTTAGCTTCCTTTTCAAAGAGCATTTATAATTTGTGTGCAAATCATGCATTTCAAAGAGTTAACTACAAAAGTAATACAAATGATTCTTGTGGGAACTACATGGTACTGAGCAGAACGACAAATATAGATCAAAAGAGTACTGTTTGTTCACTCTTAAGTTACCGGAGACCTTACTAAAATACTTAGTATATATTATGAAGTTCCTAACGTGTGATTGGATTATCCTAAAATTAAGGTCAATAACATTTTTAAATATAAACTTTTTCCACATTTCATGGAAAGCTTAATGGTCAGCTGCACCCTGCATTGTATTTTTTCAATTGTTAGCAGATGAACATTGTGATATACTAGAAAGAAAATCATACATTTTTTTGCAAAAGCGGCAAATTTAATCCTTGATTTGTATTTTCATTCTAAATGGAAGGAAGAAAAAATAACAAAATAACTGTGTCAAACGTGTGAAACCTATAAGAAATACGTGACATAAATTCTAGAAACCTTTTCCCCAAATTAACAGTATACATTCCCACAGGTGCTTGCTAAAACAGTATTAGGAATCAGAAAGTGGAGTGCACTCGTGAAAGGTGAACGTGAAAACAATATAATCCGCCAGAGGTATGGCTGGTCTTATTAGACGAAGATCAGGTGACAAGCATTGTTAAAATGTTGAACAGTTGAACTATTTTCATATTGAAACACCCAAGGAGTTCCATATAACAGTGAAATTTGTTTTGGTGGATGGCATTAAAGGACTCTGGATACCTTAATGTATTTTCTTCTTTATTTGAAATATGTTTTTTTGAAAGAAGTCTAAACCAAGTGTGAAATAGTTTATATTTTTTTATAATTATTTTCATTTCCAAAGTACGACTGATAACTTTTTCACTTTTTTGAACTAATGCAAAAGTGTTTTTTGTTTTGTTTTGAGAGGGCCAAAAGTGTTGAGGCAATTCATCAACATATGTTTATGAAATTCAACCTTGAATAATTTTCAGAATGTCTTTTAGAGCAAAAAAACACCAGGAACATGGTAAAGTGTTTGATGATCTCTGTATCATTTTGACTGCCAAAGAATTAAGACCAATGCATTTACATTTTGAAAATGGAACACTGATGGCATAACAAAAATGGCACACTTCTTGTATGATATATGTTTGTAAACGCTGATAGCAAAAGCAATACTGGATTTGAATAGCATGTTGGTTTCCGAAGTTTTGGTATGCAATAATCGTAACGTAGCTTAAGTAATATCTTTGAACTTTTTTTTTAAGAACTAACACCAAAGGATCCGCATATCTTGTAATGAAAAAAACAAAAAAAAACAATTGTGGCAACATATCTGTACAAACAATTGTAGCAACATATCTGTACAAACAATTGTGGCAACATATCTGTACAAACCGACTCAATGACTTTTGTAAAATTGTAAGTAATATAAGAGTTATCTTTGGTTTATTTACTTGTTCAAAACAGGGAGTTGTCATTTAGAAAAGAAAAAAAAAACAACACTCCCTGTTCAAAAGTATAACAACAAATCGTCAATGCATTTCTATTTGCAAAAAACACATGTTGAAATGAAATCGAGAGCAATTAAGCAGAATAGCTGGAGAAATTACAACTAATCCATATTATTATCTAAACCATAGGGTTTCATATGTATCTTATTCAGTATACGAACCGTGTATTTAGTGCCGTAATTGTAGGAGAGGGACCCTCCCCGAAAGAGGGTCTCGGCTGCAACAGTTCCTTATTTAATTTGAATTTGTTTTGAGTAAGGTATAGCCAGACCAAAAACCTAGGGAATGAATCTGGCGATGAAGTAATTAAAGGAGCTGGCGGCCGAAAAGTAAGGGCATCTTTTTGATTGAGTCTCGAGAATATTTGAAAACACTTTTCGTGCTCGTGACGGAACTGAACATTTTTGAGATCAAAATGATTGAATTAATCCTAATTATTTCTTATGAAAACTTGCGTTATTTCAAAATTTTCTTGACTGAGAGCTTTTAAGCAAACTGAGTTTTAATTTCAATTTTTCATTAGTATTATTCTCCATAGCAGTAGTCATGGAACAATAGCATCCTAAAGTATTGTGCCTTGTTACTTTCACATTTCAGGAGATGATTGGCCTATAAGTAGCTGATGAACATCTACTACACGTTTGCATTTGCGGTACATCACTATGATCTATTAAATAATTTTGTTTGGAATGCTACAATGGCAGAGAAAGGCAAACATCATTTAATAATGGAGCGTTCTAGTATGGACGAGTCATCGTGTGAACGTTGAGCTGATTCAGAGTTCTAATTGGTCGAAAAAATTCCCCAGATATTATAAAGTCACCAAAGTGACGTCAATAGCATATATCTTGGTGATGTTTCAACTTGGTTATTCTTCTTGGTACAAGCTTTTAAATGAAATGTTTATCGGAAGAATATGAAATATTGCACACAATGGAGAGTAGCGTGATTGAGAGGTTTTTTGATGGTCATACACACCTCAATATCTTTGAAAATTGGTCGAAGTAGATAAAAGTACGATTAACTGCCAAGTTCAGTGCTGTATTTTGTCAGTTTGTTGTTTTCCAGGAAATGTTGTTACCTTGTCAAACTTCATTGATATACTTTTAATGATGACTTGTGATGTTATTTAAAATCTCGATACCTCCTGAACAATTGAATGTAACAAGTTATTTCTTTACAATTCTGACCAGGTTTTTTTTTACAAATGTACTACACTTCATTTAATTCATCACATTTTCAAAAATTGTGGATTTGGTGGCCCAATTTGCAGATGATTTGAAGGGGAAATTTACTCTCAAGGGGCACTTTTATTCATTTTTTGTCATAATTTTCTTATTAGAATAAAACGTTGACGATCTGTCTCTTTTGGAACCCCTTAAACCCCGCATTCCCTCCAAAACCGATGGCGCTTCTTCTGTTTTAGGGGTTTACTCTTATCCGAAACCATTTTTGCTATTAACAGATCAATCAGTGAAAATTTGTTGAAAAAAGCTCTGGTTCTGATTGCATTTTTCTCATCTCATGTAACCCATACAAGCAAAGAGCTTCCACACGTATAAGGCGATGGGTATTTAAAAATATTTCGTAGGTCAATCACGTGGTTGATCACGTGCATATCACATGGAAGTGGACAATTGAAGACACAAACTGGTGAAAAATCGATATGATATCTTATTCCCTTATTTCTATTGTTGACATCTTATTCTCTATTGAAATTCAAAGCTCAAAAAAGTAACAAGTATAAATGTATATGGACGCTTTGTCACGCCAAAACAATTTTCCCAAATGATTGTGCATTCTATTAAAACAACGCCATTTCATTTGAAAGTAAGTGATAGTAAAATACATTATAAATTTTCATTGATTGTGGAGATGACGTCACACTATTGAATTAGACTACTTACACCAGTAACTTTTAACCACACTGACTTGTAGTATAGATCTTCAAAACGGAACATATGATATCAAAATAGTTTTAACCATTGTGTTTCTTTGCTTGTCCTCTATCTAGATGAATATCTTTGAACACAGTGACATTCCTTAAAAATTGTACCCAAACCAGGTGCGGACTGTCCCGCCGATCGTCCGATTCTGGATCGGTGGGCCGCTGGCCCGAGGCCGTTAAAACGGGCGGCCGTTTTGGTTAATCATGGTATAAATAAATGTGATGTGGGCCGGTCTCCACGTCGAAATTGGAGGCCGGTCCTGCACCTGGTTCGGTAGAATGATTTAGGCCAGTATGTCCCTGCCTCGGACTTTTTCTCACTTTCTGATGCATTCTTCGCAGCGTCTTTGCTTTAGAAAGAGTGCATAGCTCAACATAGTTAGGCCTAATGCAATTTCGACTGCAGGTCTGGTATGAAATAGATTACAAATCTTCGGCATTACTACCATGTTGAGGAATGTGGTCTCGTGGGTTGTGTATTGCTTGGGCAGATGAACTAAAAGTATCCCGGTGGGTCTGCAACCAGTGAGTGCACAACTGGTTATCAAAGGCCGTGGCCGTCTTGATATAATGTCCAGCACTGGATGCTTTCTGGACGTTAAACCTTGCAATGCTATACTACTTTGGGCTTCATTTCAAAACAATTATTATGAATGAATGACAGCTAAAGGAGCACTCGACCCAATTGTGAGGGAGTATTAGTCTGGAGTCTCTAGAATATTCGAACACACAGGTTATATACTGAAAACGTTTGATATGAATGTTCCAATCAACCGTAATAATTTCTAGCGAAATACTGAATTAATATTTGAACAACACGAGTATCAAAAATGAAATTTCCAAAATTAGCGAAATTACACCCGACAGACAGCTCCTTTAATGGAAAGGTATCGTAGAATAAATACATTCAGAAGTGAACGCCGCCGTGCTGGCAAGTTCGCTTCCAGTTTTTAATTTCCCTGATTGATTGCGAGAAATCTGTGATGTTATACATAACATATGTAGGCATCTATGTTCGGTCCAGCGGTTGCGCGATCGAAAACATCGCAGATTTCTCGTTATCAATAGGGAAATTTAAAAACCGGAAGTGACGTTATCAGTACGACGTTGTTCACTTTTGAATGTATTTATGGAACATACCCTTCCTTTAATCAGGGAGCTGTTAATTTTCAAAGTCACAGCTCCCTGCTTTAATATTATCTCGCCATCAAATATGAACTGGGAATGTGTTGACATGCACCAATCATTTACTCGCCATACCTTCCAGGTTATGGAGGACACAGGTTATATGGTGTCTCTGCCGCAAAGATAACAGAAATTCTAAGACAGGTGTGTGTCTAGCTCAGCGGGAATTAGGGCTTAGATTTTACATTGTTTTTCTTCCATCAATTGAAGGATGGAACATTTTGTCTTCGGGCATTGATCTTTAAATCGGGAGCCTGCATGAACTAGAACAATATTGATAGAAAAGAAAATACTTCACAACAAAATAATATGTGAAATTGTATGCTCAAAGGAATTTCATCTCCGGGTCATCTCGTGTAATTGATGACAAATTGCAAAATCTTGTACAAATAGCTAAGAGCAGAAGCAATAGTTTCCGACACAGCTGAGGTGAAAAGATTCGACGGCGAGAGATGAGCTTTTTATTAGGTCTTTATAACACATCATACATGTCATAGGTCATGAGATGACTTGTGAATATTGAACTAAAACTGCAAGTTTGTCTCCCATAGAACTGGATCACTTCCTTAATCTTAGTCAGCAGGAAACGCATGAACATGTTTTCTGTAAAACATTTCCTGAAAAGGGTGAGCGCCCTGGTACGATGTATCAATATCGCAATGTAGGGCGTATTGTTTGTCAATATCTGATATTCAGTGTTTGAAATTTGTAAAACAATGATCTTGGATTGTAGTCATGGTTTACGATTTAAATAGGTTTGTAGCAAAAATTTCCAACATAGTTTTAGAGATTTAAATGGCACAAAGAAAACATAAACCTTTAGTGTAAAACTTTGAAAATATGGTCTTATTGAAGTTTGACAACAGCGTTGAGTGAATACCTTATGGCTCGCGGCTTGCCATACACCGGAATATTGTTGGGCCACCCTGATCATTGCAGTAGCCCAGTGATTAGGCGTCAGTCTCGTACTAAAAAAGGTACCGGGAGCGAGTCTCAGCTAGGGCGCTGTGCTGTGTCCTTGAGCAAGACACCTTATCCGATATGCTCCAGTTTACTGAGCTGTGAAATGAGTACCAGTTTCGGCTGGGGAGTTACCTGCGTTGGATTGGTGTCCCATCCAAAGGTGTCAAGTACTCTCATAAACTTAGCGTCATGGAATTTAACTTTTAACTTTTTAATTCTGATCGTACCGTTGCGTGATTCTGTGTGTTTGTTTGTCCACTGAGGGCTATTCCTACCTTATGGCAAGGTACATACACATTTACCACAGATTTGTTACTTATTGAAGTAAGAAATACCTTCACATGCATCAGCTTGGTAAGCTGGAGGTCCCGGGTTCAATTCCCGGTGGGTTTTCATTCACAAATGCTTCAAAAATGGTTTATCAAAACCTGCTTATCGAACTGCGCATGCACAACTCAAACACAAAACGGCACGTGATGTGAATGGTCATTAGTTAGGCCATTTGCAAGACATTCAATAGAATTCGCCAGTTGATATCTGGGATTTGTACAGTACAAATCAATTTTTTTATTTCCTACCAATAAAAACTTGTAGTACAGGTACTCAAAATTGTTGAATATTGCAATGAGCTTCAAGTGTTTGTCAACAAAAATAATGAAATATTAGAACTAATCCTATTCTTTTACAATTAAACAAATCTTTTACAATTTAAAAAGTCCTTAAACAGTCTCTTTCGATGTGGCTGTTAATCTTAATAAGATCATTGTTTTCTTTATTGCATGAACCTGGCATCAAATGAAATCCCAAAACACCGTCATTTTTATTTTAATAATTTGCAACATTAAATCTTGTTTTACTTGTAAGGTTTTTTTCTTCTTCTCTAATCTGTGTAGTCCTACGTTTTAAAGCTTGAAATTTTTACATCACAATATATCTTGCCGCTGTTTGTTCATTTATTGATGCCAGTATGACTGGAAATCTTGGAATGGTTTACTTACAAGGAAGGATAATGTTTTGGGCATCAGTTCATCATCACTTATCTTCAAAACATTTGTATTGCATCCCAACTCTAAGGTAAAACCTTCCATCTTCTATCGATATCGATAACTCTTAACCCAATTTCAGGAAAAGAGTTTCCATAAATCGTGTCGCTGTCTTCAGTTCTCAAACAAATCATTACCCTTACAATGAATTATATTTAACTTGATATACACACGGAATAACACGGTATCTGAATGCTAATTTTATAATCTACATCGCGAATGAAATGTTGAAAAATTCTTTGCTCTTTACAGTAAGTTGGGAAATCATTTTGACATGTTGAAGAAAGAAAACTCGACACTTTAGCGCCGAGACAAGTACATTTTTCAAGTAGAAATAAGATTGAAGTGATTTGTAGAAACCGGATCTGCTCCGTAGCTTTACTGGCATTGGTTACCCTTGCTCTGTGTTCTCAATGAATGCCTAATTAGGCGTCGATACGTCTACATCAACTTCAACTGTCATCTCCCTCCATGCTGCATCCACTGAAAAACGAAGGAATTGCAGAGAGATGGAAAAACATTGATTTTTGTTTTACTCCTTTTGCTCATTATATTATATGAAACACTATCGGACTAGCCTTCGATTTGGGATTAGAATAGCATATATACTTAAAACATTTATGAAAAAGATGAAGCAAAAGTATTTGGGTATTATTTGTGCCCCAATTTTAGGGAAGCTACGGTGTCGAGTGAACAACTTTCTTTAAATATTTGCATTTAGCTGAATACGCACATTCAGTAGGCTGAGTCAATACATGCAAAGGTTAATTTCATCTCAGCAATCGCTATAATGATGTTATAGCGATGATTTGAGTGCGACTGAGCGCAAGTCTATGTATTAATGAGGTTATATTGTTTGCATAGACTAATGCGCTCGGAAATCAGAGTGGAATGTAATGAAGGAACTGCCAAGAAGAACATTATAACTGACATTCCCTTGTGATAGTGTTCAGTCGTGATGTTAGTAGAGATATTATCCGTCTGTAATGACGTACAACAGGGGTTCTATTTTTGCTGTTTTCTAAGTTTATCCTCCATTTCAAGCTGTCATCGGGAAGTGCTAAAGTAAACAAGAAAGAGAGCATTCCGAATCGTATGACTTACATGAAATCCCAGGGAAAGAATTATAACATTGGATCCTGGGAGAAGATAGCTTTCAAGTTGTTATTAAAAATTGCAAAGAGATGTCTGCAAAGTGAAAACGTTTGAATTGGTTATAATCACATTCAAATGTACTTAATGAAGTATGGTACCAAATGATTGATCTTACTCGAGTTTTAGAAGAGCAAAGATGAGGAGTAAACAGTTTAAAAGTGGTCGCATTTGTGGCAAATATGTGTAAGGCAACCTTAAAAGTCTCAGGAAGAAATGGAATTGACTTCTAACAAATTCAAAAAGAAATTTGTTATGATAAATCTGAAAAGTGCATTGTAGCAATTCAAATTGATGACAATAATGATGTTGACAATAAAAGTTAATCCCAACATCAACTTTGACAGACGTTTAAACAATAAAATATAAAACAAAGAATAACTTATACAAATCGTATACAAAGAAAACAATATACAACAATGTAAGAACTAGTAGAATTGTAACCAAATGGTACAAATTTGAACAATGTGTAAAAATATAAAAGGAAAATTAATAAAATAATAGCACGCAAAGTAAAAGGATAAGACTTTAAAGATTACAGCTTCAATTAAGCGAGGTACCGTAGCTAAGGTTGTTTGATTTGGCTCTTAGAAATGGCTGCGGAATGACAACATTTCGAATCCTTATCTTAATTGTTCCAGATTTTACTTCCTCTAAATATGAAAGATTTCTTACATATGTCAGTCTTACAAGATGGAAGTCTAAGCAATCAACCCTTGGTTTGCTTTGTAGACCGAACAGTTGATTCGAAATGTTTAAAACGTTTGCAACGATAGTTATAATACTGTGTATTTATTTCTATTCGTTGAACCGAAGTTAGTCGAAACATTGGACCAACGTTGGCAAGCAGCATTTGGCCAATGCATTTATTGCCGCCTGACCAATATTGACCCAACTTTGGTATGCCAGTCAAACATAGTGCCGACATTGGCTAACATGGGCCCAACACAGTTTTGCTACCTCAGTGGCTGCCTGAGATGGTGATAATAACGGTAATGATGGTAACAATAAACAAAGGTTACAAAAATAATTAAACGGTTTATTAAATAATGATTCAAGCCTGAAAATTTATCCAAATAGTAATAACATTATAATGAAATGAAAGGGTAATACAATTTTCGATTCTTTTATAATCTGTACACAGATAAAATGATGATATTGTGAACTGATGAAAAATGATTGAGAAGTCTAGAGTGCAGATAATAATCGCCTATAAATTATACATATTTCAAATAGATGTATCGATGACACATTTTTGTCCAATGATAACGGCGATACAAAAAGGAAATTATCCATACCAACTTTTCTTTCCACCAAAAAATATGAGAACAACAACAATGATGCAGCGTTGTCATAGTAATTATGGTAATATAACCGACACAATGGCAGGCTTATACTGGCAGACTGGTTCTTAGGTACTGTTGATAAGTATAAAGGTAAACACAGGAAAACATGATTACCTATGACTTCTGTGGATTGTAATGTACACTCTAAAAAAGGAATGGTCAAATTCAATCACAATATGATCGATCATACACCGATCAAATTAGTTTGACCATAATCAATTTTGACCATATATTACCATATATGTTGAAGAGTTATGGATAATTCTTCAACTTAGCTTATGACATATATTTCAAAATATTTGGGGAATTCTTGTATCTTTGATCAAACTGAGAAATAAGAAAACGAACAAGTTTATAATAATTAAAACATTGTTGTTCTAAAACAATGATGCTATTTCAAATGTCTAGTAGGTGGCGTAATATTTGAAAGTAAGTTTAAATCAAATTGTTAGCTCTATTGTATAGTAAAACACGAAAATACAGATTAATATACAAAATCTTAATCTGAATTATCACCATAGTTTTATGTCTATCACTATTCATATGTACTTTCATGTATAGGATATGAAAAAAATGTGTGTAATAGTGACTTCAGTGTTTTGTCATATTTGTATAACTTTTTCGTGGTTCCATGCAAGTATGAGTATAAACGGTGGATGAGAAATTTCGGACATGAGGGAATACGTGCTGTTTTGAGACTTTTCCCACTAAACTCTATTTATGTTAAACCATTTATCAACAATCTAGAGGATATCTGGAGCCTTCTTACAACAAATTAAGTCAAAACGTCCGATACATTCCAACATTTATTTTCAAATTAACTGCTTTCACTGGCATCTTATCATGTAATTCAGTATTGATTGATGTATATGTTCAGGTCAATGCCCCTAAGTTAAGCACGATGGATGGGTTCATTGATTTTCTGGTAGCTTTAGTCATAAATAACATATCGAGAAGACATTTATCCGCAAATTTCTAAAATCTCACGTTCCTACGTGACGTCACGCGCTGTCATGGCATTTGTGAGGTAGCCCACGGGAAATTTCGATAAATAAACTAAATCGTAGAGACTAATCTATTAATTTCATCTTTATTATGTCCTGTATTCTTTTTTTTTATAGATTTCTGACGCCGAGGTAATAGAATTGGGGTCAATAAATGGGACTATTATATTGAGACAAATGCATTGCGGGCATCGGCCAATGCAGCTACTTATCATTATCGCATCAGGCATATCCACACACCAAAAGATGTCAATCGCTCTTGTACTTGTATTCAATATACTTATCATGGTCAAAAATGGTAAATACATTTGGGTATGAAGAATGTAAGCCAATTGCTTTCTTAAAAAATTAGAGCACCTTTTTTATGATGTCTTTACAGCTTTCATTCTACGATGTCTAAAGATATTTCTGTTGTCAGACATATGGGAGACGGATGGCAAACAAACAAAAAAAACCATACAAAAAAAAAAAAACAAACTACTTCGAAACTTGTTCTTTCAGGTGATATTGCAGTTTAATAGGATACCAAATCTATACGGAAATGAACGGTGTAGGAAGTGTACTCCAGAAGATTGATTTCACTTTCTCACTTTCTTAACACTGTCAACGTATTTATATTGAAAGTTGATTAAACGTTTCAACCAATTAAGAACAAAAAACTACTTTACAATATTCCGTTTTAATATTTTCCTGACATATCCAATTTTTGTAAAGCATAAAACTCAGGAAAATGCAATAAGATGCGAAAATACTTTGACTGCTTGTGGAATGTGCGTCAGAATGCAGAACATGTCCTGAAGCAACAGAAGTTTTGAACGTTTTTCACCATTTTGTTTATGTTACCAGAATACTGTTCGCATTCACATAAGATGAACTCGTCATGCTTCACCAAATATACACGGACACCCTTAAACTTTCTCTCATTTTGCAGTTTTCCATCATTTTCTTGTACATATGAGCTCAAGCACCATAGGCATTGTATACTCAACCTAAGATATTGGATCTAACAATTACAAGGGTCCGACCATGGCTACTCTTTCCTGTTCGATCTAGCTTTGAGCACGTCATAGATGGGACATTTTCAGTGTTGCCTAGACTATCACTGTCGAAAATCCAACCTGATAACTAGTCTACACAACAATTAAAAGGTTTAATTCAAGCTTAAAAGTGAAGGAAAGAGAAGTTACTAGCTTCGAGGCTATTTTATGTTAAAGGAAAGGTATAGTCCCATAAATGCATTTAGAAGTGAACGTCATTTCTGGTTGTCATTTTGTTTTCTATTGATCGCAAGAAATATCCAATGTTTTTGATCACACATCCGCTGTACCGAAAATAGGGTCCTACATGTGTAATCGATAACATCCCAGATTTTTCACAATCAATTAGGAATATTGAAAAACGGAGGTGACGTTGCCAGCACGGCGGCGTTCACTTCTGAATTCATTAATGGGACGATACCTTTCCTTTAAATGCAGCATCTTAGTTCATTCGCCCTACACCTCACCCCACAAACACACTTTTGAATGTTGACATGAAAGTCACTGTTATTACCTCTTCCAATTTTAGCACTTGCAGACTTGTGTATATTGAATTACAAAGTAAGGTAAACAAAGTTGAACAAAGATTATATTCTCAATCAAATTAAGGATTCCTTGAAACCAGTTAAAAGTTCCATGATGAATACTTCATTGACCTTATTAAAACGGAGTAATTCGTTACCCCGTAGGAGAATTAACAACTGTTTGAACAAACTGAATAGGTTATTATCGATAACTAACTATCTTCATACAAACAAACAAAAACTGTATTATAAATACGATGCAATATATCACAAATTCATAAAGCTACAGTGTCAGATATTCCCTTTCATCTATACCGCCAAACCTGGGCACGCTGTAAGGCAGACGTTAATTTGCGATAGTCTTCTATTAATGTAATTCATCATTCAGCAACATCATAAAGATCATTCATGGATTTACTAAGTGCAACTTCAAATCTACGGAGGTATACTTGAGCACATCAATAACATTGTGATGCTAAATTAATCATGAATTACTCGGGATAAATCTAATTCACTCCGGGCGACAGTTATTGAATTCTTTTGTGAAATTGAAAAAAGTAGAAAATCTCGTTAATATTTTTAAACTTCAGACTGTTAATAAGCAGTCACAGTTCATAGTTTTGTTAAGTGGGTTTGACCTAAATGTGAGTGCTGAATACAAATGCGTCACTGGAAATGGGCTTGCTTGGAGGCAATTCAAGTGTTTTTAATCATATTTTTTTTTTGTTAAATCAAAATAAATACTTTGCATCCTGAAGAATGGGAACTTTTTGCTATGGCTGATAAAACCGCACGAAGGAATTTTAAATGATTTTTTGATTCCTAGTTTGTCTGACTAAGCAGATAACATCTCAGGGCCTCTTTTAATCAGTGGACTGCATACCATAAAGATGAAGTGGTACCTAGTGAACTGATTTTGAGGGCACTGGGTACCAAGGTCTTTGTCTTGCAAAACTTAATTTTTATCCCCTTTTTATACTTGCTTACTCATTAATTCATGTCTTGCAAAACTTAGTTTTCATCCCCTTTTTATACTTGCCCACTCATTAATTCATGTTTTCAGTTTTATTATTTTAATTACAGCGGGTTCAATTTTCCCCAATGCAAATCTCTTTTTATTTTTTTATATTTTGAATGACAATAAATGTTGTGTAGCAGACGGCATTGTTTCTCGTTGTCAACCAAACACAGCAACTATAGATACCTATACATGGCAGGACAACCTTTTTGTATGTTGGTGAGGGGGTCCCCACTGCCCAAGAGACTACTTAGTACCAGTGAATATTCCTCAAAAGAGGCACTGCAATATCTACAAACGTTAATCCATAAACGTAATTTCCATCACACCACTAACTAGTCAGTTTTCGATTTAACCATGCATAAATATTCTGTGAGCAACGCAACAAACTTAACTAAATGAGCTGGCGCCCTTTCTGTAAAAGTCTGTACAACATTTTTCACAAAAAACAGTTTAGTGGGCATGGTGGGCAACTGATCTAAGTACACATCTACAAACGGAGTGTTTTTTTTTATTTGTGTAGGAACTCGGCAGGGCTCCCTTCTGGATTATTGACGACAGGCTATTAAATGCTGGTTACCAGGTTACAGACGACAGCATTGATGTCGGAGCTGGATTCGTACCTATGGCCTCTTGTTTGGAGCAGGTCTCTGATTGGAAGACGAAAGCTATACCAACTATACCACACTGATTATTAGTATGGTAGGGGGGATGTTACGAGAGGCCAAGAGAGTCTAGGTGGACTTGGGTTTAAAAACAGTTTTCAAAGAGGCTCCTCCCTCTCATCCAAAATAAAAACATATCAAGGCACAAGATGTTCACAATGCAGCAAGTTTACAATACTTTTGTACTTAAGGACGGTCCCGGCCCCGTTTTCCGCCATAGACCAATTTTGCCCGATCTTGTATGCCCATACGTAAATTTTTGGGATGTTAAACCGGTAGTAGAATCTATAACTAGATCGATTTGCATGTCATAATCTAGCTTCCCCTAATCCTATATTGAGAGGAAGATCTAAGCAGTTGTTACCCGAGCGAAGAATTAAGACTCCATATAATTAAACAGACCAAAGTGTTGACGTGTATTTTTTGCACAAGTTTTAAGAGAACACATGCAAGCTCTTTGATTTCTTATTTCACTCATGTCTAATGCATGCTCACTTGACCCTCAACCAACCTGATTATTGAAGAAACATATAGCTCATTATTTACCAACCTTAACCAATATTGTCAACGCTTCACTTGATACAGGAGTCTTTCCTGATGATGCACATTTTGCTGTCATCAAACTTTTGCTTAAAAAGCCAACTTTAGATAAGCAGATAAGAAGGATCTAAAGAATTATCGGCCAGTTAGCAATTTGGCGTTTAATGCAAAGGTAATTGAAAAATGTGTGGCCACTCAATTGATCAACCACCTCAATGACAATAATCTGATGGATCCTCTACAATCAGCATACCGTGCTAAACATAGCACGGAGACAGCTCTCTTAAAAATTCAGAACGACATTTTACGAGAAGTGGATTAAAAAAGAGTTGTTTTAATGGTCCTTTTGGACCTTACCTCAGCATTTGTTACTGTAGACCACGCTACCCTACTTATTCGTCTTGAGGAACGCTTCAAAGTAACGGGAGTTGTACTTAGGTGGTTCTCGTCCTACCTTACAGGATGGAAGAGCTCTGTGAGTGTCTCTAATGAGTTATCAAAACCAAAAACACATAACTATGGACTCCCTCAAGTTCCATATTGGGACCCTTGCTGTTCCGGTTTACACTGCACCACTGGGTGACATTGCAAAACAACATGACGTGAGTTATCATATGTATGCTGACGATTCACAATTACATGTCTCCTGCAACCCTCGCAACACCAGCGACGTAGAAAATGCTATGACAAAGATATCCTCCTGTATTGCTGAAATGAGGATATGGATGAAAGTCAATTATTTGAAATTAAATGATACTAAAACTGAATTTTTCATAACTGGTTCACCTCATCTTCTTAGAATACTACCTGAGTTGGAGATCACTGTTAGGTCAAGCAGTATCAAAGCATCCAAATCAATCCGTAACCTTGGTGTCACTTTCACTTCTTCGCTTTCCTTATCCAGCCATGTTGACGCTCTACGTCGGTCAATAATTTACCACATCAGAAACCTCTGGCGTATTCGAAGATTTATCGACATAAATACATGTCACCACCTAGTTCGTGCTTTAATCACATCCAGCTTGGATTACTGCAACTCACTCTTTACTGTTATGTCTCGTAGAGACTTGACAAGATTGCAGCGTCTCCAGAATAGAGCAGCGCGTCTGATATTCAGTGTTGGTAGACAAACTGATCCAGGTCCATTGATCAGCAAGCTACACTGGCTACCAATATCAAAACGGGTCACCTACAAAACACTACTCTTTATCTACAAAATCCTGAATGGTGAGGCGCCTTGGTATTTAAAGGATATGATCAAGATAAGGAAACCCGCACGTGAACTCAGATCGAGTAATGACTCCACCCGACTTCACATACCCATATCCAATTCTGCCGTAGGTGACAAAAGATTTTAAATACTTGCATCCAGATCCTGAAACACTTTACCCACCGACATAAGAACTTCCCCATCCACCACAGTATTTAAAAAACTCTTAAAGACCCACTTATTTTGATATTTTTTATTTTGTTTTATTTTACTTTGTAAGCGCCATGGTACTTTGGTGAATGGCGTATTTAAATAACATTTATTATTATTATCATTTAATTTTGAGGCAAATCTCACGAAATAACAAGTAATACGCACAGTGGCGCCGCCAGAACATATTTATTGGAGGAGGGGGCATTGTGAAATTGTATGAATAAGTGTGTATAGCGTATGGTGGTGTTGCGCACGCGAAGGTTTCTTGTTTTTGATTCCCCATACGGTTTAGAATCATCACAAAGTTTGAAAATGTAAATACAAAATCGTGAGGCCCTGGGGCGAAGCAGTGGTATGATCTAGGGGAAGAATTAGAAGGCATCCAAAGGCGAAGCCCCGGGAGCTCTGAATATTTCTTGCCTTTGATGCCCCAATATGGCTGAAAATCAATCAAAACTGACCAGGTTCGGAAAATTTAAGTGATAAAAAGAAGACAATTTTGAATTTTTATGTTAAGATCTACTCAGATAAGCATTATAGGGTTATTATTTCTAAACAGGCAGAGGAGAAATTTCCCCTGGAAATTGAGAAGAACAAAAAAATCGGGCAAAATTGTGGGGTTCAAGCCAGATCTGAAGATTGTTTGTTTGTTTTGCTGGTAGGTTCCAGGGGCAAAGTCCCCGAAAGCTATGAAGATCTCTAGTTTTAATGCCCAAAATAGCCCATGATCATCGGGGTTTCAGCATTTTGCATGTGTGGGCGTATATCTTTCATATAAACGTCCCAGTTGCTCAACAAGCGAATCAGCATAATGTCGAGTCGAGTGGAGATGATTATGATATCTAGACAATTCGGGCATGATTTATATTTTTTCTCTGATTTAAACAGTACATTCGACATTTTACATCTCTGCCCAACTTACTGCCCAAGCGTCGTATGGCAGCATCATGCCGAGTCGGGAGGACATGCTTTTAATATCTAGACGATTCGTGCATGATTGATATGTATCTCTAAACTAGTACATCTGACATATTTCATCTCCGCCCAACTAAGTGCCCAAGTATGATGTTGTCAGCATCATGCCGAGTCGGGAGATCATGATTCTGATATTTTGTTGATTCGCGAGTGACTGACTGACCTGACTGAGATATACCCCTGATTCAAATGTTCTAGAATATAATCCCCATACCCTCCTTAAATTACACCCATGAGTGAGACGTACGCCTTACGGAAAATGTACTAGCGCCCATATAAACAGAATAAAAATTAGGCTATTGTCAGATTGTATATAGGTGGGAGATTTGGCCAAGGCCTAGGGCAGAAGCTTCCTCACCGTAATCTCACAACTGTTTTTGCAATTTTGTTTTTGAATTCAGACATTAAAAACCAGACTTACGGTCGTATATACTGATATAAGATTTTTGTTTAGAGTATACATGGGTGTCGCCAGGGGTCGTACCATCCCCCGCCTCTCGAAAAACTCAAATAAGGTAAAAACAAATAGGTGCAGATTTTGAGGTGTGCCTTTGTTTTTGCTGTTCCAGTTAACAATTCTCTCGACAGTGCAGTGTAATAGACCGCTATGTAGCGGCAAAACGTGTATATTAAAATATAAATAGGTCAGAAATATTTGATGATTTCAAGTTATTTTCAAGAAAAAGAAGTATTTTCTAAACCGACAAGAACTATTTAATATGTGATACAATTATGTATTTATGACAATATTATTTTGTAATAACAACATGATACATATGTGCAAACTCTATGCGTAACTTCGTATAGTTTTCTTTAAATAAATTTGTAAAGAAATATTCATTACATCATACGATAAGCTGAGGAAAAGCGAGCAAATGGGTTTTTGTTGGTGCAGATATGCCAGGTCACGGTTGATTTCTCTCGGCACTCCTGCCACCTGATCACTCCTACATTCTTGAGGAATAGCAGAGAGGCTGGTTCATCTTCCGGGATGCCGGGTATAAAAACAACGTTCTTTAAAAATTCTTACAGCACGTGTTTAAGTTTCAAGTTAACGTGGTTCAAGTGTGAAAATCGGTGAAAGTTTGTGTGTAACAAGCTCTTTGGTATCAATCACTGAATTACATTTGTCTCAATTGTGGATTGATGTTCCTTCACAGTTGTGAAGCATAATCATCCTAATCATCATCATCACATCATCTGATTATCATCATTCGTGAGAGATTTATGACTTATTGTATCGTCATCCATTTATTTATGTGGGAAATAAAGTTTGTATCAACACAACGGATTTCAGGCGTTGATTTTACTTATTTCGTTTATGTACTATGTTAGACAGTTTAATAAGAATGCAACGTGTTCATCGGAGGAACTATTCAAGTTCAAAATATTTGTCCATATGTAACAACGCTTTTACGTTTACGTAAAAGTTCACAATTTAGAATATATTAGACATTGATTGTATTCGTGTTAAGTTGAGTCAATTCATTTGCGAAGGAAAATTATCATTTGCTTAACACTGTTGGCGGACACAAATTCAAATAGTAAAGAACTAATGGCTTTGAGAAAGGCATATTATGGGTATACGGGTGCCATTTCACGTCACTGCAAGGAAATTGAAGAACTCATGATCACAGAAGGATACGAAGATGAAGTTCAAAAGAAAGTTACACATTTTGAAGTTCCAATGTAAGTTTGATAAAATAAAGGCAATAAGTCAAGAAGGACAGACATGGGAGACATTGAATTCAGCCCATGAAGCCCAGATTGTAAAAACGAATTGATAGGACTGTAGGACGTATTCGAGTATACCAATCAGCTGCCGCACAAAGCGACGAAATAGAAATTACTTCAGTGGCCTCCATACCATCTCGACAAATCTAGCCTTAAAATACAGGAAGCAAAAATAAAGAATGAACTAGCGAAGCTAAAATTGGAATTATTGAAGAAAAACAGGGAATGGAAAAACAAAAGGCGGAATATTCCCAGAGACTTGTATTAGTCGATGCCAAAGACGAAGCGGCGTGTGCGGAACTAGAGGTAGACGCCGGAGACGAGGTGGCATGTGCCGAACTACTATGGGAGCAAGAGGGACAGGATCAAGCTGGGTACTACGAGGAAGAAATAACAGGTACGGCTGCAGAATAAGAACACCCCATTGAATGTGCTCCTATTTATCAAGAAGTTCGCGACATGCACCCCAGCATTCCTAGGCAGATGTCCGACAGGGACCAACTACTAAACCCATTTGCGCCAGATTGGAAAGGGTATGGTGAGTCTAACAATCCTTTTAAGGGAAATGACGAAGCTGATTTGGGACATGTACTAAAATCTATGGTGCTTTCCATGGCCATACACAAGCCAGAAATCACCACATTTGATGGTAATCCTGCAGACTATTGGGGGTTCGTTAATTCTTTCGATATTAACATTGCAGACAAAACACAGGACCTTCGAACAAACTTGTCCTACTTGATTCAATTATGTAGAGGCAAGGCCATGGAAAGTACCGAAGACTGTGTACTCATGGACCTAGCTATAGGATATAAAATTGTACGTGAAATATTGCAAGAACAATTTGGCCAACCACATCACACACCTCGTTAGACAAGGTATTAAATCGCCCCCAAATTAGGCCTAATGATGGCAATGGATTATGGGATTTAGCACGTCAGATGCGAAAATGCCACATCACCCTGAACGGTCTGGAATATGTGGCAAAGATGAATAGCACTCACTCTTTCTCTCGCTCTCTATTTTTGGTTGCCCAGTTGTTTAAGATTTAGACATATTTAACTCGCTGCCTTCCTCTGCTTCTTTTGCCCTCAATTGTCCAATATACTGCAAGCTGTTCCAACCCACCCTCCCGATAAACATGCCCGAAAAATTCCACCTGTCTCCTTCTGATGGCATTGAGTAGGGACCTGTCCATGCCTGGAGCTATCAGGATATCATCAATTGTTTTCCTTTCTGTCCAAAATATTTTCAACATTCTCCTAATGAACCACATTTCCGTAGCTTCTAATCTTTTCTCGATGTCACTGGTAATTGTCCAGCATTCACAGCCATAGAGAAGAGTAGACCATACATATGCCTTCAAGACACGGACTTTCGTGTCCATTCCAAAATGTATATTCTTCAATATTAGATTCATTTTTGTAAACATGTCTTTGGCAATTGCCATGCGTTTTCTAACTTCGTTAATGCACCGACTATCTGATGTTAGTGTGTAGCCCAAGTACTTAAATTGTTGTACTTGTTTAATTATTTATCCTTGGCTTTGTATACTACATAATAGGTTAATGACTTTTTTTTAAACCACCGTACATTCTGTTTTCTTTAAATTTAGAAACAGCCCTCTCTTTCCACTTTCCTCTACAACTTTATCCAGAAGAGACTGCAGTTTTTCTTCTGACTCTGCTATAAGTACCGTGTCATCTGCATAGCGTAGGTTATTCATATTATAGCCTCCAACTTTCAGGCCCTCAAGCCTGTCGATGTTACGAAGTATTGTTTCACTGTAAATGTTGAAACGATCTGGTGACAAAACACCCCCCGCCTGACTCCTCTTTGGATTACCCTAAATTCACTGTAATCTTCTTCAAGTCTTATTGCTGCTTCCTGGTCCCAGTATAGGTTTCTTATAACTCTTAGGTCTTTTCCGTCAATGTTCAAATTACTGAGTATTTCAAAAAGATCTTCATGTTTGACTTTGTCAAAGGCTTTGGCGTAATCAATAAAACATAAATATAAATCTTTCTGTACTTCTATGCACCTTTCCATGATCATTGATAGTGTAAACATTGCATTCCTAGTGCCTTTGTCTACAACAAAATCAAATTGTGTTTCTGAAATTTCTGGCCGAATACTATTTCTCATCCTGGACAATAGAACACGAAGCAAGACCTTGGTGATATGGTTCATCAAGCTAATGGTCCAGTGTAGTTCGCATTCTGTTGCACCTGGTTTCTTGGGTAAGGTTATGAAGATAGATTTGCTCATATCTGGTGGTTTCTTTCCTGTATCATATATCATATGTAAAAGCCTAGTTATAGCACTCACGCACTTCTTAAAATTAGCTAATGGTCCTGTGTAGTTCGCATTCTGTTGCACCTGGTTTCTTGGGTAAGGTTATGAAGATAGATTTGCTCATATTTGATGGTATCTCTCCTGTATCATATATCATATTTAAAAGCCTAGTTATAGCACTCACACACTTCTTAAAATTCAGCAGTTGCTTCCCGTACACCTTCCGACCTTCAATCGGAATGAGCAAAGCAAGCATTTAATCTTATCAAGTCGGGAACAAAACCTTTCACACCCGACTGAAAACATTGGAAGGTCGGCTCAAATAGCCAACAATATGTACAGGCAGAAATTTAGTAGGGCTACAAAGTTAGAAAAAGCATAATGGATAATACAATAAGGAAGGTAGATGGAAATTATCACTTAGGTCTTTCTTAGCGGCATCCCAAACCAATCTCCATAACAATCGATCTCAAGCCGAAGCATAGTTTTGACGTAAAGGTTGTTGAAAAAAGATTTGAAAAACATAATAATTTTGTATGATCAATATATGGAGACAATTGGATGGATACGTCAGTAAAGGTTACGCTAGGGTTGTAACTGAATGTCAAGATGGACACAATATGTAAGAACAAAGGGCACGATGAACAAAATAAGGTGCAAAATGAAGTGAATTTAATGGTATTTGCCTCACCATCCAGTGAGGTATCTGCAAAAACCTGACAAATTAAGAGTGGTCTTTGATTGTGCCGCTAAATTTAAGGGCACATCATTGAACGAAACACGGTTACAAGGTCCTAATCTAACAAATAACCTTGTTGGCATTTTGTCAAGATTTAGGCAGGAACCAATAGTCCTTGTGGCCGACATAAAGGCGATGTTTTACCAAGTAAAGGTAATAGACGAAGATTGTAGCTCTCTTAGGTTTCTATGGTGGCCCGATGGTAATTACTCTAAAGAGGCAACAGACCAGCAAATGGTAGTCCATTTCTTTGGAGCGACATCATCTCCAAGTTGTTTAATTTACGCATCCAGTTGAGAAGGACAGCCCTTGATAATTGAGATGATTTTGACCAAGAGACAATTTCGAAAGTATTGGACAACTTCTACGTCGATGACTGTTTGAAATCGGTGAAGTCAAGATCTCAGTCTATCAGGCTGATCCAGCAATTGCGTTATCTACTTGCATCTGGTGGGTTTAGATTAACCAAATGGTATGGTATGGTAAAGACAGAGAAGTGCTAAATACGGTGCCAACAAGTGAAAGAGCCCAAGCGTCCAAGATCTAGATTAAAGCGAGGTTTTCGGGTAGAACGAACTCTTGGTGTTTAGTGGAATGTCCAAAGTGACAAATTTGAATTGAAAGTTGCTTTGAAAGACAAGCCAGCAAGTGGTAGGAGTATTCTTTCCATGGTTAGTTCTCTTTATGACGGTAACCTTGGGATTTCTCGCACCTTATGTTTTAGGAGCTAAGCGTTTGTGGCAAGATATATGTAAGAAAGGAATCGGATGTAATAAGCCTATTACGGAAACTGTTTCAGTGAAATGGGGAGAATGGTTGAATGACCTCCCAAGATTGTCTAAGATCTTAATAGACAGATGTTTTAAGCCTGTGGGGTTTGGTAAGATTCAAGTTGCATAATTTTCCCCACGCATCTGAGACGGGCTATGCCGCTGTCTCGTATGTACGATTCGTCAATATGAAGGGTCATATTCACTGTGCATTTGTAATTGGTATATCTAGATTATACCCATTAGAAGCTGTGACGATTCCTCGTGTCATTTTGTTTTGGACTGTATACAGAAGTGTTTATATATATATATATATATATATATATATATATATATATATATATATATATATATATATATATATATATATATATATATATATATATATATATATATATATATATATATATATATATATATATATATATATATATATATATATATATATATATATATATATATATATATATATATATATATATATATATATATATATATATATATATATATATATATATATATATATATATATATATATATATATATATATATATATATATATATATATATATATATATATATATATATATATATATATATATATATATATATATATATATATATATATATATATATATATATATATATATATATATATATATATATATATATATATATATATATATATATATATATATATATATATATATATATATATATATATATATATATATATATATATATATATATATATATATATATATATATATATATATATATATATATATATATATATATATATATATATATATATATATATATATATATATATATATATATATATATATATATATATAAATAATATATATATATATATATATATATATATATATATATATATATATATATATATATATATATATATATATATATATATATATATATATATATATATATATATATATATATATATATATATATATATATATATATATATATATATATATATATATATGGAGAGTTCGATTTGCTGTGATAGCTGTAATATGTTGATTGATTTCCAGGAGTCCGGTGTAACATGTAGTTTTGAGGAAGCTTCGATTGATAGTTTTGTATTTGTCTGTTCAAAGTGTACAAGGTTAAAGGCTTTGGAGTTTAGATTTTCTGGTTGTAGTTGTATCGTTGAAAAGGTTGATGCTAGTGTGCAGACTGAGTTTTGTGGCTTAGATGTGGGTAGTCAGACATGTGCTGTTGATAGTTCTTTGGGTGAGGAATTTGATAGGGGTTCTGTTCAGGTAGATAGTCTTGGATCAGTTTCTGTTGACAGGCCTGATGTAGAGTTATCTGTAGTTGTTTATTGCACATGTATCATTCATTGGTCGTGAGATTGTTGATTCATCTGGTACGTTGCCTGTGTATTCTGTTAGAGATAAGGTGTTATGGATAGGAGATTTATTTGTTAGGTATGTTGACACAGAGTAGAATGATTAGGGTGTGTCTTCAAGGTGCTACTAGGGTTAATGATGTTAGTTCTCGTGTTGAGACTTTATGTAAGGGTGAAGATACCGTCGTAGTTTCAATTCGTAAAAATGATATTTCGAGGAGAAATGTTGATTCTGTTAGGCGTAGTTTCATGGATTTGTTATTCAAGTTGAAGGACACAGGTTGTAGGATTCTAGTTGTTGGTCAGTTGCGGCGTAGGGATAGTTCCTTCATGAGAGATAAAATGTTATTGATCAATAGATGGCTGGAAACTATTTGTCGTCTGTTAAATTTCTGGCATAAGTATGAATCTCGGGTTGGTTGGTTTAAGAGAGATGGTTTGCATTTAATCAGGAAAGGTGCTCGTGTTCTTGCTAGGGGTGTTAATAGGGCAATTGATTTGTATAAGCAGCTAGTCAGGCCTCACCTTGAGTATGCTATTCAGGCTTGAAGTCCCTTTTATGAGAAAAAAAAAATCATTTTGGAACAGGTTCAGCAAAGAGCCACTAGACTTATTCCTGAAGTAAGGAATCTCTCTTATGATATAGGTTGCGAATTCTTGGTTTGACCACGCTTGCGTTGAGAAGAGTACGTGGCGATATGATTCAGGTTTTAAAGTTCCTGTTTGGTAGTGATGCTTTGACTTCCTGTTATTTCTTGCATGTTTCAGCTAATCCTCATGTGACACGTGGTAAGACTTTGAAATTAACCAAAGAGTTCTCACAAATAGATATTCGGCGTTTTAGCTTTTCGCAAAGAGTTGTTAATGAGTGGAATGGTTTGCCTGAGTGGGTACTTAGCTCCAATTCTGTTCACAATTTTGAAGTCGACATTGATAAGTTCTTTACTAACTCTGGGCGTCTTTGATTTTTGTTTTTGTGGTGGTGGTGTTAGTTTGGGCTTTTTATGGGGTGACTAACCTTTCTTAGCCCGCAATCTTGTTAGGTTATGTTATGTTTGGAATTGACTGTAGCTGTATTAGCTGTGTTTGAGTCAGATGGTAAAATCTGTTCGAACTGCAAATGCAATTCTCGAACATAGTGTTTTGGACAGACTCTACATGTTTTACAGTATTCAAAACAAAAGCAGGCGTTTTCATACCTTTGTTGATCACAGGGCCGTAACAGAGGAACTTTTCAGCAAATTTTAAAAATTCAGCGCATTTGGGGAGAAATTTGCCTCTTGCCACCCCCACACATTTTTAATCAGGGCCATGTCCCCGCCTTCCTCCTCACACACACATACACATACACTTTCCAGATGAGAATTACGGCCCCCGGTTACGGTCCTGGTTGCTAATCGTGTTGCTAAGATTCAGACACATCTCAATGGCGTCATGTAAACTCTGGTCAAAATTCGGCAGATGAAAGGTCACGTGGTATGAGAGTGGATGAGTTAATATATGGCTTAAGGGTCCAAATTTCTTGTGGAAAGGTGAAAAACCCTGGCCTTCACCCCTTGCTGTGTTATGTGGTGGTGATCAAAATGGAATAACAAATCTAGACAATGATCCTGAAGTAAAAAGAAGTGTTCAAGTATGTCATTTTGAAGGAAATGATAAGATAGATGAATTGTTAAAATTTTACTCTTCATGTAATAGGCTCCTGAAAGGTGTAACATGGCTTCTGCGATTTTAGTATGTTTGCTCTTATGCCAAGAAAAGTGCATTGAACGATTGAAATTCGGCAGGCAGAAATACATTTCGGTATGTTTAAGCTGAATTGTTCCCTTATATTTTGCCTTCATTAAAGATTAGCACAGCGGACAATAAAGAAAAGAGAAATGGGGCAAGAAAACTCGCAAAATTGAGTCAAGTGCTTTAGTGTTAATGGTATCTTACGAGTGGGTGGTAGACTGACAAAAGCTCCGTTAGCCAATGATATAAATCACCCAGTTATACACCCAAGCCACAATCATGTGGCTGATTTGCTTATTATTCACAACCACTTGCTAATGGGACATTCTGGTACAGGTGTGACGTGGGCGTCATGAAGAGAAAGGTTTTGGATACTGTAAGAGTGATTATTTAATTTATCTAGAGAGTTATACAACTTAACTTTACTCTTGTATTTGATTGGTCTTAAGTTTTAAGGTCAAGGGTTTTCAGTTAAGCGGGAGTTCTAGTGTATTTACATACCAGCTTTCTAACAGCATTCTCTATCATACTTCAGTTCTGTAGTTAGGAATTTCAACTAGGCTTATTCTCTTTGTTACCACACACTCCTTTTGTTAATGCTTTTATAAAGAGTTTTCGTTATCTATGTTTAATAAGATATTGGGCAGTACCACACGCCATCCAAGCAATAAAGAAGTGAATCTTAAGAGGCGTATATTTCGTTTTCTTATAATACTAAGAGGGGCGTTACAGTTCGTCAAGTTATTGGCAAATGTTTCAAATATAGGAAACGAAATGCCCCCGTTAGTCCACAGTCAATGGCTGAATTGCCTATGCCTAGGGTCACGCCAGATAATCCTGCCTTTTCTAAAGTAGGTGTAGATTATTTCGGTCCTTTGTTTGTTAAACAAGGTAGGAGTCGGGTTAGGCGTTATTGTTGAGTCTTTACGTTTTTGGGATTAAGGGCGGTGCACATTAAAATTGCTCATGCACTCGACAGCTCGACACTGACTCTTTCATAAACGCTCTCAGACGTTTCATTAGCAGAAGAGGGACGCTTGACTCCATATATAGTGACAATGGCTCTAATATCAAAGGGAAAGAACGTGAAATTCATGAAAACATCAAATTGTTCAATCAATAGGGTATTGAATTTTTTTTGGCAATAAAGGGAATTGCGTGGCATTTCAACCTACCCACAGCAGGTCATATGGCAGGAGTATGGGAAAAGTTGATAAGATCTGTTCGCCGCACACTATAGGCAATCCTCGAAGAACTAATAGTTACGGACGAGGTTTTAGTAATAGTCATAACCGAGGTGGAATAAAATCTTAACCCCAGACCGCTAACACAAATGACTTCCAATCCAAGTGACGAAGTGCCTTTGACACCAAATCACTTATTGCCCCTAACACAAATTTACCTCCTGGTCTATTTGAAGTGGCTGATCACTTTGGACGAAAGAAATGGCGTCAGGCACAATATCTTGCGAATCAGTTTTGGCGGCGCTGGTTAAGGGAATAAATAATGCAGCTTAGGCAAAATGAACACAGCTAAAACTGTAAAACGCAATTTTCAGATTGGGAATTTTAGCTGTGTCTCAAAATGTTCCTCGAGGACAATGGCCATTAGGTAAAGTAGTTGAAATATATCCGGATAAGAATGGGTTAGTTCGTCAGGTCAAAGTGAAGATTGGGTCCACATACTTTAGACGACCCATATCCAAATTATGTCTCATAAAAGAAGCTTTTGTACATAACGAGGTATGAATATTGATAACAAGTACCAATAAGTGAGATGTTTTGTTCAGATTAAAGGTTATTTTGTTTATAGGTGTATGAGAAGTGATTAAGCGTTATGATAACTATATTTATTATTATTTATTATTATATATTTCATTTCATATAGCGCATGCCATAACATGGTTTTCGGCTGCGCTTTACAATTAAAATACAAATATAGAAGAAAAAAAATATATAATCATGTACGTATAAATATCAAAATCGGATAAAGGAAAATACAATACTCATATCAAAAGTACATTAAGAAGTTGAATATAAAAAGTAATTTGGAAATAGATAAAATGGTTTAGAAAAATATAACTTTGTATAAATGGTATATAACACTGAATATAAAAAGATAAAAATGTGTAAAATGCAATTTCAAAAATAAGGAAGGGAATAGATGTGTCTTCAGCTGCCTTTTAAAAATGTTTACATTGGGAGAAAGTTTGATGTTATTTGGAAGTTTGTTCCAGAGTTCTGCTCTGATATATGACAGTGTTTGTTTCTTATTGTTGAATGTTTTATTGAAGTGTTCTGAAAGGCAGAAATGTGATATTTTATAACCTAACGAGTAAACCGAAATTCAACAAGAACGCATACATATTTGATATTGCTCGAAGATTTAACAGAATAATTTGAATATTTGCCGCTAGGAAAATTTAATTGTGCTTAGAATGAGAATATAGTTTACGTCTAATCGGGGCCGGGAATGTAGCGACAAAACGTTTATATCAAAATATCAATAAGCCAGAAATATTGGGTGGTTTCAAGTTATTTTCGAGTAAATGGAATATTTTCTAAACTGACAAGAACTATTTTGGTTTTTCTTAGTGCAGGTATGCCAGGTCACGATTGATTTCTCTTGGCACTCCTACATTCTGCAGTTCTTAGGAATAGCAGAGAAACTGGTTTATCTTCCGGGTACAACTTTTTT
Organism: Chiridota heheva; assembly: GCA_020152595.1. Taxonomy (NCBI): domain Eukaryota; kingdom Metazoa; phylum Echinodermata; class Holothuroidea; order Apodida; family Chiridotidae; genus Chiridota; species Chiridota heheva. Next base: position 1,986,482 of record JAIGNY010004509.1, read on the forward strand.
GAAAATTCTTACATGTATTTAATTGTTTAGGTTCAAGTTAACGTGGTTCAAGTGTTAAAATCGGTGAAGGTTTGTGTGTAGCAATGACTGAATTACATTTGTCTCAATTTTGGATTGATGTTCCTTCACAGTTGTGAACCATACTTATCCTAAAATTCATCATCACATTATCTGATTATCATGATTCTGAGAGATTTATAACTTATTGAATCATCATTCATTAATTTATGTGAGAAATAAAGTTTGTAACAACAGAACGAATTTCAGGCGTTGATCCTTATTTCGTTTATATTCTAAGTTGACGGTTTAATAAGAAGGCAATGTCCTCATTTGAGGAACTCTCTGTCTAAGATATTTGTCCATATGTAACAACGCTTTAAGGGTTACACGCTATTTTGAAAACATTATCAAAAATGTTGTATGCCATTCCCCATAGCGACCCCCACCCCGCCCCCTCCCTTCTCTCACTCCTATTCCTTTTCCTAAAATGCTGGCCATGGGATATTGTTGGGACTATTATGGGAGCGGTATCAGAAATGGGGAATAATGGGGTGCCGATTTTTTATGTGCGACCAGCTTTTTTAAATGTAAATTTCTGCCATATTTCACTGAATAAGATCAGCACAGGTCTGACAGAATAAGCAGATAAGTTGTAATACTACATCACAGATATTGTATATATCAGAAAATCATACTTTGATCAGCAAAAATTCAGAAATTAAACATGCCTAATGACTGAATTACTTTATGGAGACATAATTTGCTTTAAAACTACTGCCGCTAACAGAAAACTTACTGAACAGGAAGAGACAAAGACTTTCTTTAAAATTGCTTTTGTATTTCATTGACAATCAGTCGTTAATTCACTGACTTACAAAATAATTTCTTATACTTGATTGGGTAAGAAAGTGAGGACACTCTTTTTATTAAAATTTGTGCAACTGATCATTAAAATACTTGCGTTTCTTACAGTAATCACAAGTTCAAGCAGTAATCAGCCAAAACGTGACAGAATTGTTGTCTGGTCAATTTGGGCCAACTTCCAAATACATGCAAACATCCACCTTCAATTGCCATTACAAAATGTCAAATTAAAATGTACCAATGTCACCGAAAGGAAATGGATATTTCTGGTAAAAATCATCTTGTGTGCTCAGGTAGACGTCTCCCTCACTATATTAAGCTTAACATGCCAGAATGATATGCCCTTAGTTCTTGACTTAAGGTAATATTTCACTAAAATGTTCACACATTGAACTAAAAGACATTAAAGCAAGGCTGAGTATTTGGCTACAGGAATAGATTCCTGAGAACACAAATTCTGATGAACATTTCTGAAAGATTACCACAGAAACATCTCACATGTACAGTTTATAAGTAACCACCTTCTCTGACATGCTGTATCTCTTTCTGTGCTGAATCATGGGTGGGTATTGTTATCATTACCTCCAAGGTTTAAGTTTACCAAGGTTGATAAAAACCTGACAAAACTCCATTGGGTACTTACATCTATGACCACAGTCATTTTACTAACCAGTTGTGGAGCACTGATTGTAAACCCCAGAGGCTCTAACTTGAGATGCTAAATTGGGAATTGTGAACAAGATATCAATACTTCATACATGGTAAAACACAGACATATAAATTCACATTTCTTATTTTTTCAGAGGGAAAATAAAGTAAATCTGTCTCATATTAAAATTTGAAGAAAAAAGAATTTTCTCTCCTAACAATTTACACATTCCTTCCTTCTTAATTCTCTTTATTTTAATATATCTGTATCCTTGAACCAGTGATGACTTTAAATGAAAAAAGGTGTCTCATACTCATTATCAAAATATATAGAAACTTATAGCTTCACCCGTAGTTAAAAATCTTTGGTATCCCCACAAAATAATTATCTTCTCTACACAGAGGTATCTCGAACCTTTCTGCCAGATATCTTCAGCCGGTTTTTTGCAAACCAAGAATATAACCTGTCACTGAGTGATGAGAATCTAGGTGACCTCAGAAAGTTTACTGACCAGCCGTAACCGATATCTCTGTACATCTTCACCATTGCATCCACACCTTTGTGAACCTAGAAATAGAAAGAAGAAGTGAGTCACACTTTCAACAAAATCACATGGTAAAGTAAAGAAACAACCATGCAGGTAGCACAGTACTAATCAGGTATTACTGCACCAACTCAACATGAGAACCCTCAGAGAAAAGCTTAATTAAACATTTTCGAGAGGTCCCATTTCATGGGACAGAAAGTTGAGAAGTTGCAAATTTCAGGAATGGTAGAGAATAGATAGGTCCTGACTATGCCAATCCAAACTTGACGAGATCTGCTTCAAAAACAGTTTCATGGGGAACTATTTTACCATGGACCCATACCAACATTTGAGAGATTTGGTGAGGGTGTACAACACCTCTTCACTTTGGCCTAAAACAAATGCCTATGACTATCCTCATTCAAGAGACATAAGATAGTCCTTTTTAGAAAACATCACGAAACATCCCAACTCGTTCACGTTCTAATACAAATAGGGCCCTGAACTTGACTCTTTCATCATAGGTTTCAATAAGGAAAATAATTAGTTCCATGTTACCTGCAACATTTTCAAGCTATCTTTAAAACATTGTTTGTTTGCTGTAAAACAAGTTGATCAGCAAATTGGGTTGGGAGGAAGAGAATTTTTCTAGTCAAATAACACACTATGTATACGCTACCGGTACGGTATGTATGTGTAGCCTCTAAAGTTCGTAACCTTGGCTCCATTTTTGATGCTGATATGTCAATGGCTGACCATATCTCTGAAATTTCTAAATCTTCATCATTTCATTTACGTAGCATAGGACTAATCCTATGTCTTTTCTCGCCTTGATATGGGTAACTCTTTTTTATATGGTCTCCCAGCCAATCAAAACAAACGTCTCTCCCGCTTACAAAAAATTGCTGCCAGGATTGTTACCCTAAGTAAACCAACTGAACACATTACTCCCATTTTAAGGAATATACACTGGCTACCCATTCATCATAGAATTATTTTTGAAATACTTGTTTTTGAATATAAGTCTACTCATGCATTGTCTCCCACATATATTTCTGATCTTTTAATCCCATATAAGTCTCCCCGCCACTTCATGCGTTTTAATTTCAAACTTAAATTAGCTATTCCACGTACTTCTAGAACATGGGGTGGACGTTCATTTTCTTCTGCTGCCCCCTTTTTATGGAACAGACTTCCAGACAACATCAAACTTAGTCCTTCCCTCAATTCTTTTAATTCATCATTAAAGACATTCCTCATGTGTTCTGATTCTGTTCAATTTTAAGCTTATATTTGTTCTTGTATTAAGGTATTTTGCAGTATTAAGTATTTTTTTTTTGTTCACATTATTTTGCATTAATTGTTGTGTCGCTACGCCATGAGCATCACTTTTGATGGATACTGGCCCATAACAAGTCTTCATTATTATTATTACCTCTCCCCCACTCAGTATTACCATCGGCAATTGCGATGTTGGGCTGGGCATTGTGTCAATGGTTCACAAAAGCCTCATGTTCCGAGCTCCTGAGGGCCCCTACCCAATGGGCATATTTTCATAATTATGATACTTTAGCATGCTTGAGCCATCTCCAATCTTTTGATGGCACAGTTTGAATGGAACAGTTATTCGTGTGGATAGGAATTTTGTTTGGTGGGTAGGGCTTAGTGGCGGAGCCAGGATTTTGATGCTGTGAGAAGGAGCAACGGAGGGGCAGTTTTGTCACATGGGGGCAAAGGTCTATAAATCAGACAAAATATGTCACTTTACAAACTTTTCTGGGGTGGGGGGGGGGAGGGAAAATGGGAGGCGAAACAACCTGTGCCTTTTAGCGCCGCCACTGGTAGGTTTACATTAAATAAACATTTTTTTTTCTTTTTCTTGATTAGCCAGGTGGCTTTCACCTGTCTGACTTACTTTTGCATCCTCATCAATCACATGAAAGACGTCCATTGCCTCTGTGTATGACACATTACTGTGATTGGCCGGGTTAAAATTTGGTTTGCTGACATCCACAAAATCCAACTTTTGTTTCTTCCTGTTTAGATACTTGGCCATACGAATTTCCTGAATGCAAATAGGACATTCGCCATCATACAGCACCTATCTTTCAAAGAACAAAAGATGGAAAGAATTTCACAGTATGGAAAATCATTCTTTGGAGGTTTTAAATGCTCCAGAGTGTACATGTACCCAAATGCATACATAATTATATTATGGCAGGATGGTAGAGCTTAACGTTCTTTGCTTTGGTGTAAAGGGGGAAGGGGAAGGAGAGGTGGGCTAAGGAGGGGGTGTGATTTTTTTTTTTTTGTCTGCATCCATATCTACATACTTTCTCCAATAAATCTGAATCCTGGTCTTTTGTATACCATTTTGTGAATCACACCACAAAAACCGTCTTTAAAATTTAAGTATCAATTTTAAATTCAACAACAATGCAAATTGTCTGAGTTTTAAGTGTTAAAAAGATATGCATTAGTGCCAGTGGTGTCAATATTTCTTGAAGAGCGTACAATAAATTACAATCACCCCCACACCCTTAGCTTCACTTCTGAGCGTACAATAAATTACAATCACCCCCACACTCTTAGCTTCACTTCTGAGCGTACAATAAATTACAATCACTGAGCGCGTACAATAAATTACAATCACCCCACACTCTTAACTTCACTTCTAAGTGTACAATAAATTACAATCACCCCCACACCCTTAGCTTCACTTCTAAGCGTACAATAAATTACAATCACCCCCACACCCTTAGCTTCACTTCTAAAACATTTTTTTATTATTGTGTAACTACTTAACTTCCGCTTGATGTGTCATAGTATGCAAGTATCAAATAACTGTCAATAATTATGCCAATAAGGTTAATGTAAAGGCAAAATAAGCATCAATTCCCATTGGAATGGGCACCAATGCGGGAGGAGCATATGATTATCTTTGATACAGACATAATATAGAAGTTAACTGTAGCCAATACAATTAATGCTGAAATTATTGGCAAAAACTAGTCATGATTCACTTGTTTTTCCATGCAGCCTACAAATCAACTCAAGTACTCATAACACCTACAGAAAATCTGTATTTTCTTTCGATGCTTAATGCGTGTATGATAAACACAGCTTGGCCCCTTACACCCCTCCCCTCACCCCCGGCGGCCGCTGGCCAGCGTGCTATCTAAACATAATTTTGATTTATCTTTAAGAGATGTAAATACTACAAGACGATACACATGGTATCAAAAGATAACGTTTCTTAAGGAAATCTACCGTTGTTTTCTTTGGAAGTGGTACTCCTTTGTTGACATCACTTGATTGAGTATGACACGTACAAGAAGGTATCTTCACAATTTTCGCGGAAATGATGCGACTTGTGTTTTGTAACCGTCTTACGGCCTTATAAGAAGTCTGTAAAATCTGACTGATCCGGACACCAAACATTTTTGTAAATTATTTCACAAGAATACTTGCAAAAGAAAATTAAGTTTGTGATGAAAACGTAAATTTAACCCCTTCTTCAGAGTGACTATCAGTAACAACATTTTTTTACTTAAAACTACGCAAGTTTGTCGGTATCAACAAAAAAGTAATGAATCCTGAAAATGGTGCCAGTTGTTAATTGTCTTAAACATCTTGTTAACAAATTTAGCAGAAATGTATTTGAAATTACTATATCATTTGAGTTTTTAGCTATCTAATATTGGGAAAGCAGTTACTTAAAAGTTGGATTTGTGTTTTTATATACTTTTAGATTTCCAAAACACATTCTTGAAGATGTTGCAATTTGCGAGTTAGAAATTGCATAAGGCATCAGATTAGCTAACTAGTCAGACATTGCTAAATAAGGCATAAAATGACGTTTTTCATCTTTCTAAATTAGAAACAATTTAGTACAAAAATCATGTTGATCTGATCTGATACAAATTTTAGGCCAAAAATGCCAATAAATGTGAAAAACAAGGAGATGTCTTTATGCATTTCATTCAAATTGGTATCGTAAAACTTGTAGGAACGTGAATAGTATCAAATACTTCAATAACTTTTGGAATATTTCAATGAAACAACCAATTTTTCCGATTTAATCTTTCTTAAGAAAGAGACAATTTAGATACAATTTAGTACAAAAATCATGTTGACATGATACCAGGAGATATTCAAATTTTAGGTTCACAAAAAATGCCAATAAATGAATAGGAAAATGCGCAGTAAAAATGACATAACAGCAACATATTCTCCTTCCAATGTAGCCATTTGACTGTTTGAGAGATTTCATTCATGCTTTCTTCCCAAAAATTGACAAAAGTTGAAAATGGGAGGTAAAATTGGAAAAAAATCCCGGTTGAGAGGTAAAATTGGAAAAAAAAAATGAAAAAAGTTGGTAACATTGTAGAAAAATTTGGTAAATCATTGTAACTTTTGGTAAAATTTGGCAACATTTCCCGAAAATTGCAGGAGATTTTTAAATATATGTAGCAAACATTTAATCAAAAACAAAGCGATTTGCGCGCTTTTTAACCTTAAAACTATAGGAGCTATTTCGGTTTTAAGAACATCAGCACCCGTACAAAAAGATCTGGCTTTAATCAGTCCGGTAGCATGCCTATTAATGGGAACATAAATGTTCCTCTTAATGGGAACATTTTGCAACACGGAAGCCGCCATTTTGTAATATTTCCCATGATCCTTTGCTATCCTAACCTTCAAGCCTTATGTGATGTTACATTTTTCAAATTTAAAATACTTCTGGGAAAAATATCTCTCCTAGGGGAAACTGAAAACTTATGAAAATACCTTCATTACTGTCATGGCTAAAACTTTTCCACTCCCATTTAATATGTTCACCACGCCGTTTTCGAAATATTAGACAAAATAGACAATACAGCTAGGCTTTTAGGCGCGAAACCGTTATTTTGAAACTTTAAATGTTTTTCAACACAATGATTTTTAATATTTCAAGTACATAAATTAGAAACTATGACATTTTATCGCAACATCTAAACAATATGGCTGCATGGTGTGTTGTTCCTATTAAGGCTTGCTTCCGGACTGTTAATATAGTTTATATCTGGGTAAATAAGGTTTAACCTTGATATAACGAAAGCTTGATGGCAAGTAAAGTTTAATTTGGCTAGATAAAGTGGATTAAATGCAACAACTGATATACAAATAAAATTTGATTTGGCAAGATCAAGTCAGATACTGTATAATGTGGAATTAATGTTCAATTTGATACACAAATAAAGTTTAATCTGGCCAGATCAAGTTAGATATAAAGTGAAATTAGCATTCAATTTGATACACAAATAAAGTTCGATTTGGCCAGATAAACTGATAAAGCCAGATATAAAGTGGATTTAATGTTACATTTTGAATACAAAAAAGTTTGATTTGGCCAGATATAACCTTGATTAAAGTCAATTTGATATACAAAGTTTAATCTGGCCAGATAAAGCCAGATATAAAGTGGATTTAATGCTACATTTGATATGCAAATAAAGTTTTATCTGGCCAAATCAATGCTTGATTTAAAGCTACATTTAAAAGAAATTTACATATATGTTAATTTGTATTAATAATGAAAAAGTAATTTAAAAATAAAATTTGATATAATGTGATTTAGCATGCAGAAGGCTCAGTCTTTTTGTGTGGCTCTGTATTGACTAAAGTGGTTCCTTATGCACCTACCAATAAAGTAGCAAAAATGTGATGGGCGGAGTCAATAAAATTGACATCAATAATTGTTCATGCAGAAATAGAGATTGAACTGCATCATTATTTTCATTTTTTAAATTCATATAAAGTCTATAGTATGTATTCACCTAATCCTGTGGCTAACTTTCTAAAATAGTTTTTTAAACATTTGTTTTGAATTTTTAGGTAATTTTTGTTCTCATACTAAAACTAAAAAGTAGAAAACAAAGCACATGCTAATTTTGATATATATTTGTTTGTACTGTTAAAGGGTGTAATTTAGTTATGATTAGACACTGTGTACAAAAGAAAGTCTTTGCTCACCAATATAACATATTAGTAGAAGGACTCTGATATTTATGAAAATTCCAGATTTGTGGCAGATTAAATTCCCAAATCTGGAAAATATATCAAACACTACCCAGATCTGGTATTTATATCTGGCCCAAATATAAACCCCATACCTGGGATTTATATTAAACCAAGATCTGGGACAGATCTTGAAGTTATGTCATCATTGACATGATTTCAAAACAAAATGGCAGTGTTCATTGAAGCTCTTTGGGCCATGTTACAACGTAAAACTTGGAAATGGAAAATTTTATGATGGAGTTTTTGGTATATTATTTAAAATTCCATCTTATCAACTGAGCTAGAATATTGGACTTTGTTTCTCCTTTAATACTCCAGTTGGAGCCACTCGCCACGAAAATAGTTTAATTGGTAAATAATTAAAAGGGTGGATTTATAAATGAAAATAAAGATCTATCAATCCTACATCACGAATTAGTTTATGAACATAATTTTAGAAATTCAAAAAGGTGTAAAACGGTCAATTTTTAGCTGAATTTGACCGCTGTTTTAGTTTCTTTTCATGGTTTTTTAAATATTTGTAAACTATTTTGCTATTCTTGCCTCTACCATTACATATATTCTGAATGCGATGATATGTTTCATCACCAACTCTTATCAAATTCTGATCCAGATTAGAATATACTAAAACAGTATAAATGAAAAAGGTCTGCCTTTCAGGGCCCCCAAACTATTAGAGTTTACAAGGGCCCCAAAATATTGTCAGAAAAAAAGTTAAAAAGTCATCTCCATTATGACACTATCTTGGTTTGAACCTCCATAGACTGAGAGATAATTCACCTCTTTAAGAGAGTGTATGTTTAATTATGAAATAAAATATTCCAACCTTTTGCAGGTTTACAGCTATCATACCAAAGGTAAATCCCAGACAACAGCACCAGTTACAGGGCAGTGACGTAGCCAGTGGGAGTAAGGTAAATGTTATCAAGATCCCTTTGAACTTCTATTTTATAAAAATTGGCATCAAAAGTCACGGTAGTACCCACTCTTCGTAGATGCTGGCTACACCAATAGGGCAGAGGGGGAGGGGGCTTGTCCCTCTGATATTTAAACAAAAATTGTATCCAAGAAAATGTTAGATTATGATTAGAAAAATTAGGATCGAGATTCGGAAAAGTATGATCATGATCCAGTAAAACTAAAGATCACAGCAAGGAGAAATCAGGAAAGTCTTTGTCCCCTCTTGATAGTCAACTTAGCCAAGCTATGCCACTGCCAAAGTCAACTTAGCCAAGCTATGCCACTGCCAAAGTCAACTTAGCCAAGCTATGCCACTGCCAAAGTCAACTTAGCCAAGCTATGCCACTGCCAAAGTCAACTTAGCCAAGCTATGCCACTGCCAAAGTCAACTTAGCCAAGCTATGCCACTGCCAAAGTCAACTTAGCCAAGCTATGCCACTGCCAAAGTCAACTTAGCCAAGCTATGCCACTGCCAAAGTCAAGTTAGCCAAGCTATGCCACTGCCAAAGTCAAGTTAGCCAAGCTATGCCGCTGCCAAAGTCAACTAAGCCAAGCTATGCCACTGCCAAAGTCAACTTAGCCAAGCTATGCCACTGCCAAAGTCAACTTAGCCAAGCTATGCCACTGCCAAAGTCAAGTTAGCCAAGCTATGCCACTGCCAAAGTCAAGTTAGCCAAGCTATGCCACTGCCAAAGTCAACTTAGCCAAGCTATGCCACTGCCAAAGTCAAGTTAGCCAAGCTATGCCGCTGCCAAAGTCAACTTAGCCAAGCTATGCCACTGCCAAAGTCAACTTAGCCAAGCTATGCCACTGCCAAAGTCAAGTTAGCCAAGCTATGCCACTGCAAAGTCAAGTTAGCCAAGCTATGCCACTGCCAAAGTCAACTCAGCCAAGCTATGCCGCTGCCAAAGTCAAGTTAGCCAAGCTATGCCGCTGCCAAAGTCAAGTTAGCCAAGCTATGCCGCTGCCAAAATTGTTTCCCCATACACTTTTAAAGGAGTTAACTTTATTAGGGGCCAGTATACACCACTGAGATTTGAAAAATGTGTTTATTTTGCAAGACGACAGCAGCACACAAGTGATATGTATACTAGTAGTATTCAAAATAAACTTTAAAATAACCATTGTTTTTGTATACTTCTTGTTTTATGTTCGTAATGACAGATGACTGCAACAAGGTGCCCAACACAGGTTAGAGATGTGAGGATCAGTGTTGGCAATTGTCCATGCACAAAAAGGTACTGAAGTCCTAAATTATTGGGGCACAGTAGGCGTTTCCTTGAAGACATTCCCCTTAATCCTAAATTGAGCAGACAAAATATGCTTGTTTATATCCCCTCTTAATGTCCTCGGAAGTGAATTCTTAGACCTATTATACCTCTTTGAAATTGCAAACATCCATTGAGAGACCTTCCCCCAGACCCCATGGACTTTCCCCAAACCCCATGGACCTTCCCCCAGACCCCATAAACTTTCCCCCAGACCCCATGGACCTTCCCCCAGACCTCATGAACCTTCCTCCAGACCCATGTCTTCCTCCAGACCACACGGACCTTCCCCAGACACCTTCCGCAAACTCCATGAACCTTCCCCTGACCCCATTTACCATACCCTATGGATCTACACCAACACCCCATGGACGTCCAGACTCCTCACTTGATGAGAGGAGGGAACTTGAGCATCTGCACTCCAAGTTTTAATATCTGTGTGTGACACTATTCAATAATGTTACCTTAGCCATTAAATTCAAACAAAAACAAGACGGCGTACAATTAACCCCACCATCCAGGGGTGTTTTGGAGGGGATAGCTAGCTCACACCTTTGTTATAAGTTACTACCCTTATTAATGGTTACCTCATTGTAAAAGGTCTTTGAACATGTAGCAATTTCCGTATTGATTAAAAGTTTGAAAAAGTTTTGAGAAATGGCTAATCAAAGTTTTAATTCATTCGTAATTCGTGATATATGATGCAGTCGATGGATACTTTAAAACATCAATGTAATATTCAAATTTCCTTCCTAAATCATAGTCGCTAAGAATGATGGGGAGTCTATTCTCGCTAGAATCTTATTTGGGGCATGGTAAAATTTTTTCAGAATTTTCTACACTTTTAAAGAATTATGATATTTAAAAAAGTATTTACAAAAGAAAATACCAAGGTCGCCTTGAAATACATAACAAAATTTGCTAAGATATGCAAATTGATACCAGATTTAAAAGCACTGTTAAATGGACGTCAATGTTGAAGCAATTGTGATGGATATGTGTTACTTCTATGTGTTGCTTCTATGTGTTGCTTCTGTGTTGCTTCTATGATGATTCTTGATATTGACTATTGATTATTGACCTAATGTTGCCTTTACAGGTCCACAAACCTTCTATAGTTACCCCTTTGTTAAATATTACCCCCTTGTTAATAGTAAGCCCCTTGTTAATAGTTACAGAAATTTAATAGTTACAGAAATTAAAGGGTAATCGTGCCCAAACTTTAAAGTGGCTTGGAAAGTTTCCCAAGGCCATAGTCAATTTCTCGTATTAGTGGTGTTTTTTTGTTTGTTTTTACTTTCCCCTAATCGTTTTTATCATTTTTTAAATCCTCTGCTCCATTCAATATGGTTGAATAGATGAAATTCTTTTCCACAAAATATGTACCTCAATTTATTTTCTCGCCAGATTGCTGGATGAATAAGGTCTTGGATGGTCAAGAATAATCTCATGATCAATGACTCCAAGACTGAATTTCTTCTAATTGGCACTCATAAGCAATTAGCTAAAGCTGAAGTCCAATCCATCAATGTTGGTGATGCTGAAATAAAACCATCTGTTAGTTTAAAAAAATTTGGGTGTTTATTTGGACAATCACATGTCTATGAATATTCATATTAGGAAAGTTGGTCCCAAAGCTTATCACTGTCTTTATAACATTTGTCAGATTGCCAAGTATTTAAATAATGATTCCATAAAAACCTTTATTAATGCTTTTGTTATAAGTCACATTAATTATTGTAATTCACTTCTTGTTGGCCTACCTGATTATCAACTTTACAGAATTCAAAGAATACTTAATGGTGCTGCTCGGTTAATTTTCAGACTACCAAAATATCCTCACATTAATGCTGTTTTGAAGTCCCTTCACTGGTTATAAAATTATTGTACAGGTTTTCAAATGCATTAAAGGCCTTGCTACCAAATATTTACGTTTATGATAGTTGAAAAACCACCCCGCAGTAGGAATTTCGTTTCAAGTCCCTATTTGTTCCCCGTTTTAAGCATAAAACTCTTGGCTAAAGGGCCTATGCTTATAATAAATGTCCTTGGTTGTGAAATTCACTCCCAACTAAACTCAAGTGTAGTTGTTGATATGGTTGTAGAGGGAAGCATGATGAAGGGAGGAGATAATTTTATCCGAAGGTTTCTTTTGGAAGAGCTCAGCTACTGAGTTGTGGGCAGCGAGGAAGCTCTGGGAAGGTTGTACAGAAGGCAAGCAAGGAGAATGTGATGGACTGTGATGGTGCAATGGCAATTGTTGCAAGGGGGTGGGGGGGGGGGGAAGTAAGTGAGGTGGGTGTGACCTATTTTAAGGCGGGTAATGTGGACGTTGTCGACATGGGATAGGTTGTGAGTAGTGGGCTTGATCGGAATGGTGGGCTGGATGACGTGGAGTTTGTTATCAATTTGGGTGTCCCGTGAGGTTTGCCAGGGGCCACGAACAAAGCAAGTGATAAGTGGTTTGATGTCAGAAAGGGTTTTGGGAAAAGGGGTAGAGGGAAGGGTGAGGGCTTAGCAGCTGCATCAGCCCTGTCATTGCCAGGGATGCCAACAAGGCTGGGTATCCAGAAAAAAATAATATGTTTCCTACGGAGGGGGGCGAAAGGAGTTTACGGAGGATGAGGTGAGATGTGAGGTTATCCCATTTAACATTGAGTAATAAAGTTAGGACAGCCTTGGAGTCAGAGAGGATGGCAAAGTGGCTGAGCGGAGAGTATTCAATAAAGTTTAGGGCGAGGAGGATGGCCTTGGCCTCAGCCGAGAAGATGGATGAGTTGTCAGGAAGCCTGCTACTGAGAGTGATGTCTTGGATGACGGCAGCAGCAGCTGTCTTGTCGCCTTTCTTAAAGCCATCAGCATAGATGGAGGTATAGTTTGAGAGTTGGTCTTTGATTTGGTTGTGGAGGTTGATGAAGAGGTTAGGGTGAGTTTGGGTTTTGTGATAAGTGGAGAAGTCCAGGTGGATAGTAGAGAGGGGGTGGCCCAGGGAGGAAAAGTGGGCCAAGAGAAAGTGCTGAGAGTGGTGGGATTGATGCCGAGATGGAGAAGGTCTGATTTGATGCGTAAGCTGAAGGGAGGGGATAGGGTTTTAGTCCTATCGAAGAGGGTGGAGAATTTGGGGTATCTAATGAGGTTGTAAACAGATTTCTGCGTGTTGGTGAGGGCTCTAAAAGTATAGGAGAGGCTAAGCTTTCTACACCTTAGCAGAAAGGGGGTTCGTTGGCTTCAACATGAAGGCTGGTGATTGGGGAGGTCCTGTAGGCACCCAGACAAAGCCTGAGGGCTTTATTTTGGATGGTGTTGATGTGATTGAGGTACACATAGATCAGCAGTTACCTTTCAATTAAAATCAAGGAGGAGGTTAGGGGAACAGATAGACAAGGTCAATACAGGTGAGGGAGCCTGTGGCAGGATGACGGTAGGTCGGGGAGTTAGTGTTGAGCAAGGACAGGCTGTGCTATCAAAGAGTGCTTTGACGAGCTTGCCTCTGGGGGTGATGGTATTGGAGCACTACAGGGGGTTATGGGCGTTGAAGTCACCAAGAAGGATGAAGGGGGTGGGAAGCTATGAGATGAGGATGTTAAGGCTGGTTGGTTGAATGTTGGTGTTGGGGGGGAGATAGATATTGCAAAGAGTGATGGTTTTGTGGAGGGAGATAGACATACAGATGGCCTGAAGGTCGGTGTTAACATGAACTGGGCTGTGTGCGATATCGTGTATAACGAGAATGGAGATGCTTCCGCAGGTGCTGTTAACGTCCACTTGAAAGTTTATGGTAGCTAGTGAAGTTATTGAGAGAGTAATGGTCAGTGGTTTTTAAGAAGGTTTCTTGTAGGCAGAAGATGACTGGGTTGAAGGTGGTGGCCAGTAGGTTGACTTCTTCCGAATTGGCCTTAAGGCTTCTGATGTTCCATTGTATAATGTTGTGGGTGTTATTGTAATTGTTTGTGGTGCATGCCATAAGGAGGCAGGGGGTTATCTGGAGGAAGATCTGTTGGGTCTGAGTTGGCTTGTTTTCCTTTAGATCTGTTTCTTTGGGAGCGATTGTTTTTAAAAGTTGGATGAGAAGTATGATCTGTGTGTTCAGTAATCGAACAATCCATATTCTCTTCAGTGTCATACATGTGGGTTTGGGTGGTGGGCTGTTTGTTGATTGGTTGTACGTTGATTTGTTTTGTTGATTGGTTGTTTGTTGATTGTTCATTTGTAGATTGGTTGTTAGTTTGGTTTGTTGATTGTTAGCCTGGTTGGTTTTAGTTTGATGTATGATGGTATTAGAGGTGTTGGTGTAGGGGACGGCAAGGGGCTTTTGAGAAGGAAAGGAGGTTGAGGAGAGAAGTGGTGGTGGAGGTGGTTTGGGTATTGGGTGTGGTTGGGTTGTTGGCAATGGTGATGGGCTTAGGACTGGGTAAGAAGAGCCAGGTGAGGTCAGTTTGGGCATGTGAGCCAGTTTTAGTTGTGTTAGCAGGGATGGGGGGGGGAGGAACAGTATTGGTGTTAGAGGAGACTGCGCTTGAGTAGGAAGGTTTGGTGTGGAGGGAAGGAGGAATTGTTTCCTGGCCTTTAGGTAAGTAAAGTTGGGATTTAGGGTTTTAAGTTTAGTTATTTGTTTTTCCTGAAGACAGGTGGGGCAGTCTTTTGAGAAAGAGGGATGGTTGGCTGGGTGATTACTGTCGCAATTTGTGCAGAGTGGGGTGTTGGTGCAGGAGGTGTTGTCATGGTCTATGGCTCTGCAGTTACCACAGCGCGCTTGGCTGGGGCGGGAGATTTTCCATGGCCATACCTCTGGCAATCATGACAACGAAGAGGGTTGGGAATGCAAGGGGCGACTGGGATCCTCAGGTAGCTGGCAATTATGCGGGAGGGGAGAGTTGGTGTGGCGAAAGTAAGGAAGATGGTATTGGTGGTTGTTTCGGCTCCGTCTCTCTTAAGTACGAAAAGACGGGCTTCAGTGACGTGTTGGCTAGTTATTTCCTCTACGAGGTCATTATCTGTCAAGTAAGCTAAGTCTTTGATTCTTATGACACCTTTGCTAAAGTTCAGGGAATGGTGGGGGTGACAATAATGTCAATACCAGAGTTTGCTAGGGTTTTGGTGGAGAGAAGGGTGGTGGCTTGAGTGTCCCTGGCGCAGTGCACCAGGAGATCGCCGGATCTGAGGGTAGAGACCTTGAGGAGAGTACCAACAAGGCCGTAGAGCGCTTTGTGTGTGAGGAAAGGGGAAACTTTTGTAAGGCTTTCTTGTTTATAAGTGGCATGTATGATTATAATTTATGGGAATTGGGGCTGAAGAATGGTCAATGGAGGTAGTAGGTGGGTCACGGGGAGGGGAGGGAGGGTCAAGGTAAAGGCACAAGCGTTTCGTCATAATGAAAAGAAAAAAAAACCAAGGGCTGAGAGACCCGAGGCAGCGAGAAAAAAAAAATCCTGGAACTATAGGAGGACCACTGTATAGTATCAATAAGGGCGTGAAGGTTTGGACACAATGGGAGGGGAAAAATAAAAGAAACAATCTTACCGAAAGCAGACGCCCATCCACAGAAAGAAAATCCTGCAAAATGAAGAATGAAACAAAATTTAAGGTGAAAAAGCAGAAGTAAATGTAAACGAAATGAAAAGTTTTAGAGAAGAGATACGGAATTCACGTTGCTCTTAATGCACATAACGGTCCAGACTGTCCCTCATTCCATCCCAACCTATCCCAATTGTCATCCCACGTCTATACTGAAATCCAGATGACATATCCCACCATATGCCCTAATAAACACCACACTCAACTGTTTCCTATCTCTGAATATTCTCTGTATCATCTGTTCACCTCCCAGTATTACCTGATCACTTCTCTGTATCACCTGATCACCTCTTAGTATCACATGATCACCTCTGTGTATCACCTGATCACCTTTATGTATCACCTGATCACCTTTGTGTATCACCTGATCAACTCTGTGTTTCACCTAATCACCTCTCTGTATCACCTGATCACCTCTCTGTATCACCTGATCACCTCTCTGTATCACCTGATCACCTCGCTGTATCACCTCTCTGTATCACTTGATCACAAATTGTGTATCATCTAATAACCTCTCTGTATTACCTGATCACCTCTCTGTATCACTTGATCAACTCACTCTATCACCTGATCACCTCTCTGTATCACATGATCACCTCTCTGTATCATCTGATCACCTCTCTGTATCATCTGATCACCTCTCTGTTTCATCTGATCACCTCTCTGTATCACCTGATCACTTATCTGTATCACCTGATCACCTCTCTGTATCACCTCTCTGTATCACTTGATAAGCTCTCTGTATCACCTCTCTGTATCACTTGATAACCTCTCTGTATCACCTGATCACAAATTGTGTATCACCTGATAACCTCTCTGTATCACCTTTTTGTATCATTGATCAACTCTCTGTATCACCTGATCACCTCTCTGTATCACCTGATCACCTCTTAGTATCACCTGATCACCTCTGTGTATCACTTTTATGTAGCACCTGATCACCTCTGTGTATCACCCGATCACCTTTATGTATCACCTGATCACCTTTGTGTATCACCTGATCATCTCTGTGTATCACCTGATCACCTGTGTACCACCTGATCACCTCTCTGTATCACCTGATCACCTCTCTGTATCACCTCTGTGTATCACCTGATAACCTCTGTGTATCACCTGATAACCTCTGTGTATTACCTGATAACCTCTCTGTTTCACCTGATCACCTCTCTGTATCACCTGATCACCTATCTGTTTCACCTGATCACCTCTCTGTATCACCTGATAACCTCTCTGTATTACCTGATAACCTCTCTGTATCACCTGATAACTTCTCTGTATCACCTCTGTGTATCACCTGATAACTTTGTGTATCACCTGATAACCTCTCTGTATTACCTGTTCACCTCTCTGTATCACTTGATCAACTCTCACTATCACCTGATCACCTTCTGTATCACCTGATCACCTCTCTATATCACCTCTGTGTATCACCTGAAACCGCTGTGTATCACCTTATAACCTCTCTGTTTCACCTGATAACCTCTCTGTATTACCTGATCACCTCTCTGTATCACTTGATCAACTCTTTCTATCACCTGATCACCTATCTGTATCACCTGATCACCTCTCTGTAACACCTATCTGTATCACCTTATCACCTCTCTGTAACACCTATCTGTATCACCTGATCACCTTTCTGTAACACCTATCTGTATCACCTGATCACATCTCTGTATTTCCTGTTGTACTACCAAATCAAACTTGCTGGTGAATCTTTGTAACAATATTCACATTTAAATGAAGTCTCACTTGTGGCTCAATACTTCCAAACTTTCCTTTAAAATATTGGAGCATGATCAACATTTAAAGTTTTTCACAATTCTCAACTTTATACAAATGAAGACCAAAATGGCTACTGAAAGTCTTGTGACAAAATCCACATGTGATTGGCTCTTTTTCTCTCTGTAATTCAAACTTACTTGTTAAACTCTTTTGACAATATTCACTTTGCAATTGTTTCTCACCTGTGTGCTCTCTCAAATGTTTCTGTAACTCTCCATCACACCTAAAAGTTTTAAAGCAAAATACATATTTGAATGGTTTGCCATTAACAATGAATTCTCTTTGCATTTTGACTAAAATAGTCGTTTTTCATGTCTGGTTTAATTTCCTCACTATCTGCAATGTTAGATTTGACAGGAGCCTCAGACATTCCAAACAGGGTCAGAGGTTGATGCTGGGTTTGATTTGCTCTTTTCTGTAGGAGAGAACAAACAAATCAGTAAAATGTACATTCAAATTAAGATTTATTTTTTGTGTTAAATTTGTTCCCTTAACCCTTACTCTACCATGCGGCGATATTATAGCCGTTTTGGGTGCCCCATCTTCAACCCGCTTCCCAAGCACATTTTCAAATAAGTGCTGATAGAATAAGGGTTAATCAACCCGCAACAAGTGTGCCAACTCAAAATATATGTCGCATGGTCACGGTGGGCGGCTCACTGGGTCACTGAAGCAGAACGAGCCCGACTTTGCTGCTCGGAAGACAAAAGGACCCTTCAATAATCAACATGCACCAATATTATCGCCGTTTTGGGTGCCCCATCTTCTACCCCACCTCCCAAGCACGTTTTCAAAAAAGTGCTGGTAGAGTAAGGGTTAATGCATGTCTTAAAGAATGATAAAAAATATATAAAAAAATGTCTCTTCCGCCTATGTGTTCATTGGGGTAAAGGATTCAAAAGGTCTTGGGCTAACATTTCTGACTCCTGAATCCAACTACCCTGTATTGTATAAGATGCACACTAGCAACTATTCTGCAGAACTTCAGTCACTCTTTAGACAGAAATTTCCTCCATACTGCCACCAAACATGCAATACCTTCCATTTAATGCTGTTGGTAATATAACAGATAACGGCATCCAAGCTTTTAAGACCTGTGTCCATCATTACCTTCTGTCTGTGAGATGATCCAGGGTTTTTCATCTGTTTGCAGTGGTTGACAGCTGTACTGGTGCATACTATTGGACTGCCTTAGCTGTACTGGTGCATAATATTGGACTGCCTCAGCTGTACTGGTGCATACTATTGGACTGCCTCAGCTGTACTGGTGCATACTATTGGACTGCCTTAGCTGCACTGGTGCATACTATTGTACTGCCTCAGCTGTACTGGTGCATACTATTGGACTGCCTTGGGTAAGTCCCTTGATTTTAGTTTTCCATTTCTGCTACTCTTTTTACTTTGTTTGTGTACTTGTTTTAATTTCGCTGAACAGCAGTGAACCTATGACTTAATTGTCCTTCTCCTTAAATTTTTTCTCCAGCAAATCATAACTACAAACTTATTGTAGAAAATATTGAGACCATTTATCTTAATTAAAATATACGCTCAAACACACAATAAGAACTTCATTCACTGTTATGATACTAAACACCAACTTCCACAACAACTCAGAACCAACAGGAGAACAAATACAATGGAGCCATTGATAAGGGAAATTTGATCCACATTATTTGTGGTTTTAGAATAAAGAAAATAAAGAGGAGAAGTCTGACCCAATCTGTTCATTTATCAGGTCAGGTCTGACTGTTTGAAACTTTAAGGAGCAAAACAACTAATGTTATGATTGGTCCATTAGAGCTACTTACATGTAGTTATCTTCTGGTGTGGCTATTGTTTGCACTTGCACTTTATATTAAAGGAAAAAAATAATTAAGAAAAGACTGACATCATTGTCATTAAAGAAGAAAAAATATTCACTTTTGTTTGTTTGTTTGTGTTTAACAGTTCCAGACATATGTGCCAATAGAGGTATAACTGTGGATGGTTGGTTGTTGGATAACTGGGTCCAACGTTTGTTCCAGAGGTCCTTGAATATGGATGAGTGGCATGTGAACTCTCAAATTCAGTTGGTCAGAAAGTAAAAACAAAAAGGCTCAAGAGACAACAAATATAGTTACATCATGACCTCCGATCAAATTGCATCAGCAAACAATACAATGGTACTAAGATTTAATTAATTTTCCAAGTTGATTTTACTGCAGCTACCAAACTGTGGCATATTTTACTCTGAAACTTTCAAAGATTTTCAGTTTCAAAAATTTGTTTGAAACCAGACATCGCAAATTATACATTCATTTGCCAAGACAATAATAACACACCTTCCACTCTGTCCCACATGCCATTCCACTCCATTGTTCCACATGCTATCTAATCCTACGATCCCACCCTATATAATATATATGAAATCCAGATGTTTTCCACTACATGACCCACATGCCATCCCACCTGCAATCAAGATGACATCCCAACACATGCCATCCCTCCCTGTACCACATGCCATCCCTCCCTGTACCACATGCCATCCCTCCCTGTAGCACATGCCAACCTCCCTGTCCAACATGTCATCCCTTCCTGTACCACATGCCATCCCACCATATCACACAGACTATTCCATCCTGCAGGTCATTACACCTGAAATCTGGATGACATTCAACCACATGCAATCCTACATATGAAGCAACCCTGTCCAACAAAATACTATGCCACCCTGTCCCACATGCCTTCCCTCCGTTCCAATCCCATTCCACCCTGTCCCCCATGCCATCCTTATCAGTTCTGTCCACATGCCATCCTAGTATGTCCCCATGCCATCCTGTCCCTTATGCCATCCCACCCTGTCCCACAGGCATGCAATGCCAACCTGTCTCACAAACCATGATGCCACCGTCCCACATGTCATCCCACTGTCCTACATGTCATGCCACCACCTTGTCCCACATTCCATGCCACCCTGTCTCACATGCCACCCACCTTGTCCCACATGTCACCATGTCCCACATGGCATTCTACTGTCCCACATGCCATTTCACTCTGTACCACATGCCATTCCACCCTATCTTTTATGCCATCCCACCCTGTCCCACATCCATCCCATACAGTCCCACATGGCATTCACCTACATCAACCACTCATCTTCTACCCAACATTATTTCTTCTAACTCCCATCTCCCCAAGTCTATCAACTTAACATGATCCCATTCACCTACCATCCCCCAATCACTTACTACCCCCATTCACCTACCATCCTTGTTCACCTACCATCCTCCATTCATCTAGTATCCTCCATTCGCCTAGTATCCTCCATTCGCCTACCATCCTCCATTCACCTACCATCCTCCATTCGTCTACCATCCTCCATTCACCAACCATCCTCCATTCGTCTACCAACCTCCATTCACCTACCATCCTCCATTCACCTACCATCCCCCATTCACCTATCATCCTCCATTCACCTATCATCCTCCATTCACCTATCATCCTCCATTCACCTACCATCCTCCATTCACCTATCATTCTCAATTCACCTACCATCCTCAATTCATCTAGCATCCTCCATTCGCCTGCCATCCTCCATTCACCTACCATCCTCAATTCACCTATTATCCACCATTCACCTACCATCCTCCGCTATTCCCCTACAAAACTTGAAAATTTATGGTCTAAAAAATTGAAGACTTTCAATCCCAAACTGGAGAAATTTACCCAAAACGTTTGGTCCACACTTGGAACAATTTTGGTCGTATGCATTTTCAATATCCACCCGTTGGACCACGGGATGTGCTCTATATACCACTGGCAAGCAGAGCACCATCCAAGATAATTGCTTTTCTAAGGTAGTGTGTGTATTGTGTATTGTTGTATAATTGTATTTTAAGCCATACAGATAAAATGGATCAGTTTATGAGAGAGCTGGTCATTGTGTCACTTATCCTTCATATCAGGCAATGATAGTTCTATAGGCTGCATAGTCTTAAGGCTAAGGCCAGGGGATTTGGAAGAAGGGGGCAATGGGGAGGGAATAAGGGAGGAGGGATTAAGGGGAGAAATTAAATGCTATGCTCAAAAATTCATCTTTGAAAAACGAGAACACTTTTAGGGTTATCAGATCATGAGACTAGGGTTTTCAGTAAAGTCATAAGAAGTCATAAATCATGAAAATGTATAAAAGGACCTGGTCATACAGACTCAGCCTAAAGCCCATAAAAGCTTAATCCGCTCATGCTTCATACTACAGATAAATGCTGCAATCCAAAAAAATGGCAGATCTTGAAATGCAAACTTGGAAGAGTTTTGGTCCAAAATTGGAGATTTTTGGTCCAAAATTGAGGGGTTTCTGGTGTAAACTAGAACTACAAGTGTCGGTTCAAAACTAACAAAAATTCAGTTGATACAAATACAAAATTCCAACATATCTATTTTCTATGATTCATAGTTCACTTAATACTTTTACTGCTTTGATCAGATCGTTGCATTAGATGTAAACCATATTTCATTATTACATACTTTTACATACAATTAAACACAACCAGTCCTGATTAAACAGAGTTTTACTGTATAATGATACTGCTAATTCTAATTTCCTTCCTGACAAACCGGGTGAACATGAATCTACCAGACAAGTGACAGCCTTGATGGATCATCTCTACCAACGAGACATAATTTATATCTGCTGACCTGTATATGTTGAAATTTTTTCCAAGAAATGGCATGATTTTCCGCACAGCAAATAATTTATGTGGGGTGCTGCACCTCCACACACCCCCCTTGGTGACGCCCCTGACTATATATTGCAGCTCCCTCCTCATTACCTCCAGAAAAGCATCAACCCTTAACTAAAATCTGAAACTCCCCATAAAAACATGCTCAAATTGATATTTTCTCTTATAAACTAGATAGGGCTGATCTATCCTATAATCCACCAAATCAGAGTGAAAATTTATATTGCAGATTAATTTGGAGACTTATTGCTTATATTTCTATTCATCCCAAGACACTTAATTACAAATTCTTTTGAAGCCTTAGGCTCAATTGCTTGACTTTCCTTTCATGCGAGAACAAATATTCTAATTACTATTCATGTCAGGAATGCATTTGTTATATTAAAGTTCTTTGGAGGCAAGTCTCCATTACATAAATTTCTTTTCAAGTGAGCCATAAAAAATGGAATTCCTTTCCAAGGGCAGAAATCTTTTGTTCTTCAGTAGCTGCACAATGCATGTGGTTGGACTATGGACGGTAAAGATGCTATATCCTCTTACGCAAACTTTGTTGGTGAGAGGAAAATAAACTTAGCTTTGGGTACTGACATGATCAGTATAACTCAGGCTCTGTACAGAATAATGTAGAGAAAACGAACCAGAAGATGAGAAACTCTCAATTAATTCCTAATTTCCTTACATACTGAATATTGCATACAAATAAATGATTGGCTAAAGAAGATTTCACTTTTCTTAGAGAAGAGTAAAATGATAGAACTTCCAATTGTTACTCTCTGAACTCCACAAGGACTTCCCTATGAATCCGCACAAGGAGACCCCTGGGCCTATGCCCAATGATCTGCAATATGCATTCACTGTTAACAAGATGAAGCTTGACCCTTTAAACTTTTTATTTTAATACTAAGGTGCACTGCCATAATAAAAAATCTTATTATTCTTTCCTCCCTGACATTTTCAGATTGGTCCATCAACATTACATTACCTTCCTTCAATTATTGCAAAAATAATAAGTACAGACCAAATAGCACATTGGCCACTAAGTACAGACCAAATAGCACACTGGCCACTAACCCATCATAGAGTCATGAGGCTCCTGTTTTATGGCAGTTTGACCTTCATCCAACCTCCTTGGTAGAATCTGAAGTGTTCTCCACATCCTCGTAATCTCCAGTCACAAACTCCACTTTAACTTCATAAGAATCTATTTGGAAAATATTGCACAGTAAAAACACCAAGAGCCTACAGAAGGCAGAATCTTCTGTGCCCCACTTCAATCCAGCCTTAATCAAGTTTAAAGGGATTTTCAATGGTGGGCCAATTGATGGAAAAAACTGGCATTGATATAGACAGTGAATCCCTAAAGCAGAAATGGTGCGGATGGGTTCGGCAGGTAGGGGGCCTGGGAGGGACAGATCCTCCATAAAAAAGGATAAAAGTATCCCTTGAAAGTACAATTTCCCTCCAAATCATACAAAAATTGCTAATGAACCTTGTTTTGCTTTTCACATTTCCCAGGAACAAACTCTGACAAAGTAAATCTTAAGACCACCAGTGGGCCAAATAAAGGGACTGGTGGGTTACAAATTAAATCTTAAGACCACCAGTGGCCAAATAAAGGGACTGGTGGGTATTAATATTGATGAGTTTGTTTTAGCAATTTATTTATCTTTTATACATATTTTGTTTTCTTTCACTTTCACAGCTACTAACACAAAACATGTGTTGTGTGAGTGGCGAGACATGAATCATGCTCCGTGTTAGACCCTACTTCATTTCAGAAAAGGTCTTATTTGTTGTTTATAAAAAAGTGCATAATATCTGAAGTCAATAATATCCTATGTAAATAACATCCTATGTGAACAATATCCTATGTGAATAATATCCTATGTGAATATCATCCTATGTGAATAATATCCTATGTGAATAATATCCTATGTGAATAATATCTGATGTATATAATATCCCATGTGAATAATATCCTATGTGAATAATATCCAATGTGAACAATATCCTATGTGAATAATATCCTATGTGAATAATATCCTATGTGAACAATATCTTATGTAAATAATATCCAATGTAAATAATATCCGATGTGAATAATATCCGATGTGAATAATATCCGATGTGAATAATATCCGATGTGAATAATATATGATGTGAATAATATCTGATGTGAATAAATATCCTATAGGAATAATATCTGATGTGAATAATATCCAATGTGAATAATATCCAATGTGAATAAAATCCTATGTGAATAATATCCAATGTGAATAATATCCGATGTGAATAATATCCGATGTGAATGATATCCAATGTGAATGATATCCAATGTGAATGATATCCAATGTGAATGATATCCAATGTGAATGATATCCAATGTGAATGATATCCGATGTGAATGATATCAATGTGAATGATATCTATGTGAATGATATCCAATGTGAATGATATCCAATGTGAATGATATCCAATGTGAATGATATCCAATGTGAATGATATCCAATGTGAATGATATCCAATGTGAATGATATCCAATGTGAATGATATCCAATGTGAATGATATCCGATGTGAATGATATCCGATGTGAATGATATCCGATGTGAATGATATCCGATGTGAATGATATCCGATGTGAATGATATCCGATGTGAATGATATCCGATGTGAATGATATCCGATGTGAATAATATCCGATGTGAATAATATCCGATGTGAATAATATCCGATGTGAATAATATCCGATGTGAATAATATCTGATGTGAATAAATATCCTATAGGAATAATATCCAATATGTGTGTATATCTAAGATGCACCCAAAATAATGTTAACAAATCACCACACCCTTAAGTTTGTGATGCCTTTTTCTTTTATTGATTTTTATGTTTTTTGTATATTTCACAAATTGGGAGGAGAGCATGTGCACGTGTTCCCCCTTAACTGCTGTAGGGGTCTTTCTCTTGTTTTTCAATTTGCAGATGAAAATTTAGAATAACGAGTGCTTTACTACTTTTTAAAAAACTCCTTTTTTACAGTATCAAAACTTATTTCAGCGATATTTCAATCTTTAATTTCCATCCATTGGCTTATTCACTTAATTTTGTGAAGAAAAACAAATACTCGAAATGAAACGGAACTGAAATAGGACATGCATGGAAAAGCCCTGAAAATGAATCAATTTCATAAGGAATGGTACAAGCTTGGATTCTGTCGACCTTCCACCCTATCCAGGACTGGTGATGATGATGTCATATGCTATGGTGATCTCTTTAGGCCAGTCCATACGCCAGTTGACAACTAGGTCCTCAGCCTGGTGAAGGACTGCGATGCCACAATTAAGACATGAGGGTGGGCAGTCATCCACCATGTGGTGCATTTTCTGGGGTTCACCAGTCGCAGAGTAGTGATGCGGGATGTCCCCAATTGAAAAGGCTGCTGTGGTATATTCCTGCACTGAATTGAGATTCCATTGACCTCGATAGAGGTTCATACCCTGGGGCTGGATGTTGGGGTCGGTGACCAGTAACTTGTGCGAGACGTCAGTTTGGTCCCACCAGGGAGTTGTTGTTTGGACAAATAATGACTCCCTGGTCCATCCCACTGATAACGTCTTTTGCAGTTGCCATACTGTCTGGGAGATTGTATCAGATTGGGTTTCTGGACTCTTGAGTCTGGGCCTTGGGTGAAAGTCGATGTAACTGATGTCAGGACTGGTAAACAACAGTCATTTAGTTTCTGTACTGGATTAAGTATAGATACCAATGCATATAAAATATATTACAAGTTGCCTGGTACCTACCTGCACCATTATCTTCTACAACAATCCGACATCCGTCAAACTCCTCTGTGTGGGTATTCTTCCTACCCTTCAACTCTCCACTAGCTACATCCAGTTTAATCTCAGAAGTACCTGAAATTGAAAATTGACAACACTTGGCATTTTTCTATATTCAAAGTTAAAAATCTAACCAAATGGAAAAAAGGGGCAGGGGAGGTGTGTGTGTGAGAGGGGAGGGGGTGGAGTTGGAGGGAGCGGAGGGTGCAAATGGAAAGAGAAAGAGTATGGGAGACAAACATACCATTCTTGACATTTTATAATGACGAAAGTTTTATATAGCGCCAAATCCTGCATGTCATGAAAACAAACAGCTCAAGGCAAAGTTCAGGATAAAACACTCAATTAACGTAAGCTTTCTGGAAAAGAAGGGGTTTACAGCCAATTTAAAAAAGATTATAGATCCTGTTGACATCTAGCATGAGGCAAAACTGTTCCATAGCTGAGCAGCTCCTTAACTCTGTTCACCATAACTAAATGAATGCACACATGGTTTAGCTATAAGAGCTACTTGAGTGAAATTGTCAATCTGGGTAATATTAGGTACAAGCAAATTGGATAAATAAGTTGGTGTAATGGCAGTGGTGTAGCTAAGGAAGGAGGGGGATGACAGGGGGAAATTTTCAATAAGTCGACAAATTTGGTCTTGCGAATTCACTTGTTTACCAGCTATTTTGGGAAAAAGGATGACAAGATTTCCAAAAACTTAATATTCAAGTTAGGCCTACTGAGTTAGTAAATTTCCGACTTTTTCCTCCAAATATCTGACGTTTTTAAAAATATCTGACGTTTTCCCCATTATTTCAAAAGGTTTTCCTCAAGTACCCGAATGTTTTCCTCAAAATATCAGGCATTTCCTGAAATGTTTCGAAGATTTTTCTCAAAACTTACAACTGGGGGAAAGGGAGGGGGGTGGATCAGGATTTCAGTTTAGATTTTGCCCCACTTCCTCTCCTACCCGCAAAAAAATCTAGCTACACCACTGTCTATTTATTGTATTATATAAGTTGACTGCCATCATTACCAATCAGGTTCTTGTACAACAATCTGACTTTGTTCAAGCTCCTCAGTGGCAACTTTAACTTCCCCCATACAGCTTGACCTCTCCAGTGCAGATTCATCTCAAAAGTATCTGAAATGGAAAATTAACATTTAATATTTGTCTATTTTAAAGGCTCACTTTCATGTTATTTGGTGGCACATCAACATTTCTGGTCAAAAATAAATGGCAGAGAGGACACTGAAAAAGAAAAACACAGAGAGAGAGTAAAGAAAGTGGTGAAATGCAGTAGAAAGTTTTTAAAAGATGTTTTGTAGGGCGAGACTCATTATCACTGTCTACAATTTTACCAGGAGGCAGCCATTTTGACCAAAATTGTCTTGTAATCAAGTCTATCATGACATAATTTGCCCACATAGTTTAATTTTAAAGGGTACATGGGCAAGCAGATTTAATATGCAATACTTCAAATTCTGAACCGAAGTCTTTAAATTACTGTAAGACAAAAACACCTGTATTTTCAGAGTAGTGGTCACTTAAGACAGCCTAAAATCATTACTGTAATTCTTTCAATTTCTTTTCAACTTTAAATAAGTTGTTGTTACATGTCCATAGATAACTCTTATAAACAACTCAATTTTCTAAAACTCAATATTTTCATTGGACAAACTAATCATTTCCTTCATTAGTTAAATTTCAACAATTATAAAAGCAAAACAAGAATAGCGGCTATTACCCTTAAAATAAAGACTTGGCATAAAAACTTGAGATACAGGGTTCATGAAATGGTGAAACTAAAAGGAAAAGTATCATCCTATAAATACTTTAAAAAGTGAACTCTACCTTGCTGATAACGTCAGTGAACTCTACCTTGCTGATAACGTCAGTGAACTTTACCTTGCTGATAACTTCAGTAAACTCTACCGTGCTGATAACGTCAGTGAACTCTACCTTGCCGATAATGTCAGTGAACTCTACCGTGCTGATAACGTCAGTGAACTCTACCTTGCTGATAACGTCAGTGAACTCTACCGTGCTGATAATGTCAGTAAACTGTACCTTGCTGATAACGTCAGTGAACTCTACCTTGCTGATAACGTCAGTGAACTCTACCTTGCTGATAACGTCAGTGAACTCTACCGTGCTGATAACGTCAGTAAACTCTACCTTGCTGATAACGTCAGTGAACTCTACCTTGCTGATAACGTCAGTGAACTCTACCGTGCTGATACATCAGTGAACGCTACCTTGCTGATAATGTCAGTGAACTCTACCTTGCTGATAATGTCAGTGAACTCTACCGTGCTGATAACGTCAGTGAACTCTACCTTGCTGATAACGTCAGTGAACTCTACCTTGCTGATAATGTCAGTGAACTCTACCTTGCTGATAATGTCAGTAAACTCTACCTTGCTGATAACGTCAGTGAACTCTACCGTGCTAATAACGTCAGTGAACTCTACCTTGCTGATAACGTCAGTAAACTCTACCTTGCTAATAACGTCAGTGAACTCTACCTTGCTGATAATGTCAGTAAACTCTACCTTGCTGATAACGTCAGTGAACTCTACCGTGCTGATAACGTCAGTGAACTCTACCTTGCTGATAATGTCAGTAAACTCTACCTTGCTGATAACGTCAGTGAAGTCTACCATGCTGATAACGTCAGTAAACTCTACCTTGCTGATAACGTCAGTAAACTCTACCTTGCTGATAACGTCAGTGAACTCTACCTTGCTGATAACGTCAGTAAACTCTACCTTGCTGATAACGTCAGTGAACTCTACCTTGCTGATAACGTCAGTGAACTCTACCTTGCTGATAACGTCAGTGAACTCTACCCGTGCTGATAACGTCAGTGAACTCTACCTTGTTGATGCGTCAGTGAATTCTACCTTGCTGATAACGTCAGTGAACTCTACCTTGCTGATAACGTCAGTGAACTCTACCTTGCTGATAACGTCAGTGAATTCTACCTTGCTGATAACGTCAGTGAACTCTACCTTGCTGATAACGTCAGTGAACTCTACCTTGCTGATAACGTCAGTGAACTCTACCTTGCTGATAACGTCAGTGAACTCTACCTTGCTGATAACGTCAGTGAACTCTACCTTGCTGATAACGTCAGTAAACTCTACCGGCTGATAACATCAGTGAACTCTACCTTGCTGATAACGTCAGTGAACTCTACCTTGCTGATAACGTCAGTGAACTCTACCTTGCTGATAACGTCAGTGAACTCTACCTTGCTGATAACGTCAGTGAACTCTACCTTGCTGATAATGTCAGTAAACTCTACCTTGCTGATAACGTCAGTGAACTCTACCGTGCTGATAACATCAGTGAACTCTACCTTGCTGATAACGTCAGTGAACTCTACCTTGCTGATAACGTCAGTGAACTCTACCTTGCTGATAATGTCAGTGAACTCTACCTTGCTGATAACGTCAGTGAAGTCTACCGTGCTGATAACGTCAGTAAACTCTACCTTGCTGATAACGTCAGTAAACTCTACCTTGCTGATAACGTCAGTAAACTCTACCTTGCTGATAACGTCAGTAAACTCTACCTTGCTGATAACGTCAGTGAACTCTACCTTGCTGATAACGTCAGTGAACTCTACCTTGCTGATAACGTCAGTGAACTCTACCGTGCTGATAACGTCAGTGAACTCTACCTTGCTGATAACGTCAGTGAATTCTACCTTGCTGATAACGTCAGTGAACTCTACCTTGCTGATAACGTCAGTGAACTCTACCTTGCTGATAACGTCAGTGAATTCTACCTTGCTGATAACGTCAGTGAACTCTACCTTGCTGATAACGTCAGTGAACTCTACCGTGCTGATAACGTCAGTGAACTCTACCTTGCTGATAACGTCAGTAAACTCTACCTTGCTGATAACGTCAGTGAACTCTACCTTGCTGATAATGTCAGTAAACTCTACCTTGCTGATAACGTCAGTGAACTCTACCGTGCTGATAACGTCAGTGAGCTCTACCGTGCTGATAACGTCAGTGAACTCTACCTTGCTGATAACGTCAGTGAACTCTACCGTGCTGATAACGTCAGTGAACTCTACCTTGCTGATAACGTCAGTGAACTCTACCTTGCTGATAACGTCAGTAAACTCTACCTTGCTGATAACGTCAGTGAACTCTACCTTGCTGATAACGTCAGTGAACTCTACCGTGCTGATAACGTCAGTGAACTCTACCGTGCTGATAACGTCAGTGAACTCTACCGTGCTGATAACGTCAGCTGATAACGCCAGTGAACTCTACCTTGCTGATAACGTCAGTGAACTCTACCTTGCTGATAACGTCAGTGAACTCTACCTTGCTGATAACGTCAGTGAACTCTACCTTGCTGATAACGTCATTTCCTGTTTTCAATTTCCACAATTGATTTGGAGAAATCTGTGATGTTATCAATCACACCTCCGCCAGACCAAACATAGTGGCCTGTATGTGTTATCGAAAACATCACAGATTTGAAAATTGGAAACTAGAAGTGATGTTACCAGCGCGGCGGCTTTCTTTTCTGAATTTATGAGACGACTCCTTTCCTTTAAAAACATGGTGACTTCATTCAAAAACTTAAAATCTCTAATATCAGAAGCAATACTTTGAATGTAACTTCTGTGATCATCAGTTCAGCTGAAAATCAGTGGAATCAAAGGTATATGGACAGCTACAATAAAACGTTCTTCATTTTCCATTAGAAAGAGTTTAAATGTAGATCAGTCCTTAAATTATGATATTTTGTCATAAGTTGGGGCTGATCAAAGTTTAAAAATTTTCTGAAGTATGTGTGTAATAGTGGTACATCTATGAGCATGAAGATAATCTTACATTTCTTTCATTCATTTGTCTTTGAACATATATTTTATAATTTTGATTGGGAGTGGGATTAAAACCTTTTGGTCTAAATCCTGCTAGCTTATTCAAACAATCACAACAGGTGACAATAGATTTACACAAGAAAACAGGTTTTTCCATTCATATTTCAAAATTGTTTTGGATTCTAAGACCCCAAAATTGAAAAAGCTATGAAATGGACAATTCATAACCAAGTTCACAGCTGTAATTCCCATTTGGAAAGTTTCTCTTATCGCAAAAGTGGGGGGTACAAGAGGGAAATTTTCCCCAAAATGTACTAAATTTGTGAAATTCTGCTGAAAAGTGAGAGGGGGGGGGGGGGAGGGGGAGGGAGTTGAATTCGCTCTGTCTCCCAGGAATTATGGCCCTGACCAAGTTTGATGGGTGCTTTTGCTATTTTCATGATTCTTGAGTAATTTCACTATTGTAGCCTTTACCTGTCCATATACCTTTGCTTTCAGCCTATCCAGTCTCGCCACGAGGAGGCTGATCACATGAGACCACCTACCCTACCTGAATTTTCTAACAAAGTTCTCATTTAAATAAATTACACATTTTTATCCCACTGGGTATCAAGTGCTGTGGCTTCATTTTTACACGTATAGAGAGAAAAACTATTTGAACAACTGACGGAGGACTGTATGTTCGACTATTCAAAGCTAGTATAGAGAATGGGCTTATTGAGGGAAGTATATACAGAAATAGGGTAGCAGGGGCGAATGATTTCAAATTACTTGAGCTTTGAAAGATGCTCTTACATTTTAATTTGCTATTTCTGACAACATTTTACTACAAGCTTCAAAATATTTTTGAGTTTTCCCAGATATTTCAAGACAAAAAAAGCTGATACATATATATACCTTGTCCGTTACTTTTCCTTAAATTTACTTGATTTCTTTCCGTGAGAAACACCTTAATTTAACATGCATTGGCAAATCCTTGTCCCACTAACTTAAAAATTTCTGACACTTTATTACTCACAACACATACTTTAATAAAGTAAAATGAGCGTATGAAGTCAGCTCATCCCTATAATATCAAATATTTTGCTTAACCATGTTATCAATATAATCAAAAGCTAATATTTTCTTTCGTGTAAATAAATGCACTTCATTTTCTGAATTTTCTTGCAACTATCGTAAGTAAAGTGTAGAGGATTCAGTGTATTGTGTATCCTGCAAGAACTTAAATCGATAATAGGCCTATGCCTGTGCATCAGTCAGTTGTTCTAATTGTTCTATAAAAACAAAAACAATTCTGAAGTTCTCAATGACGTCATCAGCTGTTCACAAAGGAACAGAAACCTGTGCAGCTTTCTACATATTTTTCTTCAATTTAAACGTAAAAATCATCCACAGGGTGAGTATACTATTTGAGAATGGAAAAAATAAAGTAAATGGCGAATCTATTTATTATTGTACACGATGAAAATTTTCAAGGTCAATTAAAATGTTCAAATGATAAGGAAATATTTTCAATGATTGTAATTAAGGAAAAAACAATTTTGTCAAAGTTGCAAATCTTAAACAAAGTTAAGCAAACTTGAGAGTGGATTGTAATTGCTCTGGTTACCACATTTAACAGACAAATTACAGGTCATGACATACAAAAAACTAAAAAAAGATTAAAATTTTAATTGAAAATAAAATAAAATATAGCAAATAAACAAAAATATAAATTTCTACAAAAACTTATTCAAATAGATCAAAAAAGTGCACCACTGGGAAGCTGTCCTTTTTTATACAGAAGGGGTGGATGACTCGAGAATCATCTCTTCATTGGTTCCAAGAGCATTTCTTGACACAAATTAATTCCCTGAGACCAGTGGCACTATTACTAGATTCGCATGAGGGTTACATCAACTATGATCTATCCCAGCATGTCCAAGAGAATGTTGTCCACATTTTCATAATTCTTCCCAACGCTACACATTTCCTTCAGCCATTGGATGATGGAGCCTTTGCACCACTTAAAAAACGGTGGTGGAAAAGCTTAAGAGACTGGACAAGGAACAATCCCGGACATAATATTACACAACGCAATGTTGGAAGAGTAATCGGTGATGTGTGGGACACAATCAAATCTCTGAGCTTGATTACACAACGCAATGTTGGAAGAGTAATCGGTGAAAATGGACATAATATTACAAGTCAGTTGGAAGAGTAATTGGTGATGTGTGGGACACAATCAAATCTCTGAGCTTGATTCAAAAAAGTTTAAAATCAGCTGGAATCTTCCGTGGATAGAACCATCATTTCACAAGACAAGACTGTACCATCACTAACATCTGCACTGAGTTCTGAGGGTGAACAAAACAAACAAGAAAATACTCCGTTTCCAACAACACCAGGACAAGATGCTGCAGAAGTATCACTACCAGAAAGATTGACCTATCAGGAAATACAGGAGCCAACTACTCCATAGAAGATGGAGGACATTTCACCTCATCTTAATTAAGGTCACTGCAATACCAGTTGACAAGTAAGAAAGGAAGTGCAGACTATGCCTCAGCAATGTGCTTCCATTTGATGTTAGGAAACAAACAGCAAGGAAAGTTATGCTTGATGACATCTTACAGAAGAACCGAAAGAAGGTTTCAAAAGAGCTGGTTGCAAAGGAGAAGTATTGCAAAAGTTTGGCACGATCAACTACTGTACAACAATCAAAGCCTTATCAGTCTGTGCTTGCCCAATCTGCCGTGATAAATATGATGAGTCAATAATGTTGGTTGTGATGGTTGTAATAAATGGTTCCACATTGATTGCATGTCACCATCTATTGTCACTACTAAGAAATTGGCAGCTAAGTCATGGTTCTGCATAACCTGTATTGCAAAGAAAAAGGAAAAATAAGATGTATTACCATTTTTCATTATACTATACATCAATTGTAAATTATTTGTGGGTCTTTGATCAAATTAGCAAACATCCAATCCAGAAATAAATGCTGGTTTAAACCTAATTTTTTTGGCATTAAAAGATTACGTAACAATGTTGATACTTTTGTTGGTAATTATTTCTACATTCAATAATCGTTCTGTTATTATTTCTGTATTTTGTATGACTTAAAAAAAGGATTCGTTTCTTTTTTCTTTTAGAACAATGCGCCATACAGTTAACAGATACACTTAATAAGGGGAACATATTTACAAAATTACACCACCGATCCAAAAGATCAAACCAGAAATGAGCAAAATAGATGGCAACTTACTGACTGAAACCAACTCACAAGGCTTCCTCATTACAGACCTTGTTTATCCAACCCCAACTTTAATTGGTCATGTCCCAAGGACATTGGCCAAAGTTCTGGGGCTTTAAAGGACAGAAATTTTGAAATAAGCTGCCATGCAACAGCAAAATCCAGGCCAAGTTTTGCACCATGGCCCGAACATAAGGGAGGTGGGGTAGTCACTCCCGCAGATTACACTATTAAATGTGCACAAGAAGATGTGGGTGATGTTGTATAACTGACTGCTTGCTTGAGCAGATTTAAAGGGGGAAATGCTATAAAGATTATTGTGACCTAAAGTGTTTGATTGTGCATCAGTGGCTCAGGATTCATGAGTGTATTTTTCCTTGCAATTGCAAACTTTTTTGTTCTTTTCGGAATTATCTTTGTACTCACAATAGTTCTACTGCATTCCATATATTGTAAAACCTACACCAAAGGTAGATGACACAGGTTTGTTTGTTTGATATGAATAGAAACAAACTTAATAATATAATTAAACATTTATAATTCAATATTCTATTCAAATAACTCCAAGGTGATACTTTTGTCACTCCACTACTCCCCCCCCCCCCCCACTCCCCCCCCCAAAAACAACACAAAATCCAACTGTGATCTTTGGTATGTTCTGCATGCAATTCACCCTGGTGTAAGTGTTCTAATAATACAGATTTCCTTTGTCACACAGGACTTTTAAAGTTTTTACTTATTTTTTACTTACATTACATATCCTTGATTGAAAACTACAGTAAGTCAGACAATAATTGCTATTTAGAGGGCATTGTGGAAAGCCATTCCACAAATTCTTATACCCTGTACAACGCAGGGCCAATTTTCATGAAACAGTTACCAAGATGAATGTGTAGAGAAAACATGCATGGCTCTGTTTCTAGCTGCAAATTTGGCTCCATTTTCAAGCCACCCACAGAAAATAAGCACTTTTGGCTCCATATCTTATCCACTGAATTAGCGTGTAATTAAAGCATCTGAACAAGAGCAATATTTACAGGACAGGCGGTTAAAGTGCATCAAAATTGATGTTGATGTAACAATGTTTTCATAACAACATTAATTTTTGCAACTGATTCAAAGGTGGTTTTTTCGCTGAACTACTGCAGTGTGAAGGTGGAGTTTTAGGGTAGGGTAGAAAGCTTAATTTCTTAATTCTATTTTACTTTTTATTTATTTTGTAAAAGATCGTTTATATTTATTTTGATATTTTGACCATTGAGGTCGTTATTTTCCGTTATAATTAAATAAATAAGACTCAAGAGCGAGTTTAAAGCCATTTGTTTGTTTCATATTTGCACTTGTCGTTATAGATTACATGTTTACCCGTGACACATAGGTCCCTATGTTGCACGAGGCATTCACTCTGTGACAAACTTACTATTCAATATGAATTGATATTCTGGGTTTAGTGGGTTATGTAACATGAAAGAATTATGTGTTGCAGTATGACACCAGATTTTTCCAGACTGTTAATGTTTAAAATTGAACTCTTTTAAAAAGTTGATTGCTCACATATTCCTACAAAAATATTGTTGGAACTTTAAAGACATGTAGCAACTTATCATTTTGTTCTTTACAATATGACTCTTTTTAATCATGTATAAATCCAAATGTTAACAAAGTGTTACAAAGTTTATTATTTATGATTTTGTTTTTTTAATGACTCATCAGCTTCAAGTGAAACTGATAAACACATCCATCGAGAAGGAAGGCGAGGAAGTAGGGACTGCCCAGAATTATAAAGAATGGATTAAAGTAATTAAATTATTTTATTGCTGATCTTTAATTCATATTTAATGGGATATAGTAGTCAACAGTGAAATTCATCTATTGTTTTAGTTCCCTGAACTAAAATAAGTTTTATTTGGGGGAGGGGGGTGTAGTATCCATACCAGCATTGTGAATGATCTTACTTACCTGCTACCTTTGTATATTAAAAAAAGAACGACTGTTTTGTCAAGGCTATCATAAACGTGGAATAAATCTCGGAGTCACTGAACCATCTGTGTCTTATTGTTTCTCTTTCAGGATATTATATGATGAGGTGGCCCAGTTGGCTATGGCATTTTGAGCGAGAGTTTATAAGTTCCAATCTCATCGAGTCTTATTCTATTTTTTTCTTCCTCTGTTTCTCTCATTTGAATTTCTATTAATCGCAAAACAGTAAAAATTTAATGTCAGAGAGCGATGCAGTCAAGCTACTGATTAAATCAAACAGAACAGGGGTATAACAATCTGGCATGAGCTGAATATGACACTGTACCAGGTAAGACCCAAAAACTTATTCACAAAAAACGTTCAGAATCATCTCGTTTTGTTGCCCTTTGTCATTAACAAACAACTTTTAGTTTGAGAAATTATAATACTAAATCCTCCAACTACACAAAGGTGCATAATTTTGATTAATATCTACCTGGAAAACATTCACATTTTAAAAAACAAAGGAAGATAATAATTGACACTAGTCACAAAATGTACACACACAAAATGTGTCAGCAATGCATCGTTTACTTACACGAGTCCCTGAAGTGATGTCATGAAGCCCGATTCTGATTTTTTCCGTCAAGTGACGAAAAACTCATTATGCTTTTACCATTTCCTCGCAAACAGTGGGGAGGAGAGCAGAAAAACTTACATTTTTGCAAATCAAATATTACAAATTTTATATTTATCATTAGATCCTACCCCCATGGCAGGATCACTTTAAGGGGGACATAAAGACCCTAAAAACTAGATTTTTGTTGGCAATTGTAGACAAAGCCTACAATGCTCATTTTTGAGTATAACAAACACTTATGTAAATAAAAGAAGGCTGGAAAAATTAGTTTTTTGCTAATTTGCATATTTTGGTAGCCATTTTGAATAATTAATGAGTTACTCTGTGACAAGGTAATCTTGAATAAGGATTTTACTTTTAAACTATAACATGAATCAAAAAAAAAAAAAAAAAAAATTCCAGCCCACCTTCATTCCTTTACATAAGCGTTTGATATACACCAAAATCAGCATTGTAGGATTGCCAACAAAAATCTAGTTTTTATGATAAATGTCCCCCTGAAAAGTAGCACTTTCTAATCTTTTGTAATGTACTGAAATGCAACTAATTCTACAGAGTCACACAATGTGATTTATCTATCATCAAAAACATCGCACAGCATGACAAAACAACTTGAAATATAGTTTTACGAACAACCAGTTTAATGTAAATATACTAGAACCATAAATCTATTCCAGAAAGTAAAAAAAAAATGACCACCCTTGAAACAATTTTTACAATTAAAATCTCTATCTTGCAACTTCTGATCTATAAGTGCGTAAAACTGAAGAATTGGTTAGCGTTGCTACATTTGAAGAAGATTCTTTTATCATGCTCAACCCACTCCTTTTCCTCTGAAATATGAAGAAAAATAAAGGAAACAAAAAAATATTCATAAATTAAATATGTATAATAAATGCAAGCAATTCTACAGTTTGTCACACATTGTGATTTATCTATCATCAAACTCATTGTATTCTAGTAACAGATGTGATGTATTCTTCCCAAGACAGTGTCTGCAACAACAACTACAATTATCTTTCTTTTCTTAAAGGGGGATGTAATGATATGAGATCTACATTATCACCCTCATCCCCATGCAGACCACAAGCTTTGCTGTTTTACAGGGGTGGCCAGCCCTTCCCCTTCGTGGGTTCGTCCTGCCCCCCTGGGGTCCACCCTGCCTCTCATGAGAATTTTGGTATATTTTTTAATATAGATTTTTTATTTTATTTTAAAACTTAATAATCTTAATTAACCCCATAAATGAATACCTTACATGGATACAGGACACAGAATGATAGCATAGTAAGCAATTGTCCAGTTCGGTTCATGAATGTCCTCATCAATTAGAATAGTTTCATTCTGAGGTATGATTATAGCTAAAATCCCAGAACTTCTTTACCATGGGATTAAGCCTTAAGAAAACCCCTGGATTCCATGCCGAAAAAAGCAGCGCTTCGCACACGTATTGTACCCCTCAACAAGTCTAGCACCCTGCCCCTTTTTAAATCAAGCTAGGGGTCTAAAATTAAAGGAAGTATGTGAAGCCTTAAAGAAAACATTTTAGCCCGTCCCCACCAGTTACTGGAGCGATGCAATTTTCATAAAAGGGATTAAAATAATACTAAAACCATTTCAGACTACCTCACAGAGAAAATGGCAAGTCTGTGCAAATATGAAGCCGCCTTTGTACATCAGGCAATCAAGTCTGTGCAAATATGAAGCCGCCTTTGTACATCAGGCGATCAAGTCTGTACAAATATAAAGCCGCCTTTGTACATCAGGCGATCAAGCCTGTGCAAATATGAAGCCACCTTTGTACATCGGGTGATCAAGTCTGTACAAATATGAAGCCGCCTTTGTACATCAGGCAATCAAGTCTGTACAAATATGAAGCCGCCTTTGTAAATGAGGCGATCATGGACCATTTCGTGTTTGGTTTGTGGATGATAGCATTGAATGTTGATTACTTTCAGAAGATAACACTTTGCAAAAAATATCAAAAATATATCCCTACCGAAGGATAGTGGGTCAAACGACTGCCACAGTTTCAGTAGTATAACTAAGAGCAAACAGTGAGGTAAAGTGGTTCTCCTGTGGCAAAGCGGGACACGTACAAGTTTAAACAAGTTTGTTTGTTTGATGAGGTCTTAACAGCACTACGGCAACGAGGGTCAAATTGTGCCTGAGAGGTCAAATCATTCTAGAGGTAGGAAGAAAAGGAAACAGGGGAGAATGAGAGAAATTCAAGAACAAAAGCCAGAAAGCTGTGGTCGAGAGAGAAGTTGCATGAGTTAAACAAAAACAAAGTAGAGAGGGGGTGGAAGAGGAGAATTAAATATGGTTGTAGAGGGAAGCATGATGAAGGAAAGAGATAATTTTATCCGGAGGGTTTTTCTGGAAGAACTCAGCAATTGAGTTGTGGAGAGCAAGGAAAGCTCTGGGAAGGTTGTACAGAAGGCAAGCAAGGAGAACGTGATGGATTGTGAGGGTGCAGTGGCAATTGTTACAGAGGGGTTGGGGGGAACCAATAAGGAGGTGGGAGTGAGTGAGGTGGGTGTGACCAATTCTAGGACGGGTAATATGAACGTTGTCGATACGAGAGAGGTTGTTGATGGTGGATTTGATCGGAATTGTGGGCTGGATGGCATGGAGTTTGTTATCAATTTGGGAGTTCCATAAGGTTTGCCAGCGGTCATGAACAAGGGAAGCGATAAGCGGTTTGATGTCAGAGAGGGTTTTGGGAAAAGGGGTAGGGAGGAGGTTGAGGGCAAGCTTAGCGGCTGCATCAGCCCTGTCATTGCCAGGGATGCCAACATGGCTGGGTATCCAGAAGAAAAAAACACTCTTCCTGCAGAGAATGGGAGAAAAGAGTTTCTGGAGGAGGAGGTGGCATGTGAGGTTATCCCATTTAAGATTGAGTGAAGAAGTAAGAACAGCCTTTAAGTCGGAGAAAAAAGCAAAGTGGCTAAGAAGAGAGTACTCAATAAAGTTGAGGGTGAGGAGAATGGCCTTAGCCTCGGCTGAAAAGATGGATGAGTAGTCAGGAAGTCTGCTACTGAGGGTGATGTCTTGAATGACAAGACTGTCGTTATAAAGATTTTTGGTGTAAAGTGTGTAATAAGATGTGTCATCTGCCAGGTGTAATCTTAGGAGTGCAAGTAGGCCTAGGACAAGTAGGACTGTGAACAGTCGGGATGGATATAGGCTGTCTAATCATCAGGAAATAAAAAGATTGTGCAGAAAATAAGGAAAAACTTTAGATTTAGATATGTAGATAAAGATGCATCCTCCAGGTCAAGTGAATTATCAGCAGATGAATAAGATATTAATGATACATTAAGTGTGTACAACTGTATGTAAATAAAGTTGGGAGTGCGTGTGCCTCTATTTCATGAACAGGTGGAAAATGGAAATCAAAGGAAAGGGAGTACAAATGGAAGTAGATACAGGTGCTGCAACTTCCTTCATGTCAAAGATGCTGTTTGGCAAGACATTAAGATTATATTTCTTTGTCGCATTTAAATGTGGTATTAAAGACCTTTACGGGACAAAGGATAAGGTAAGTGTGTAAGAACGCACCGTAATGACAATGTAGAGGGACTACCTGGTTAAAGGAAATAGCCCAGCCTTACTTGGTTGCAACTGACTAAGGAAAATATTTGTTTGTTTGTTTGATGAGAGTTTAACGGCACCACAACAGCAAGGGTCAAATTGTGCCTGAAAAGTTAGATCATTTCAGAGGTAGAAAGGAGAGTAAACAGGAGGAGATTAAGAGAAACAAGAACTAAAAGCCAGAAAGCTGGGATCGAAAGAGGTGTATGGGTGGAAAAATAATGTAGAGAGAGAAAGGGTGGAGAAGGAGGACTAAATATGGTTGTAGAGGAAAGCATGATGAAGGAAGGAGATCACTTTATTCGGAGCTTTTATTTGGAAGAGCTCGGCTACTGAGTTGTGGGCAGCGAGGGAAGCTCTGGGAAGGTTGTACAGGGGGCAAGCAAGGAGAATGTGATGGACTGTGAGAATGTCGAAACGGGATAGGTTGTGAGTAGTGGGTTTGATCGGAATGGTGGGCTGGTGTTTAGATTGGCACAACATCAACACGGTTAAAGCCTAGTTAAGTGTCAGTGACCAAGTAAGTTCTGGTCAATTGCAAATTAGTTACTCTCTGAAAGTGAAGTGTTTTGTGGGTCCTTGGGGAGAGTCCAAGAAATTAAAGCAACTTTAAAGGCTAAACCCGGTGCTAACCCCAGTGGCTTGTGAAATTAATAGACTTTTGGACAAAGACATCCTGAAAAATGTTGACTTTTCCAATTGGACAGTTCCAGTCGTGCCAGTCAGAGAAGCAGATGGTAAAATTTGTTTGTGTGACGATTATAAAGTTACCATCGATCAACATTTGGATGTCCATGAATAGCCTGTAGATCTGAAGAGTTGTCTGCAAACTAAATAGTGGGCAGACATTCTACAAATTAGATTTGTCTAATGTGTACCAACAAGTGAACATGATTCAGAATCAGAAAGCGAGAAGTTGGCCACCAGTAACACTCATTAAGGGCTGTTTCAATACCGTGTAATAAGTCACAAAGGATCATTAGCCAGAGCACATGTATTGATGATGATGTAACATGACAATGACCTTTGACTGGGAGCACACCAATCTTGTAGTAGTAACCACATAACATCCCCCTTTCTTTGATGAAAAAAAAAATCAACTAGCAAAACAGAAGCGATTGCTAGTCCTTTCTGAAGTGTTCATAGTGTTCATGTTTATTGTTAGGGATTAGGAGAATGCTGCCTTGCAGCGAGGAAAACTGTAATTGCCAGGCAGTGTGTACTCAGGCTTGGAGTATTTTGCTGTTGTTCAGTTGCAAGAAATTATTTGTAACAAATATCATTAACTGTTCTTTTAACTTGTGGTGTAAGTGACCACAAATTGTGCTTGTATGGAATAATATTAAGTTGTAACTTGTACAAATCAATAATATCCAGCATACACCTCGTCTTATCAAAACAGTTTTCACGGATATAAATAGTGTTGCGACACTTTAGTGTGGGAACTATGTGCAAGGTTATATGAATACAGCTCAGTTTATCAAGTCATCACGGGCAATTGTGTAAAAGAAGTGTTTACTTCAATGATAGACCTCAAATTACAGTGCAGTTATACCTCCTAAATCCAAGATAAGTAGCCCTTGCCAATCATGACAAATGTTAAAGCACTAACAAGCTGTGCAGAGCAGCAGATCAAGCTATAAACAAACAAAAATTAATCTTCAGAGCAGAATAAATTCCAGGTCTATTAGACCAGACCCTGCAAAGGTCAAAGCCATTCTTGAAATGCCAACACCAACTTATGTTCACCCATGTTCAGCGACAAGTCGGTTTGTTAATCATCTTAGCCAATTCCTGCCAAGCCTATCAGAGACACTAGAGCCTTTGAGACAACTGACAACGCCAGATGTACTGTGGCACTGGGAAACACAACAAAAACAAGCCTCAGAAAGCATGAAGCCACGAATGCACGTCCTCTCATACTGTAACCCCAGCTGCTTGCTAACAATACAATGTAATATCAGCAGTAAAGAAATCGGATACAAAACGAACGACCCATCGCATATTCTAGTCGCACATTAACAGATCCAGGGTACGTTACAAAGTTATTGATAAAGAGATGTAATAGCAGTCAGGTTTTCTTTTGAGTGTTTCCATCAATATTGCTTTAGATGCCACACCGCCGTTATTAGCGATTACAAACTACTTGAAATGATTGTGAAAAACCACTGGTAAAAGACCCAAAAGACTTCAAGGAATGTTCCATACTCCTTACTTTTGACTGGAAGAACACCAGTCTTGTAGAAGTAACCACATAATGTACAGTAACACATAGATTACCTTTTGGTGTTAGCTCAGCCCCTAAAATTGCATGGAAAAAATGTTGCATTCATCACCCCATCCCCATCCAAACTTGAAGCGGTGATAACTGCACCCCTCCCAAGAATGTACAGGAGCTTGTCTTTTGCATGTACAGGAGCTGGATGACTATTTGTCTGGACAGATAAATGCTCAAAAGAGTTAGTATAACATCAATCAATTTCACGGATTTCTTGCATGACAACTAGCATGCCTGCTACTTATGTGTAAGGAAAAAATTTTACATATCTATACTTATATGGACATTTGAAGATTTAACACAAAACCTGTAGAGAAACTATCGAGGTCAAATGTCAAATCTTTTATATTATATGGGGTGGGGGGATGCAAAAATACCTCATCGAAAATGTCCATGTACAATGTCAAGCAGAAGGAACAACAGCCCATGAACTACAGAAATTAGAGGAAGATGGAGAGCAGCATAAAAGAATCAAAATCTCAAAGGTTTCAATATTGATGTTGTGTGTGTGTGTGTGGGAGGGGTGCTGTAAAACCCCACTACAAATAATGGGGCAGAATGTCAGGCAGAGGACGCAACAGCCCATGCATATAACTAGATAAATTGAAACAAAAACTTAAAAGAGGAAGATGGAGAGACATTGATAAGAATGTCATGTTGGTTGCAATTTAAAAGATGAATGAAAAAGAAGTCTGAAAGATGTACACAAAAAAAGGACAATCAAAGGGCTGGAAAACAATATTTAAAATTGGTGTTACTGCATTCTTGAACACTATGCTGTGCATTACTTCCGAGGTTGAGGAGTGAGCTACAGAACAATACTTTACAAGTAACTTTAATCATACTAGACAAAAAATCTTGACTGTTTATGAATTATGACACTAACTTCTGGTGTTTGCCTTTTCTGCAATATCTAACCTTCAGTTGCAAACTTCTTCAAGTGAATTTTCTTCTTATTGTTTAGTTTAATTTTCTTTTGATTGTCCCAAAACTAATTTTGTAAAGGCTGTCAAATTAAACAACCACAAGGAATATTGCACCTACGTGACTATTTTCGACCATCTCAATTTTGAAGTTTAGTCGTGACTTTGCCTAACACTCCCGTTCAGTTGTAACATGTCAAAACTAATTGCATATCAACCAATCATCTTATTATTTGATGCCTCTTTTTTCTCCCTCAAACAAATGAACATCTACACTTATCATCTCTTTCAGAAATGGTTTGTAACAAGAGCTGACTAAAACCTCAATCTCTTTTTCAACTTGTTAGCTTTCTCCCTCTGCTAACTCCTTGGACTCACATTACTGCATCTCATGCCTGTTAGCTCCAGCGACTCTTGAGCCATACTGGGGTTTATAACACTTGCTTGCTCCATAGAGCAGCTTCTCTGCATCTTATTGTCACAACCCTGACTTCCTGAGTCCTGGGCCGTCTTTGGCATTCCTCTCTTGCTAGCTACAAAGCAAGTTCTCTTTACCTCTTCATCTCAACTCTGGTAGCTCCAAAGAGCAACCATGGAATCACACACTTTATATAATGCCTCAGCTCTTATTGTAAACCTCTACCATAAGGAACGAAGGTGCATACATGTTAATCCGCTTGAGGAGGAAAACATTGGTGTCAAACTTAAAAATAAATGTGGTTGTAACTTGTACAGTACATATAAGTCAACATGATTATTTCATCAAAGTGGGGCTTTAGGCCCATTTATCAATATTCAAA
This sequence comes from Chiridota heheva, assembly GCA_020152595.1. Taxonomy (NCBI): domain Eukaryota; kingdom Metazoa; phylum Echinodermata; class Holothuroidea; order Apodida; family Chiridotidae; genus Chiridota; species Chiridota heheva. Next base: position 2,031,006 of record JAIGNY010004509.1, read on the forward strand.
TTTTCTCAATTTACGTATACAAGTCTCCAATAGTACTGCAGTACTCACATGAGATTTGTACAGATGTTTTTTTTATGTTTTCTTGTAGTTATAACTGTTTGTAGCTCACCTTTTTATCAAACTAAAAAAGATAATACAGCAGCATGGGTGTCCGAAGTTCATGCATAACAAAAGAATTGTCAAAACGGGAAAGTTGTGAGGTGTCTTTAGCAGCATGCAGGTCATCTGCCAGGGGTTGCAAATTGGTTTGGAGTGGTTAGAAGAAGATAAAACTACTTCTTTTGACACAAGGTAGAGTAAATCTTATCGAAAATCTGGGGGTACAGAAGTAGCTATTCTAAGTTCTCGAATGAACTTGAGAATGTGGATTCTTGGGATAATTAATGTAAAAAAAACAGTTAAAGAGTACTGTAGATCTAAAATTCTGTAGTTGGAGAGTCAAAATAATGACCTTGGTCTAACCCCGAGTGAGAAGATAAAGATTCCCATCAGAGAGCAAGAGGTTGCTGAAAGTAGGAATTTTTATTTTGAAATAAGTGGGGTTGTTTGAGTAAGCAAGGGCTTAGGCACAGGCTTCAATCTAGCATAATATGTGCTATATTTGAGAAAAGGGAGGTTCACTTGCCTTAAAAAGAAGATTTTGTCCGCGGAGGTCTTAGAAGCCACAAAGCAGATTTGAAGGACCTTGTTTGGAATAACCAGATGCAAACTGCTTTTCAGACAGATCTGTAGATTATGTAAAGCTATTGGCCTACATGTATTTTGGACCATTTGAGGAATCTGTAAACATACATTGATGAGTAGCAAAAGTGCAATTGTAGCATATGAATATAGTGCAGAATTCCCATTAAAGAACGTGATTGCAGGATTTCTGCACATATCAGATTCACCCTCAACGATAATTGAAGGGTGAAATTTTCTGCCAAATTTGGCTCCCTTTTTGGTAGTTTTGTCCTTTTTTAGGTATTTCTGACGTTTAGCTTTTGGTATTCTTGGCCTTTTTTGTTTGCTTCAAAAAAATAAAAATCCCTCCCCTTTTTCAAAAATCCTCCACAAAAAATTACAGGAGGGGAAAGACCTCCCAAATTTTAAACTCTTAACTACTGTAGTGTGAACACTGATATGGAGACAGAAGTGTACAAGAAACCTGTATGTTTGAGGTAGTGCAATGAATGACAGATAAAGACATAGTTCAGATGCACCAGTATACGATGGGGAACCATGTTTTTTGGCACAATGATATGTTGACAGTAGATGTTCATGTAAGCAACAAAGAAAACTAACATAAAGATTCAAATTGTATTCTAAAAGAATGTTCAGCCATTCACACCCGTAGCTTGATCAAGAAAGGGGCATTTACTGCATAAGGAATGAATGGCACTATTAGGGCAAGTTTGAGGACACTTGAAATGTAGATAAGGGAATAGTCAATACAACAAGTAGTGAGTAGTTCTCAAAAGTATTTTGGTGAACAAAATATAGTGTTTAGTGAAAAGGGGCAGGACATATGCAATGACAGGCAGGGTGGAGCACCTCTTAAAATGTGAAACCAGTGAAATGTGAAAACTATGTCAAGGATTATGGTTCTTTATCAAAAGAAATGGAGAAATTATGCAGATTCACCAAAGATTTATTTCTGGTAAAAGGATGTACCAACAAGAGAAAAAGTATTTTCACCAAAGATTTATTACTGGTAAAAGAATGTACCAACAAGAGAAAAAGATTTTTTTCTGCTTCTGGAAAATAAAGTGAAAGTTAGTGCCTTTTAATTCAATTTCAAAAGAAATTGAAATAAATACAGACACAAGCTGAAAATATTTTCTAAAAAATTAGCAATAAAGTTGGACGTTATCTAAATCTCACAGGTTTGAGAACAAAGAAAATAGGTTGAAATTAAAAAAGGTTTTGGTGTAACATGTAAATTAAAATTGGAAAGTATAAGTAGTCTGTAGACAAGTCTGTAGACAAGTCTGTAGACACAAGAGAAAAGCCACTGATGTTGAAAACATGGGGCAGTTCCCAGAAAATTAAGATTGGAAAGTAAAAGTAGTCTGTAGAGTAGTCTGTAGACAAGTCTGTAGACACAAGAGAAAAGCCATTGAACTTGAAAACATGGGGCAGTTCCCAGAAAATGATTTCTTTCCTAGAATGCTTGTAAATTGTTCGAGGGGAGAGGGGGAAATAGCAGGAAGTTATAATATTTCTAGTGATGGCAATTTTACAAAATCATTCCCTTTAAATGATGGAGTGAATGTGATCTAATGCATGAGTCATTACACCCTGATTACTGCGGAATTGGAATTAATTACAAAATTTCTTATGGTCCTGAATAAAGGTGTAAAAATCTTATGTATGTATGTATGTACAAAAATCATGTACAAAAATAATACCCATTTAGTGATATATATATATATATATATATATATATATATATATATATATATATATATATATATATATATATATATATATATATATATAGGACAAAGCTCAAAATAAAGGAAATAAACTCCTGCAGCATTGTGGAATAGGATGTTGAACCTATTTCCCTTGAATGGGGCTAGGGGAACACTCTTATCCACTCCGCTAGATTGCAAAAAAAGAAGAAATTCCACTGATTTTCCAGACTTCTCACAGGCCCGCTGCTGGACACTTTTGCAAACATGTGGAATAAGGCGTACAGTTCCAGCTTCATTACCAGAAGTAATAATGCCAGGCAGCATTTGACTTCCCACTCTCTCAGAGCCAAGAAGATTTCTCTCTACTAACTTGAGACAGCTTGCAGATTGCTCTGCCAGACCTACAAGGAAGTGGAGCCCACAGTAAAAATCATTCATCCTGATAAGCGGAGCTTTCTCAACATCAGCCATTTTGTCAAAACCCTTTTGATCAAGGGGTAGAATAGAAGTCCTATATTGTTGGAGAAGCCGATTTCCTTTTTTTTTCTGCAGAATGTCGGTCACTCACTGTGTTCTTGATGGTAGATACAATTTTTGCAACGCACAGGGAATGAGACTCATTTGACTAATGTTTAGAAAGGTCAGGGACCACTTCTTTTAAAACAGCCAGGCTGCTGTCAGCTGAACCAGATGGCATGTCTCGAAGTCCAATAATTTGCACAGTGTTATCAGGGAAGCTAACATCATATGTGCCATATTTATGACCCCATTTTGTGGTGCCATCGGTACAAAGGGTGAGAGCATCTCCATCTTCAGAAGACTTGATAAGATTCTCAAGACACTGAAGTTGTGCAAGTGCCCGGGCTTCAAGAAGCATGCATCTTGCAAATGTTTGGCGTGGGAGTCTGATATCAGATATTCCTGAAAGATGTTTTAAAACAGATCTGATAACCGACTCCACATTGTTAGCCCCAACATTTTTTGTCATCAGGTCTTGATAAACAGCTCTGATATCATCACTGTATCTCCCACATTCAAAAGTAACAATGTCTCTTGCTTCAAGAAATTTCTGTGCCCGAGCATCAACTTCTTCCTCGAGCCTATCCTCAAAGGTGCAGAGCTCATTCTCAAGGAATGCATTGACAAGGCGGAGACGCTTGTTTTCTTTTTCAACTCTGGGTTTCCTCCCCCTTTTTGGCCCCCCAAGCGACTTTTTCCTTAAACGATTATATTTGTCATTTAGATTTTTCCTTTGTTTTTTGAGTTTTTGATTTTTATCCTGCAATTTTTTCAATTCCTGTTTAAATAATTTTAGCTTATCTTCAACCCCCCTTAGTTTGACTGACATACGTTTACATTTCCTATTTTTATTTCTTATCTGCCCTACCTTAGTTTCACATTTTACCTCAAACTTTCTTTTCTTCTCCCTCACATCCAAAACCATCCCCAAATACATTTTCCGGTCCTCTCCCAATTCGTCAATGAGTTCCTTTTGAATGTCTACTTCGCTCTTCAAATGTTTAACTTCACTCTTTAAAGAAAGCTCGAGGAAAGAACTGGTTTTTTTCAAAGCTGGAGAAGGTTTAACTGATTTAACCTGAGTTGCCATTTCGAATTGACTTGACAAAAAAATTTCAAGTTCCCTCTGCCCTGCCTCCCGCTTTTTGCTTTTATATAACTTTGCCCTTTTTGCAATTTTCCGTTCCACTTTTCCTCTGAAATTTGGTAATTTTATTAAACTGGAGTCGAACCCTCCCAATCCACACACAATAAAGAAAAGAGATTCAAATTTCAGACCCTTTCCCAGCGAACCCAAATGTATGTTAAGAAAATCCCAGCATTCCAAAATAACACCCGTATTCATTTCATGTACTTGACCATCCCATTTCCCCTTTGTCCTGATACACTCCAAAACATCCTTTTTGTGAATTCCACCAATTGTACAAAATGGTCCGAGGCTTAGGTCTATACATTTTTCAACTTCAGGGGATTTACTAGTATCATCCATGCTGAAATTGCTTGAAAACAAGCTAACGTGCCAAGCGTTAGGCTTCGACTGATCAACGTAACTTACAACGTAGGCCCTAGTACTACTGCATGCCGCACGCTCACCATATGCGACCTTGACTTTTGTCGCGAAAGTACTATGCGCACGGGAGAAAAAACGGCAAATACCTCAAAAACCTCACGATATTCACTCTTTGTCAAGCGTTTCATTCCTGTTGAGAATAAAGTAATAATGACGTGTCTTCGATTCATTCATTTAACTTCCGTGTCAATTATTTTGTTGCAATGACCTGTATTCCCTTCAGTTAGCCAGGTCACTCAAGCGTTTTCCAACAGTTCTGTCACACAAATCACGGAATTTGCTGTTTGGTACACACTTCCGGGTGCGCAGCCCACCTCTGTTTGACCTGTAGTTTTGGCGCTGAGAGGCCGCGCCCCCTAAATCTTGTCTCTACCGGTTCGTGAGAAATTTCTCTACCATTTTCTAAGAAGGTATTTTTTTTTTTAATCAATATTTCTATTCTTTTTTCTTGAATATATTCTTTATTTAATAGGCACAACATGATATAAACTCGGTATAAATAGGCAGTTTTGTCCAAAATGTAGTAAAATTGGTCTATTTCTTTGTCCAATTTAAAATATTGTTCAGTATAGCTCAGCGCCGATAGGGTCGGTAAAATAGTGGAAAGTTCCGGAAGCCTTGAACACGTGTCGACTCCCTTATAGGAACTACATATTCATATATGTAAATATTATGCTAATTAGCAATGACGTAAGTTGGATTTTAGCAACAAACAGATCACGTGATATAAATGCGGGAGCCGCACAGTACACGTAATGGATGCGCATTCTTAAACAAACATTGATCGAGGGAACTCCTGATTATTCATCAAAGAGGAATTTTATTGATTCAGCATAGAATAAGAGGATAGTGAAGAAGACTGCGATTCATTCAAACGTATTGAGGTAAGAAGAATGGCTAGTGAACTGAGAAAGTGTATGTGGAGTGATTTGCTTGGTATTTTAGAGAAGGGAAATGAGGAGGCAGAGAGTGAGACGAACGTAGGCTTAGGGGTGTGTGTAAGAATTGAAAGTTTTTTTGTAAGTGCTAACTTAACACAGCCCGATGATAGTTTCTGGATGAGGAAGAAAGGTTTAGATTATTGGTTGGAAAGAGCACGAAGGGCAGTTGCATCAGGTAAAGGTGATGAGGTTGTTAATTTTTTATATCGTTCTACGTTTCTTGGACCTCATTGTGATAAGATTAATTTAGGTAAAGATGTTGTAGATGAGATCCTCACTAGGCCACACCCTCAGGTCTGAAGGTAGCACTAGTATTATTAATGTAACTGTAAATGTATCGAGGGAGTCTGGTACTAAGACCCCTGTTAAGTTACTAGCACTTGATGAACTAAGTAATGGCGTAGTGTTGGAGTTATTTAGTTGTGTAGATAAGCTTCAGTTAAAAGATAAGATAGGGGTATTCATAGATATTCTTAAATGTAAGTATCTTATTGCTGATTGTGATAGTATATACCATAAGGTTTTGTGTAATGATATTCAGGTAGCACTAAGTAAGAAGAAATGCATGTTAGGTAAGAAAAATAAGGATGTATTGGACCATTTTTTGTCATCTGTATTTATTATTAAGCGAACATATACACACGCGATGTCTTCTGCTGGCACATGTTCCATTGACGACGATGACCAACTGGTAAAACCACTTCAATCAGAATTGAAGATGGTTCAGGGAAATTATACATTACTGCAGAAGCATTGCGAGAAGCTTATGGGTGACATCCAGCAACTTCAGCTTAAAAGCAGTCTAGTTGACGACCTTGCCAGTGAGCAGTCTGTTTTACTTTCCACAACAGATATATTTCAACCACCTTTAGAAGCTACGCCAGCAGTTTCATCTGATACTGATCATACATATTCTCATGCTCGTTTAATTAGTCTTCCTCGTACACACGGGCCTGTTATCATTAAACAGAAAGTTGCAAATTATAAGGTGCAGGCAGAACTGAAAAGTTTGAAGGAGGAACTAAAGATTAAGACGGAGCTAATTGAGGAATTAGGGGAGGATCGCAAAAGGTATATGGACATGGCTATAAGTGCACAGATGAAAAACAAAAACTGGGAAATGCTTGAGGAGCAGTTCAAAAACAGAAAAAAAGATGAAAGAAATAGATGGCGCCGTTTTAAACGAAGAGCAGAGAGGCTGAAAAAAGATATTGAGTCTAAAGAACAAAAAATCAGAGAGGAGAAACATAAGAAAATACGGCGTTTGAAGGGGGAAAATGCGAGACTTAAGAGAGAAATAGAATGTTTAAAGAGTAAATGTGGATATTGGAGAAAAAAGTATCTTGGAGTTCCAGTTATGACCATTGAGAAAGAAAATAGAAATTTGCATGAAGAAAATGCTATTCTGGAAAATCAGGTCTGCACTCTTGAAGAAGAGGTTAATGCAAGCAGTTCAAACGAGATTGTTACTTTCAAAGCTGGAAGATACAGTGATGATATCAGGGCTTTGTATCAGGATCTCATGATCAAAAATGTTGGTGCTGATAATGTGGAGTCAGTTATCAGATCTGTTCTAAAACATCTTTCAGGCATATCTGATATCAGACTCCCAGGCAAGTCATTTGCCAAATGTATGTTCCTTGAAGCCCGGGCACTTGCACAACTTCAGTGTCTTGAGAATCTTATCAAGTCTTCTGAAGATGGAGATGCTCTCACCCTTTGTACCGATGGCACCACAAAATGGGGTCATAAATATGGCACATATGATGTTAGCTTCCCTGATGGAACTGTGCAAATTATTGGACTTCGAGACATGTCGTCTGGTTCAGCTGACAGCAGCCTCGCTGTTTTGAAAGAAGTGGTCTCTGACCTTTCTAAACATCAGTCAAATGAGTCTCATTCCCTGTACGTTGCAAAAATTATATCTGCCATCAAGAACACAATGAGTGATAGACATTCTGCAGAGAAGAAAGGAAATCGGCTTCTCCAACAGTATAGGACTTCTATTCTACCTCTTGTTCAAAAGGGCTTTGACAAAATGACTGATGTTGAGAAAGCTCCACTTATCAGGATGAATGATTTTTACTGTGGGCTCCACTTCCTTGTAGGTCTGGCAGAGCAATCTGCAAGCTGTCTCAAGTTAGTAGAGAGAAATCTTCTTGGCTCTGAGAGAGTGGGAAGTCAGATGCTGCCTGGCATCATTACTTCTGGTAATGAAGCTGGAACGGTACGCCTTATTCGACATGTTTGCAAAAGTGTCCAGCAGCGGGCCTGTGAGAAGTCTGGCAAACCAATAGATTTTCGTGCTTTTCTGCAATCTACTGGATTGGATAAGGGTGTTCCCCTAGCCCCATTCAAGGGAAATAGGTTCAACATCCTATTCCACAATGCTGCAGGAGTTTATTTCCTTTATCCTGAGCTGCTGGCCTTTTTCAAAAAAGTTGAAAATGCTAATAGTTTAATGAAAGTTGTCCTTGCTGATCTTGAGATTGCTGCTTTCAAGTCAGGGTGTAGGGCTCTGGGTATTGTCAATAAGATCATCACCTCATCACTATGGCGAGCATTGAATTTGAAAGATGAAAATGGAAAGAGAATTCATGTGCTGAACATGAATGAAAGGTACCAGAGATTAATGGAATGTTGTAGTACATGGGGGAAGGATGCGACTGGGTTGATGAGGGGTGAGAAGGTATTTGATGATGTTGATGTAAAAGTAGATGAAGTGTACGAGTGTTTGTTTTTTGAGTGTGAGAATGATCTCCAATGCAAGTTATTTTTAGAGAGTTTTTGTTCATCGTTTCTTATTTTAGGACAGAGAATGTTGACTGATCATCTTCCAGGGGGAAAGTATGATGGAATGGATGATGAGAGTATACGAGAGGTTGCGAGTGTACCAGTGACAAATGTGACCACAGAGAGAGATTTTGGTATGCTTGATCGATTAATGAGAGAGAAACCAAATGCCCTTACAATTGCGCTTGAAGGAATGATAATGTGTGCTAAGAATGGTATGGGTGAGTGGAGGGATAAGTTGGACAAAGCAAAGCGGGAGGAATACATGGCCTATGCGAGAGCATCAGTGGCAGAACAGAGGAGAGAGTTTTATGAAAGGAGGGAGCGAATCCGTGAGACAAAGATGAATGTGAAACAGTGTAATGAGAAACGTGAAAAGGAACGACAGGATAATGAACGAGCACGGATCGTCAAACTCTCTGATGATCTGTTTGCTGATGGAGGCCTTTGGAAAAGTGTGAGTGACATGGAGGCCAGTTTGAGTGGTAAGGGTGAGAAAGACCAAGTAATGAGTTTAAAAATTCAGTTGAAGTTTAGAAAGTGGGTTTTGAAAATGAAGAATGAAGATGGAGTACTAAATTTGTCTAGGACTGGAAAAGCTTTGAATTTGGATGAGTTGTTAGCAAATATGAAGACAGTCTTGATGAATGATATATTTGTTGGTGAAGGAGGAACGGAATGCCAAGCTGAAGAGGATAGGGTTGTAAAGCTGGGTGGGGTCAAAAGGGGGGAACAGTCTCATGAGAAAAGAAGGTGTTTTCATTCAAATACTCTCTTGAATTTAGATGGAAAGTTGATCAGTCATTTAATTAATGACAGGGAAGGGGAGAGGAAGTGGTGTCCTGGGGTGATACAGAAGAGATGGGCGAAGTTCTATATTAGATATGATGAAGATTTGGAGAATGAATGGGAGTTCAGCGAGGCAGAAGTGGTAGAAGATATAGAAAGTGGTAACCTCTTCAAGAAGAGCGTTGAGTCCAAAGATTTTGTTGGTAGAAGAATAAGGCATCTCTGGTTGAGTACGGATGGTGAAGAAATGTGGTGGTGTGGCCGAGTTAATAATGTTGATGAAAATGGTGATTGTGTTGTTGAGTATGACCAAATTGAGTGGATAGATGGTGATGAAGAGTTTGATTCTGAGAGTTCTGAAGTTATGTCTGTGCCTTTGCTGAGTGATTATGGAAAGGGTGAAGTTATGGTATTATTTTGATCATGTACATATTGCACCAATTACATTTGTTTGTGAGTATTTTTGTAAGGGGGCGTCTGTTTGGCAGACATGATCTCTTTTGGTATGTGCCACCATCTACAATATGAGGATTGCAAATGCTGGTGGATTCTACACAGTTTACAGAATATGAAAATGGAGATAAAAGAACATCACTGGATCAGATGAGACACACAAGAATACTTTTAGTCCAATTACAGTGCAAAGTCTATTTCTACCCCACTGTACTGTACAAGCTACATGGTGAAGATCCAACTTTATTCTATGGCCTCTTGATGAAAGCATCTCTTAAAAAAAAATCTAAAATCACTTGCACCCAACCATGTGGCATCAAACAAAGGAGCAAAACATGCGGCTATTCCATAATAGTTTCAGAGGAAGGTGTGTGTACTTAAATGGAATAAACTTCTTTCATTGGTCAAGAGTCCATAGAGACAGTAAATTACGTCAGCTCATTTTAAATTCCGAGAAATGTTTTGGAAGTGTATCATTGAGCAAGATTTGAAGGCAATGAGTCACTACTGGCCACATCACTAAATAAGTCCCCAACAGTGACAATATACAATAGAATACTGCCCTATGTATAACCTTGAAGAAGATAAAAGACTGACATCACTGGAGTGGTATTAAAATATGCTAAAGGGGAGGTACATTTAATTAAATATAAATAAAACTATCATATCCAATGTAACTACAATTAGTGACGAGCTTTATTGCCAGAAAAGAAAGGGAGACAAATTAAGGAAATGTGACCACCTGTTGTGAGATTAAATACTTCAAGAGGATCAATAAATGTTAAAAGTATAGGATGAGCTTCAAAACAAATGACCATGTTAATATTTTCTTAAAATAAAAGTGCGTAATTTAAAGGGGCTAGGTAAAATTTATTGGAGTCAGAATTAGTAAGTCTTTACAAATAACAATTAGCAATCAACATAGGACGATGGAAAAAACATATTTTAGTTTAGAAATGGCATAAAGCTTCAAAATACACTTACAGTAGCATTAGTTGCAAACAATCAATGGACATGAATTGCAACCCAAAGGCTGGAAGAAATACTTACATAATACAAACACAACAGTAAGGAAAAAAAGCTAAGTATGCTAAATTATACCCAAAAAAGCTAAGTATGCTCAAATTATAAATTATACAGTGGAAAAAAGCTAAGTATGCGAAGTATCAAATTATACCCAAAAAAAAAAAGCTATACCCAAAAAGCTATGCTCAAATTATACCCAAAAAAGCTAAGTATGCTCAAATTATACCCCAAAAAGCTAAGTATGCTAAATTTTTACCCTATTGGTATAATCCGATCAAAACAAGAAAAGCAACATTTTCCAACCTTACATTTTTAGATTTTAAATCAAGGGGGTCGGGGAGAGGGAGGGGGAGGGGGTTATACTAGGCTATCAATGGCATGGCCCAAATAAAGTATTGTACAATCTGTTATACTGAGTCTACTAAGTATTGGTGTTTTTTTTGGCTCAAGGTTGCAGATCGGATAAATATTTAGAAATTATTTATTAGGCCTATTTGTAAATTTAACACCCCTGGATATGATGATCCCTTTATTAAATGCAAATATGTTACAGTACAGTTAGTAGGAGGATCACCCAGGGAAGGGAGGAACAACCTTTAAACAGATGCAGAAATAACCTATCATCAAGTAAATTTGCCATGTTTTGCAAGCACTTTGATATGTTTTCAGTACTTATAACCGTGCCATAAGTGCCTCCCGTGTACCAGCTGTACCGTAGAAAAAATATTCCAACCCTGCCACTTTCCCAACTGTACTGTATTTGATACAATCCTTAGGAAAATGACACAACATAGTTTACCTGGTAATTACATACGATACGATTCTTACAAAATAATTCATCGTAAGTGAGGGAATTCCACACAGTATAGTCAATGGCAAATTGGTCACGAGAAATTACAGATTATGAAAAAAGTAAAAAAGACAACGCACATTGATTTCAATGACAGAATGAAACAGAGCCTGTGGTTTATAGTTTGTATTTGCGATTATTACACCCAGTACACAAAACTGAATTAACATTTGCACAACATGAACGAGCGAGTGGTTATATTTGAGAACATAAGACAGACAAAAACTGCATTGAACTTTCAAACACTGATACAGTATACTGTATAATTATTATTAGTAATACTACAAACACTGATACAGTATACTGTATAATTATTATTAGTAATACTACAAACACTGATATAGTATACTGTATAATTATTATTAGTAATACTACAAACACTGATATAGTATACTGTATAATTATTATTAGTAATACTACAAACACTGATATAGTATACTGTAATTATTATTAGTAATACTACAAACACTGATATAGTATACTGTATAATTATTATTAGTAATACTACAAACACTGATATAGTTTACTGTATAATTATTATTAGTAATACTACAAACACTGATATAGTATGCTGTATAATTATTTTTAGTAATACTACAAACACTGATATAGTATACTGTATAATTATTATTAGTAATACTACAGTCAAGACAGAAGAAGTTCACTTTGGAAAACCATTTATGAATCAATTATTCACTGGCCAAAGATAAAAAAACTACTCGCAATTGGCGAGCTGGCGAGTGGGTTTGTCGTGGGTTGACCTGAACCTGTTAAAAGTTCGATCGACTAAGGACATAAAAACAGACCGAGTACTTGAAAACCAACTGAGGACTTTCAATATGGATGCTCAGAAGAATTTTATGCAAATGTATCAGAAACTCCAGAGGGGGATATTGACATAATTTAAACTGGTATCTTCATTGGAACTTTTTTACTTTTTAGAAGTTTTTGTCAAAGTCCTCGGTCATGTATGACATACAGGTATGTGTGTGTGCATGTGTAGTTGGCAGCGATCGGGGATACTTATTTAAATAAATACACCTGAATCAGAGATACCGCACGAATCTGGAATATTCCTAGTTCGAAAATCACTAAAAATGCAAAACAATTTTGCTGGCAATGCCCTCTTTACTTTTTATTGCAGTAGGAGTACCTCCCCAGATTTCCGGTTATGAACATAGGCTTGGTGTTAAAAGTGTGTATGTAGGGGTGTGTGCGTTTATGGTTGCGTTGATCGGGGATAATCATTGAATACACACTAGAGCTGTAAAGGTTATAGTGATTTTAGTAAACATGTACACGCTAAAAAAAGTTAGCGTGTATCGTGTACACGCGTTTAGTACCGTAATTTTTGGAAATATACCCAAATTGCTCCAAAACTTCAAGGCGAAGTAAAAAAAAATCGTGCAACCAGTATGGGAAAAGTACTGATTCCATAGCCCAAATAAACGCTGAATTTTGTTTTTCCAAACCGTAAAAAGCTTACTTCTAAAGTATAAATCATCATTTTTATGGCAAATATGCATGGCAATTCAGTTTAGAAAGAACCGATAACTTCCTTTCAATGTCATTTAAACTCAACATCGCGTAACTTTTTTGTTCTTTTTGCTACAGCTTTTAAAGTTCTGCTGTGAAATTTTTGCATACTAGGCCTATGATATACCTCGCCATAAAACATTTCAAAACTACGCCACCACCTCAGGAAGTTCTAAATATCAGTCCTCTCGAAAAAATGGCCGCCATCTTTGCAATGCATGCAGAATTTCAGCTCTGTTAAAACCTTTTTCTGTTTGTTTATTATGCAATCTTTTTTCTTTCTTGCAAAATTGATTTGACTCATCAGGTAATATTTACATGTAAATGAACTGATTGTCACAATTTAAGTGTTTTTTGGTTGATTTAAGAGCTTGTAAAACGGGCCTTGATTGCGTAGGATTTAAACTTTAACTTAAGCCTTGTGGCCTAACGTTAAGCCCATTGTTAGTTTCACTGTTTACTGCGGCACATTTGCGGTGCATTTTACAAGTTAGATTACTCAGATTTCGGCAAAATCAAAGTGCATAATATCCCCATTCATTGGTGATTGTTGCGCATTTGTGATTTGCACATTTAAAAAGGATTATGCTAATCTGGTTTAGTTTGTAAAAAGTCATTGATTGGAATTTTGTCGGCCGATATGTGTGATTTAAATCATGAATGACGATATTGATTTTTAACGGTAAGACTGACTATGAAAAATGATTACTTGCAATGAAGTATTTAGTAAACGTTTACAAGACTTGCGAGCGTGTAGCGAGTACACGCTAAACGGTCACAGCTCTAATACACACCCCTGAATCAGGAATAACAGGTATTGTACAGTCCCCAGTTTGCATTAAAAGAAACAGCTTCCCCTATTGGTGCCATGTGGGTGGGGAGGGCTGTTGTAGAGGTTGTAGAGAATATATTTAGGTTGTACAATGTAATTTTTGACTTTTGTTTAGTAGGTTAATTGTTTCCGTTAACATTTTTGTTTGTTTTTGTAAAGGTGGCCTATTTGCTTTGTCAGGCTTCCTCCACTTAATCTATATTATGTAAATAATTTGTTGTGTATTGTTAAAGAATGTGGAAAAATAAATGAAAATGAAAAATAAACACGTGTGTGTGTGGTATAGAGGCAACACATATGTGTGGGTGTGTGTGGTATAGAGGCAACCCATATGTGTTAGTGTGTGTGTGGTATAGAGGAAACACATGTGTGGGTGTGTGTGGTATAGAGTCAACGCATGTGTGGGTGTGTGTGTGTATGGTATAGAGGCAACCCATATGTGTTAGTGTGTGTGTGGTATAGAGGAAACACATGTGTGGATGTGTGTGGTATAGAGGCAACACATGTGTGGGTGTGTGTGGTATAGAGGCAACCCATTTGTGTGGGTGAGGCAACATTAGCTTCTATTGCTGTTAAATCTTTGATAACCATAAAAGTACCAAAATGGTTTTTGTACATACAATATGAAAATTGGTTAAACATCACCATTGTACCCAATTTTTGTATTTCAGGTATTAATATGCTAATTTCTGCAGGTGACCTTGGTATTTTCTTCCATAATATCCTCTTGAGTTTTGTTTGTATATTCATTTCATTTAATATAAATTTGTTTTATAGCAATACGTTTTACATTTTACTTAACATGAAAAAAAAAAAAAACTTTTTACAAGGCATGAAAATGGTAATGTGAAAGGAAGATCTATACTACTCCCTGTTACATACAGTACAGTAATAAAGACTGATGATAATGGTATTCTCAGTATAGGACTGCAGAAAATTCTGTTGAAATGTGTTGTAATCTTTTTCCAATTGACACCCCATTTATCACAATCTTATAGTAATAGACTTTGTTTAATTATTTCCAGCAACTGACATTTAAGGAGACTTTTAAGGAATGAGAAAAACTGATAATGATTTTGATTTTGAGTTGTCATACATTGCTTAAGATTGTCTGTATGCAGTATATTATGTAATACTTTCTTTTAAAGGAGCTGGGGCAGAAAAGTTGGGTAGTTTTTATGTTGAGTCTCCATTAAATAAAATAACTCTCTTGCATCCAGCGGCATGGAATATTTTAATATCTTTAGGTTTGAAATGAATACGTAAGAAAATGGCTACCATAATGCAACAATTTATTTTACGTCTGGGTCTCGGGTGTACAACATCATTAAAGCTTCACTTCTACTACAGTTTTCCCTCCTAAAATGAAGAAAATAATCACATGTTTTTCCAGTCACTTGTTTAACCAACTCTAGTTTTAATGTAAAATATCAACCTGAACGACCAGATAATTAAGTTTGTACTCTTTGTTTTGTTTTTGTTTTAAAGAAAGTAACTAGCCAAAGAAAAATGCATCTACTGGTGAAATGAAGTTAACTTCTTTTTAAGGTTGTATACTCTTCACATTTGTGTCATCACGTTTGTGCAACCCTAATCTTTAGTTAACAAAAAGTAAGAAAGGAAAATATATATATATATATACCCATTGTATATCTCACATAATTGACTTGTTTTTTCTTTCATTTTTACAAGTTTAATCTATCTGGCGGTTTGCAGGATCTCACAGGCTTTTGTGATCATTTGGGGTAATTGAACTACTGTAGGGTCAGCGGCATCAATTACTGTGGTACTACTTTTACATGTATCACCTACAATGGCGATTCTTAATAGGCGGCCCAAGTCCCAAACCTGGCCCGCCATACAATTCAATCTGGCCCGCCATACAATTCAATCTGGCCCGCCATACAATTCAATCTGGCCTGCGAACAGTAGTCGTATTGAAAAAAAATATTGTACTGATCAATCTGAAATAGATCGGTAATAATCGCAAAATAGTCATTTACTTTGGGTTTTTCCTATGCAGATCAGCAGCTTTTCAAGTAAAATGTTATCTTCACTGCCGATATAAATTGGTTTTAAGTCTTCTTACCAAAATATTATTTCTGGTTTTCCTCAGGGATCTATACTTGGCCCATTACTTTTTCTTTTGTACATAAATGATCTTCCTACAGTTGATAATAAGCTTTCTTTAACCCTGTATGCAGACGACACAAATATTCACTATAGCAACAAAGACTTGGATTCCCTGATTGATAATGTTAATTCTGAAATGTCTAAGATTCTTAATTGGTTCAATTATAATTATAAGCTTCCATCTTGATGCCAACAAGTCCGTTACTATGCTCTTTTATCCCCATCATCAAAAGATTCACGTTGTTGACAAGGGTATCACTATTGGTAACCAGTTTATTTCCTTCTGTACCACAGCCAAATTTCTTGGTGTAGATATTAATTTGTCATGGCCTGGGTGCCCCATGTCGCTGCTGTTAGCAGCAAAGTCTCTAAAGCTGTCGGTGTAATCTATAAACTAAGTAGATTCCTACCAAGCCACATCCTACTTACTCTATACAATACTTTAGTTTTTCCCTACTTGAATTATTGCAACATTGTTTGGGGACATGTGTATCCAACTCGCATACAAAAGCTCCACATACTTCAAAGGAAAGCTATTCGTGCTGTATCTAAAACAACTCTTAATGCCCACTCCAAACCATTGTTCTTCATGCATAATGCACCTATCAATTGTATGATGCTGACCCCGAGATCAGTGCGTCAATGTTAATGGGTGTATCATACATTCATACTCATTGATGCACCCCTGCGTAGTATTTTTGACCGACAATTGCCTACTTTTGACACATTTCCAAATGATTTTCTGATGGACATATTGATGACAGTGACTGACCATGACTGTCCTTGTTACACACCTTACAAGAATGATACAGATATTAATAACAAAAAATAGTTAAAATTCCACCAAAATTGGGAACAAATTAGCGAAAATATTGAGGTTTAAAAAGAATTGGAATTGTAAAAGTCCTTTTAGAAATATAAATCAATATTCATTCACACCACAGACAACTTACAATCAATGATCTTACAATTAATGATCTTACAATCAATGATCTTCAAATGATCTTCAAATGATCTTACAATCAATAATCTTACAATCAATGATCTTACAATCATTGATCTTACAATCAATGATCTTACAATCAATTGATCAAACAATCAATAATCTTACAATCAAGGATCTTACAATCAATGATCTTACAATCAATAATCTTACAATCGATGATCTTACAATCATTGATCTTACAATCAATGATCTTACAATAATTGATCAAACAATCAATGATCTTACAATCAATGATCTTACAATCAAGGATCTTACAATCAAGGATCTTACAATCAAGGATCTTACAATCAAGGATCTTACAATCAAGGATCTTACAATCAATGATCTTACAATCAATGATCTTACAAATGATCTTACAATCAATAATCTTACAATCAATGATCTTACAATCATTGATCTTACAATCAATGATCTTACAATCAGGATCTTACAATTGATCTTACAATCAATGATCTTACAATCAATCTTCAATGATCTTACAATCAAGGATCTTACAATCAATGATCTTACAATCAAGGATCTTACAATCAATGATCTTATAATCAATGATCTTACAATCAATGATCTTACAATCAAGGATCTTACAATCAATGATCTTACATTAAATGATCTTACAATTCAAACGAACGATCAACCAAGGATTTGGATGAAATCCTTTTTAATGTGGAAGTTAAATTCGCACAAATCTTTCACTTTGATTCATTGAATTTATAGCTACTTGATGTAGGCTTAGGCCCAATTAACAATACAGGCTTAAATCTGAATTAGACCCCTAGGTTTTTGTAGGCCCCTAACACCTGTTTTACAAACTGTTAAATGGACCCAGAAGTACATGGACAAAATAGTATTGATTGTTATTTTCACAAATAAATGTAAAGATTACCTGATGAGTCAAATAAATTGTGCAAAAAAGAAAAAAGATTGCGAAACAAACGAACAAAAATGTTTCTGAGTTGCTGAGATTTCAATTATGGTTCGTAAGCTTCAGCACCATTTTGCCAAGAGGGTTGCATAAAATACAGCACAGTTGGGAATGACACTGGATTGGAATATTTTTTATACAGTACACTATAGCTGCAATCCTGAATGGTGAGGCGCCTTGGTATTCAAAGGATATGATCAAGATAAGGATTTCCCACACGTGAACTCAGATCGAGTAATGACTCCACCCGACTTCACATACCCATATCCAATTCTGCCATAGGTGACAAAAGATTTGAAATACTTGCATCCAGATCCTGGAACACTTTACCCACCCACATGAGAACTTCTCCATCCACCACAGTATTTAAAATACTCTTAAAGACCCACTTATTTTGATATCTTTTATTTTGTTTTATTTTACTTTGTAAGCGCCATGGTACTTTGGTGAATGGCGTATTTAAGTAACATTTATTATTATTAAGCTAGTGGCGCACTTTTGAATCTTGTACGGCATGGCGATATGTGTTGAAAACACCAAAATGCTTGCAAGACA
Source organism: Chiridota heheva (assembly GCA_020152595.1). Lineage (NCBI taxonomy): Eukaryota > Metazoa > Echinodermata > Holothuroidea > Apodida > Chiridotidae > Chiridota > Chiridota heheva. Next base: position 2,049,330 of record JAIGNY010004509.1, read on the forward strand.
CAACAATTTACTTGGTAATATTTCATTTTTGCATCGTTTTAAAGTGCGTTAAAACCATGGTTCATTATTGTTGACAACTTTTTTCACCCTTACTGGTAATTTAAAGACTTAATATAGATCCTTACTCAAGTTTTGTGACATTCCTAACTTATTTTTAAGGCTGGAAATTGGGATGGTTAAGATGTGTTTATTGTAGGGATAGAACCAATTCTGCGAATTTTTTTTTGAATATTTATCTTGTGATCACATTTTCGGCGATTGTGTACATGATAGACGATCAAAAATGGATTATCATTTACTGAATTAAATGAAAATGCATATCCTAGTTTTAACACAACTGAAAGATTGACGCATCTGTTATGCTTTGAATGACTGACATTTGATTTACAATGACTTACCCGTGCGTCAAAATTTCATTGTAATTGATGCAACATTGACGCACATATCCTGGGGGTCGGAGGGTGCGTCCTACAATTTATAGGTGCATAAAACACTTACAATCTTTGACATTTCTACTTTCAAACACTTCTTTTTGTTTAATGTTCTCTCAATAGCATACTACCCAACACATTTTCAGATTTCTTCACACTCTCTAATTCTCTACATAAGTACTCCACTACTTATAAGTTAAATCTTTGTTTACATTATCTATAGCTAACTTCCTCACAGATATATGTTCGGCATGTTGGTGCTAAGATTTGGAACTCATTTCCCTCAGATATAAAAAAAATCTGCTTCCTTGAAATCTTTTAAGTCCTGTTTAAAGAACTATCTCTTATCTGCTTATAAAGACCGGTAGTAATCATTGTTGTCTCCAGTAAAACAATTCCTATTCTCTGACCGAAGTAGGCTATATAAGTTTATTCTTACCCATGTATTATACACTTGTATCGTGCATTTTCTTAAATCCTTAACGGTTTTGTTATGGGAGGTGATAAGGGTAGGTTTTGGTGGTATTGAAGGACGGGGTCAGGGAGGGTGGGGTTTAGGTAGGGTGGGGCGAGGGAAGGGTGGGTGTATATACATACTGAATTGATTATCTATTGTCTTGTTTTCTGTTATTTGTAGCATAAGGGTATTTGCACCCATAAGCTTTAGGTATTTTTTGCAAAATCTCCTACAAAAATCTTCTTAAACCATGTCACTCTTAAATTTGTGATTGTTTGGCTGGAATAAAGTATTGGAAATGAAAAATTAGGCAGACTCGTGGCTTGTCGAGTTGTGTCGCTAAGGGGAGGCACAAAATTTTCTTCCAGTCTTCAATTTAATTTTGAAATTTCTGTGTTGCCCCTGGACCCCTACCAGGGCTTTGCCCTAAACCCCTATCAGGGCTTTGAATCTGGACCTCACCAGGGGCCCTTAAGCGGGCTCCTGGACCCCATGCCGGCACGTGCATGCTTTGCGTGCCACCAATAGGTGCCACTTTTATAGTGCCTTCCCCCTCCTTTCCATTTTCCTCTAAACTGCTGTACCCCCCAAATGAAAATCTCTGGCGACGCCACTGGACTAACCTCCAACATCTGGCGTACATCATTCTTATGACATGCACGCTCTCAGCTTGTTTGTATTCAGGGATTGTTTTGAGGGGTTTTGTTTGTCATGTGATGCTGGTTTTGCCATGCGATTGGCCCGCAGCCTGGGGCTGTTGTGAAATGATGACCCTTAGAAATAATTCAGAACCTGTGACCTATGAGGTCTTCAGGCAAGGTACATGTAACAGTTGCTATGACCTGTTCTGAATTTGTGATGGGTTCTTAGTTTCAACAGGATCTACATCTAAGTTTGGGTGTTCAGAACCAACAGTTCCTGTATCCCAAGTTGCAAAAAGATGATCAGTATGGCAAAGCCTGGTCTTCCTTGTGACGTCAATGCGTACCAAATAGGTTCGAGGTCCGCAACACTTAGCCACGAGAAGAGCTCAGGGCAAGCAAAGCTTACCTTTGGTCTCGATGGGAATACAATTACATGCGGTCTGGAAAAATTTCTGGCATTTGGGTAACTCTGTTTCCGAACCGCTGCCCTTTCCCTGGGGCATGGCAATATGGGTCAGCTCGATGATCAAATGATCGCCGACACCAAAATCTCTTTTGCTCTGCATTACATTTTCAATGTGCTGCATCAAACGTTCTACAGTAAGCTGATCGACACGGCCGAACAGGATACCTATGGGGTAATCTGAACTATCGCCTGTAATAGAAAAAGACATTTTATCAAAAGAATTAAATTTATGTAAAAGCGCATGCAAAACAATTTCTAGTAAAACTAGAAATGACTGAAAACGATTAGGTACATCTTCCATCAAGCACTCAAACAGATTCATCAAACTGAATCGTATAAATCGATTTTGATGACTTAAATTTTGTGATTGCGATTCTGTTTGTTTCGTGAATAGAAAACAGATTCTTATATTTATTGTCAACAGAAGCAATATGATTTAGATTAAATGAATGATTTACCTCCTCATTTTCAGCCATTTCGATGGCCTCCATCAATTCGCCGAAGGCGTTGGAGGCCTGGTCAGCTCCTCCGACTTGTTCAATTTCTTCTTTCTGAGAATCGGAGCACAAAACTTTTGGGCCTATGGTGGCCTGTGTACATCCTCGGAGAAATTCTTCCCGAAAGAATGCATTGGGCTCCGATTCTGAGAAAGGAGCTTCCATTGTGAATAAACTGTTCGAGTCCCCAAACTCCATATCATCAGAAGAAGTTTCAGCGGAATCGGGAACAACAGTAACCTAAGCAGTCTCTGCACATCCATCCGTTTTCGCACCTCTAGCCATCTCCTCCCAGGCTCACCAGGTTTCGTCTTCACCAGGTTAGCCGTCTTCACCAGGTTAGCCGTCTCCACCAGATAAGCCTCAACAGCTCTGGCTGCAGCCTCCAGGATAGCTCTCTCATCAGATCCCTCCTCCGACATAATCCTCATATCGTCGTCGATAATTTTTTCCACAGAACCAACATTAATGTCCGCAGACTCCTCAGCCTCCCAACACATCCATCGTAATTGAAGCCATGCTTGAGCTACTGGTACTTGCTTTTTCCATCTCACTATCACTGTCCTCGTTATCAGCTTCATACTTTTCGCTGTTTTTTTCGTCCTCACTAACCTCGCTATCGTATTCTTCCCTCACAACACTTTTCAAAAGCATAATAGCTTAAGTTCACTAAGAGTTTTCCCTCTTCTAAACGACACTGTACCGCTTTCGGATACTTTGCGAAACCTTGGAGAACAATTAGGCATAGCAGATCGGTCTGCATGCTCCCACTTTCCCTCACTAAACACAAGCCCCTTCTTCAAAGCTCAATTTGCCTCCAGGCCATCTTTATTAAACACGTTCACAAATTTGCTGAAAATATTACACCACGATGAAATTTAAATTGCTTGTGAAGATCAGCAAAGAATGCTCTTTTCTTTTATACTGGATTTTCCGCCAATTTTTTTTAAATGATCTATTAATACCTGACAATCTCCTATAAGAATAATAAGCAAAGTTCGATATCATTTAAAAAAGGCTACTTTTTCTTTTATACTGGATTTCGCGCCTAAAAATGAGAGAGCGGAAAAGCAAGATCTGTCAATCAAATCATTCACGATTAGCTATTAATAATAAAAAACAAATATCAGTTCCGATTAGCAACCCAATTAAAATTTGCTGCTTTAAACAAAAACAAAGAAAATTGTTATAGCAATCTATTAAACTGTCAATCAAAAATGCGACCTTACACTTTTGCAAATTGTGATGAATTACATTTTTTGCCAGGTGTGTATAATTTACATTTTTGCCACGTGTGTAAAATTTGCAAATAATCTAGTTTCAATATGTGAGTAGGTTGCTGATTTTGAAGGGTAAGATTTGTAAATTATTTCTTTTAAGTAGGATGATCCCGGTTGAATGGGGTGGCCAGGGGTAAAGACACACCTACGGCAATTCCCGGTCCCAGCCTTACAATGATTACATCGGGACCAACTGTAAATCTTAAGTTGGCGGCAAACCCTGCAGCACTTAAAACAGAAAGCCCTTGCAGCAAGAAACCAATGAACAGAGCTAATAACGTCAAAGTGATTCTTGCTAAAAATAAACACAAGCGCTGTTCTTTTTCTACACTTATCTTTAAAAAAAAAACTAAATCATGCAAATTATCTTGAAAAACAAAAATTTGAAAATTAGGTAAAATTTGAAACTTTCCAAGTGTCTCCAAGGTACCACATTCTTAGGTATCGACACCGGCTTGCGCGCACAACTTAGCCACGAGAAGAGCTCAGGGCAAGCAAAGCTTACCTTTGGTCTCGATGGGAATACAATTACATGCGGTCTGGAAAAATTTCTGGCACTTGGGTAACTCTGTTTCCGAACCGCTGCCCTTTCCTTGGGGCATGGCAATATGGGTCAGCTCGATGATCAAATGATCGCCGACACCAAAATCTCTTTTGCTCTGCATTACATTTTCAATGTGCTGCATCAAACGTTCTACAGTAAGCTGATCGACACGGCGAACAGGATACCTATGGGGTAATCTAAACTATCGCCTGTAATAGAAAAAGACATTTTATCAAAAGAATTAAATTTATGTAAAAGCGCATGCAAAACAATTTCTAGTAAAACTAGAAATGACTGAAAACGATTAGGTACATCTTCCATCAAGCACTCAAACAGATTCATCAAACTGAATCGTATAAATCGATTTTGATGACTTAAATTTTGTGATTGCGATTCTGTTTGTTTCGTGAATAGAAAACAGATTCTTATATTTATCGTCAACAGAAGCAATATGATTTAGATCAAATGAATGATTTACCTCCTCATTTTCAGCCATTTCGATGGCCTCCATCAATTCGCCGAAGGCGTTGGAGGCCTGGTCAGCTCCTCCGACTTGTTCAATTTCTTCTTCCTGAGAATCGGAGCACAACACTTTTGGGCCTATGGTGGCCTGTGTACATCCTCGGAGAAATTCTTCCCGAAAGAATGCATTGGGCTCCGATTCTGAGAAAGGAGCTTCCATTGTGAATAAGCTGTTCGAGTCCCCAAACTCCATATCATCAGAAGAAGTTTCAGCGGAATCGGGAACAACAGTAACCTAAGCAGTCTCTGCACATCCATCCGTTTCCGCACCTCTAGCCATCTCCTCCAGGTTAGCCGTCTTCACCAGGTTAGCCGTCTTCACCAGGTTAGCCGTCTTCACCAGGTTAGCCGTCTCCACCAGATAAGCCTCAACAGCTCTGGCTGCAGCCTCCAGGATAGCTCTCTCATCAGATCCCTCCTCCGACATAATCCTCATATCGTCGTCGATAATTTTTTCCACAGAACCAACATTAATGTCCGCAGACTCCTCAGCCTCCAACACATCCAACACGTCGCTCATCGTAATTGAAGCCATGCTTGAGCTACTGGTACTTGCTTTTTCCATCTCACTATCACTGTCCTCGTTATCAGCTTCATACTTTTCGCTGTTTTTTTCGTCCTCACTAACCTCGCTATCGTATTCTTCCCTCACAACACTTTTCAAAAGCATAATAGCTTTAAGTTCACTAAGAGTTTTCCCTCTTCTAAACGACACTGTACCGCTTTCGGATACTTTGCGAAACCTTGGAGAACAATTAGGCATAGCAGATCGGTCTGCATGCTCCCACTTTCCCTCACTAAACACAAGCCCCTTCTTCAAAGCTCAATTTGCCTCCAGGCCATCTTTATTAAACACGTTCGTCAAATTTGCTGAAAATATTACACCACGATGAAATTTAAATTGCTTGTGAAGATCAGCAAAGAATGCTCTTTTCTTTTATACTGGATTTTCCCGCCAATTTTTTTTTTAAATGATCTATTAATACCTGACAATCTCCTATAAGAATAATAAGCAAAGTTCGATATCATTTAAAAAAGGCTACTTTTTCTTTTATACTGGATTTCCGCGCCTAAAAATGAGAGAGCGGGAAAAGCAAGATCTGTCAATCAAATCATTCACGATTAGCTATTAATAACAAAAACAAATATCAGTTCCGATTAGCAACCCAATTAAAATTTGCTGCTTTAAACAAAAACAAAGAAAATTGTTATAGCAATCTATTAAACTGTCAATCAAAAATGCGACCTTACACTTTTGCAAATTGTGATGAATTACATTTTTTGCCAGGTGTGTATAATTTACATTTTTGCCACGTGTGTAAAATTTGCAAATAATCTAGTTTCGAATATGTGAGTAGGTTGCTGATTTTTGAAGGGTAAGATTTGTAAATTATTTCTTTATAAGTAGGATGATCCCGGTTGAATGGGGTGGCCAGGGGGTAAAGACACACCTACGGCAATTCCCGGTCCCAGCCTTACAATGATTACATCGGGACCAACTGTGCGTCTTAAGTTGGCGGCAAACCCTGCAGCACTTAAAACAGAAAGCCCTTGCAGCAAGAAACCAATGAACAGAGCTAATAACGTCAAAGTGATTCTTGCTAAAAAATAAACACAAGCGCTGTTCTTTTTCTACACTTATCTTTAAAAAAAACTAAATCATGCAAATTATCTTGAAAAACAAAAATTTGAAAATTAGGTAAAAAATTTGAAACTTTCCAAGTGTCTCCAAGGTACCACATTCTTAGGTATCGACACCGGCTTGCGCGCACAACAGCTCCGCTCGAATTTCCTGGGCTGCATAATTGCTCCTAAATTTATCTTTTGTATATCTAGACATTTTGTCAAATTTCAATTTAGCCACGAGAAGAGCTCGGGGCAAGCAAAGCTTACCTTTGGTCTCGATGGGAATAAAATTACATGCGGTCCGGAAAAATTTCTGGCACTTGGGTAACTCTGTTTCCGAACCGCTGCCCTTTCCTTGGGGCATGGCAATATGGGTCAGCTCGATGATCAAATGATCGCCGACACCAAAATCTCTTTTGCTCTGCATTACATTTTCAATGCGCTGTATCAAACTTTCTACAGTAAGCTGATCGACACGGCCGAACGGGATACCTATGGGGTAATCTAAACTATCGCCTGTAATAGAAAAAGACATTTTATCAAAAGAATTAAATTTATGTAAAAGCGCATGCAAAACAATTTCTAGTAAAACTGGAAATGACTGAAAACGATTAGGTACATCTTCCATCAAGCACTCCAAAACAGATTCATCAAACTGAATCGTATAAATCGATTTTGTCGACTTAAATTTTGTGATTGCGATTCTGTTTGTTTCGTGAGTAGAAAGCAGATTCTTCTATTCATCGTCAACAGAAGCAATATGATTTAGATCAAATGAATGATTTACCTCCTCATTTTCAGCCATTTTGATGGCCTCCATCAATTTGCCGAAGGCGTTGTAGGCCTGGTCAGCGCCTCCGACTTGTTCAATTTCTTCTTCCTGAGAATCGGAGCACAAAACTTTCGGGCCTATGGTGGCCTGTGTACATCCTCGGAGAAATTCTTTTCGAAAGAATGCATTGGGCTCCGATTATGAGAAAGGAGCTTCCGTTGTGAATAAACTGTTCGAGTCCCCAAACTCCATATCATCAGAAGAAGCTTCAGCGGAATCGGGAACAACAGTAACCTAAGCAGTCTCTGCACATCCATCTGTTTCCGCACCTCTAGCCATCTCCTCCAGGCTAGCCGTTTCCTCCAGGTTAGCCGTCTTCACCAGGTTAGCCGTCTCCACCAGATAAGCCTCAACAGCTCTGGCTGCAGCCTCCAGGATAGCTCTCTCATCAGATCCCTCCTCCGACATAATCCTCATATCGTCGTCGATAATTTTTTCCACAGAACCAACATTAATGTCCGCAGACTCCTCAGCCTCCAACACGTCGCTCATCGTAATTGAAGCCATGCTTGAGCTACTGTTACTTGCTTTTTTCATCTCACTATCACTGTTCTTGTTATCAGCTTCATACTTTTCACTGTTTTTTTCGTACTCATTAACCTCGCTATCGTATTCTTCCCTCACAACACTTTTCAAAACCATATTAGCTTTAAGTTCACTAAGAGTTGTTCCTCTTCTAAACGACACTGTACCGCTTTCGGATACTTTGCGAAACCTTGGAGAACAATTAGGCATAGCAGATCCGTCTGCATGCTCCCACTTTCCCTCACTAAACACAAACCCCTTCTTCAAAAGCTCAATTTGCCTCCAGGCCATCTTTATTAAACACGTTTGTCAAATTTGCTGAAAATATTACACCACGATGAAATTTAAATTGCTTGTGAAGAGCCGCAAAGAATGCTCTTTTCTTTTATACTGGATTTTCCCGCCAAATTTTTTTTTAAAACATCTATTAATACCTGACAATCTCCGATAAGAATAATAAGCAAAGTTCGATATCATTTAAAAAAGGCTACTTTTTCTTTTATACTGGATTTCCGCGCCTAAAAATGAGAGAGCGGGAAAAGCAAGATCTGTCAATCAAATCATTCACGATTAGCTATTAATAACAAAAACAAATATCAGTTCCGATTAGCAACCCAATTAAAATTTGCTGCTTTAAACAAAAACAAAGAAAATTGTTATAGCAATCTATTAAACTTTCAATCAAAAATGCGACCTTACACTTTTGCAAATTGTGATGAATTACATTTTTTGCCAGGTGTGTAAAATTTACATTTTTGCCACGTGTGTATAATTTGCAGATAATCTAGTTTCGAATATGTGAGTAGGTTGCTGATTTTTGAAGGGTAAGATTTGTAAATTATTTCTCTTTAAGTAGGATGATCCCGGTTGGATGGGGTGGCCAGGGGGTAAAGACACATGGATACTAACAACACTTAAGGATTTTTTTTTTCTTAGTCTAAATTAATACATCTTAGTCCAAATTAATACTTCTAAGTCAACTTAATACATCTAAGTCCAAATAATTCTAAGTATCCAAGTCCGAATAAATACTTAATATATTTTCAAAACTCTGAGCTAATGTGAGTAGGTTGCTGATATGGAGGTGGGTTGGTCAACACATGGAGGTAGGTTGCTGAAAGTGTGTAAACCTTGCTGATTTTTTTTCCTGGAGCGCGAAGGGAAAAAATCAGCAAGGTTTACACACTTTTCCAGCAACCTACCTCCATGTGGTGAGCAACCTACCTCCATATCAGCAACCTACTCACATTATACTACTGTAGTAGCTTGTTGTTATGGCTGCAGTCCAGTCTCCCAGCCAAAAAAGTGAATTTCCAACCTCAGAAACTTAGTTTTGTGACTAAATAATGGCTACTTCGGTTTATATCTTCCACTTTCGGTTTAAAGAAATTAAACGTGGATTATTAAAGGTGGAATAAGATATAACTTAAGTTGAAAAAGTGACATTTTTTCTAAATTTAATGGTTAAAGGTTAAGTGGTCTTCACATATATGCAGTTTTGTTATATTTTAATGATACAATTGTCGAGACTTCTCAATAGTCCACATGACAAATAATAGGTCCATTAAATTAAGAACAAAAGGTAAATTCACTTTCAACTTTCTAGTCAACAGAAATCAATTTTTGGCACAAAATTAAAATGGTCACATAAAACAATACTGGTCCTTTCAGGAGGAGATTAACACCAAGACTGACCACGAGGTAAGATTGGCGATAGGTAATATAACTGTACCATTTCCGGCCATCTCCTTGGATACATGCAGCTTCTCAAGGGAGCGTAAGAGGATACAATATTGTGCGACGGAAAGAGTACCAAATTTTCAAAGTTCCAGCCGGATGTTCCGGCAGGAAAATTAATTCAGCTAAGTCACTTAGCATTCACCATTTTATAACTGTTTTAAATCTCAATTTGCACATTTTTTTTAAATGTTGTGATATTACATGGCAACCTTGGCATTTTCTTATTGAAATTTTGAAATTTGTAAATGTTTATTCATCATTTTATCAAGTGGTGCAAGTTTTTTAGCCTTTGCCATACCCCAATCAAATTTTAGCAGGAATAAACTTTCCCATCATTTTCAGTTACTGAGATTTAGGAAAGAAATTTAAAAGAACTACATAAAGATTTTGATCTGTTTGCCCAGTCATACATCACAAATTTCGCATAAATTAAAAACTGATCTAACATTGAGCAGTTATAACTCAAAACTGTACGTGCTATTGTCAAAATTCCAATTGAAAAACCTTTAAGTTTTGGGTTTTAATTGTTGTTATCTTTTCTGTAGCTGATGCACTGCAGTTTTAGACATTGCAATTAAAATCTTGAGCATTGGATGTGTACTGTTGTGGAGAATATATAATAACAAAAAATTGGTGAAGTTATGCTTCCAGTGCAACATTTACACTTGAGTTCTGTCCGGAACTGAAACTTAGATGCCGGTGCATCCCTGCTTCTCATTCTATATGCGCATAATTTCGCTCACTAAGAGACAGTGTATGGGACTATGGGTCTCTCCTCCCCTGAGGGCATAACATGTGAGGGCATAACATAAGAGATCACTGCGCGTAGTCCATAGGTTGAGGCATCGCAAGCTAACCGTAATGTTTTGTTTACATCATAGTGTACTAACACTAAACTATTCAACAATTTATCCTTGCTTTCATGAAAAGTGATCTCACAAGCAGTCGTCCACTCCCACTTTGTCCCATTTCGTAAAGCTCATTCAATGGATGCAATAAATTGGCAAAATTTGGCAAACACTTGCTAGTAATTGAGTATAATCCAAATAGGATTTGAGCTCAGTGACATTTGTAGGTAGGACTGGCACCTGCTTGATAGCTTCTAATTTCTCACTTGTGGAGTGTACATGTAACCCCTCACTATCAACCTTATTTTCTAAGTACTTTACAGTGTCCTTAAACAGTTCACACACAGAGGGTCTAACCCTCACACCATATTTGGCCAGACGTTGCAGGACTTCCTAGATGTTACGGTCATGTGCAGCTCTTGACGATCGGAGATGAGAATATCATCTATGTAGCATACCACTCCCTCTTTTCCCTGTAGAATCTGGTTCATGACTTCTAAAAAATTTCAGGTGAGGATAACACACTTAAAGCTAATTCTGATTGAGCAGAAATATCCCAAGTGAGGATTAAAAGTAAGGAAGTTCGTGGATCTCTCATTTAGTTCCAAGTCTTATGGGTGTTAGTTAATCTGACTTTAAGAAAGCTTGTCTTTCTACAAGGGTAAAGATCATCAGATGTAGGGAATGAATATTGGTAGGGAATGAATAATGGTATTATCAGATGTAGGGAATGAATTATGGTTGTCACTGAGGAACCATTTTACTGTGACTTTAAAATCTCCACATATTCTTAGTTTGCCATCCACCTTGGGCACAATAACAATGGGTGTGCCCTATTCACTCTGCTTTACCTTTGTACTAATACCCTCATGCTCCAGCCATTTGAGCTCTACCTTTTCCTTATGTGAATAGGGCACGGGACGTGCTATGAAAAATACAGGTTCCTTTTGTTCAAGTACTCATACGACTACCTCCCTGTTCTTTGGAAACAGCACTATGCTTGTCCATAGTTTTCTGAATTGAAGTAGTTGGTTCAGATTTTACTAGGAAAATACTGTTCCAGTCCAACTTTAATGTCCTTGAATCAAGTCCTGCCCAGCAAAGCTGGTCTGTTGCCTTCCACAACAAATAAACTTGGGTAATGTGTGTTCCATATGGGATTGGTGCTGCCATTTTCCGCAGCACATTAATCAAATCCCCACCAAATGACTTTTAAGTTTATTTTGGCGTGTTTAAGAGTGATGTGACTGAGCTGATTCTTGTAACAACTTACAGAAACGACACTCATCGAGGCCCAAGTGTCCAATTCCATATTTATTGGTTTCCCAAACATCTGTACTTGCAATTGAACACCCCCCTTAAAGGGTTCTGTCCCCTAATTATCCTATAGATTTCAAAAGTGTCAAGTGTTTCTCTTTTACTACAGTATTGCTAGCTTCCTCTTGAACAAATCTGATTTAGTGTGCCTATTGCTGCGGGAATTCTTTCTACTAGCGTTTTGTATCTGCTTCTTCCCACAAGTCTTGACAGTGGCCTACTTTGTGACAACAATGGCACACCGCTCTTTGAAAGAGCAGTTGTCTTGCGAATCATCTCCACGGCAATGGGAGCAATTTTGTGCACCTGTTTCTGTGCTACAATTGTTATCAGTGCTTCTGTCTCTTCGCTTGTAATTATTATTAAGCCTACTAATGTTAAACCTCTGGGTTTGAGCATGGTGTGACAGTTTATGTACTGAAGCTAACACTTTTGGCTGAAATTCTAAAGCTTGCTGGTGGGCGACTTCCATAGCTTGTGTTATCTCTACTGCTTTGTCAGAGGGTAATCCCACTTCTGCTAGAAGTTTCCTTTGTAACTGTGGGCCCTTGAGACCACAGACAAGTCTGTCCTTCGAAGCATCATTTAGAAAATGACCAAATTCACATGTGCTAGTATGTCTCTTCAGTTCCACAACATATTCAGACACACTTACACTTTCCTATTGTTCCCTTTTGTTAAACCTCTCCGCAATAGCGTTTGGTTTGGGACTAAAATGACCCAAGGCCGATAGTCAGGTTATTGAATGACTTTTTACTTGGAAAAACATGAGACTTTAACCCACTGGAACTTTTTGGCTTGACTGTTAAGAATACACTCATCTTTGGATGTGAAGAACTGACTCGGATCTAACCGTACCACATAACATGCGAAAGGTTCATCCCCTCTGTAAATTTGCCAATATACACATACCTCTCACAGTCCTGTCTTCACCCGCTTTCAATGAAGTGCACATAGCAGTGCTGTTATCCACTTGCCTACTACTTTTACTCTACTCTGAAACTTTGAATCTTGTCATTGTACAGTACTGAAGGTGTAATGATTTATACATCAAACCACTTTTACTCCATCATTCACAAGGAATGATTTTATGACATTGTCATCACTGTAAATACTGTAACTCCCTGATTTTCTTCCCTCAAACAATTTTTTCTGCAGGCCTTGTCTTCTGCAGGCCTTGTCTTCTGCAGGCCTTGTCTTCTGCAGGCCCTGTCTTCTGCAGGCCCTGTCTTCTGCAGGCCCTGTCTTCTGCAGGCCCTGTCTTCTGCAGGCCCTGTCTTCTGCAGGCCCTGTCTTCTGCAGGCCCTGTCTTCTGCAGGCCCTGTCTTCTGCAGGCCCTGTCTTCTGCAGGCCCTGTCTTCTGCAGGCCCTGTCTTCTGCAGGCCCTGTCTTCTGCAGGCCCTGTCTTCTGCAGGCCCTGTCCTGTCTTCTGCAGGCCCTGTCTTCTGCAGGCCCTGTCTTCTGCAGGCCCTGTCTTCTGCAGGCCCTGTCTTCTGCAGGCCCTGTCTTCTGCAGGCCCTGTCTTCTGCAGGCCCTGTCTTCTGCAGGCCCTGTCTTCTGCAGGCCCTGTCTTCTGCAGGCCCTGTCTTCTGCAGGCCCTGTCTTCTGCAGGCCCTGTCTTCTGCAGGCCCTGTCTTCTGCAGGCCCTGTCTTCTGCAGGCCCTGTCTTCTGCAGGCCCTGTCTTCTGCAGGCCCTGTCTTCTGCAGGCCCTGTCTTCTGCAGGCCCTGTCTTCTGCAGGCCCTGTCTTCTGCAGGCCCTGTCTTCTGCAGGCCCTGTCTTCTGCAGGCCCTGTCTTCTGCAGGCCCCTGTCTTCTGCAGGCCCTGTCTTCTGCAGGCCCTGTCTTCTGCAGGCCCTGTCTTCTGCAGGCCCTGTCTTCTGCAGGCCCTGTCTTCTGCAGGCCCTGTCTTCTGCAGGCCCTGTCTTCTGCAGGCCCTGTCTTCTGCAGGCCCTGTCTTCTGCAGGCCCTGTCTTCTGCAGGCCCCTTCTGCAGGCCCTGTCTTCTGCAGGCCCTGTCTGCAGGCCCTGTCTTCTGCAGGCCCTGTCTTCTGCAGGCCCTGTCTTCTGCAGGCCCTGTCTTCTGCAGGCCCTGTCTCTGCAGGCCCTGTCTTCTGCAGGCCCTGTCCTCTGCAGGCCCTGTCTTCTGCAGGCCCTGTCTTCTGCAGGCCCTGTCTTCTGCAGGCCCTGCTTCTGCAGGCCCTGTCTTCTGCAGGCCCTGTCTTCTGCAGGCCCTGTCTTCTGCAGGCCCTGTCTTCTGCAGGCCCTGTCTTCAGGCCCTGTCTTCTGCAGGCCCTGGCCTTCTGCAGGCCCTGTCTTCTGCAGGCCCTGTCTTCTGCAGGCCCTGTCTTCTGCAGGCCCCAGGCCCTGTCTCTGCAGGCCCTGTCTCTCTCTGCAGGCCCTGTCTTCTGCAGGCCCTGTCTTCTGCAGGCCCTGTCTTCTGCAGGCCCTGTCTTCTGCAGGCCCTGTCTTCTGCAGGCCCTGTCTTCTGCAGGCCCCTTCTGCAGGCCCTGTCTTCTGCAGGCCCTGTCTTCTGCAGGCCCCCTGCAGGCCCTTCTGCAGGCCCTGTCTTCTGCAGGCCCTGTCTTCTGCAGGCCCTGTCTTCTGCAGGCCCTGTCTTCTGCAGGCCCTGTCTTCTGCAGGCCCTGTCTTCTGCAGGCCCTGTCTTCTGCAGGCCCTGTCTTCTGCAGGCCCTGTCTTCTGCAGGCCCTGTCTTCTGCAGGCCCTGTCTTCTGCAGGCCCTGTCTTCTGCAGGCCCTGTCTTCTGCAGGCCCTGTCTTCTGCAGGCCCTGTCTTCTGCAGGCCCTGTCTTCTGCAGGCCCTGTCTTCTGCAGGCCCTGTCTTCTGCAGGCTGTCTTCTGCAGGCCCTGTCTTGCAGGCCCTGTCTTCTGCAGGCCCTGTCTTCTGCAGGCCCTGTCTTCTCAGGCCCTGTCTTCTGCAGGCCCTGCCCTGTCTTCTGCAGGCCCTGTCTTCTGCAGGCCCTGTCTTCTGCAGGCCCTGTCTTCTGCAGGCCCTGTCTTCTGCAGGCCCTGTCTTCTGCAGGCCCTGTCTTCTGCAGGCCCTGTCTTCTGCAGGCCCTGTCTTCTGCAGGCCCTGTCTTCTGCAGGGCAGGCCCTGTCTTCTGCAGGCCCTGTCTTCTGCAGGTCTTCTGCAGGCCCTGTCTTCTGCAGGCCCTGTCTTCTGCAGGCCCTGTCTTCTGCAGGCCCTGTCTTCTGCAGGCCCTGCCTTCTGCAGGCCCTGTCTTCTGCAGGCCCTGCCTTCTGCAGGCCTTCTGCAGGCCCTGCCTTCTGCAGGCCCCTTCTGCAGGCCCTGTCTTCTGCAGGCCCTGTCTTCTGCAGGCCCTGCCTTCTGCAGGCCTTCTGCAGGCCCGCCTTCTGCAGGCCCTTGCCTTCTGCAGGCCCTGCCTTCTGCAGGCCCGGCCTTCTGCAGGCCCGCCTGCAGGCCCGGCCTTCTGCAGGCCCGGCCTTCTGCAGGCCCGCCTTCTGCAGGCCCGGCCTTCTGCAGGCCCGGCCTTCTGCAGGCCCGGCCTTCTGCAGGGCCTTCTGCAGGCCCGGCCTTCTGCAGGCCCGCCTTCTGCAGGCCCGCCTTCTGCAGGCCCGGCCTTCTGCAGGCCAGGCTCTGCAGGCCCTGTCTTCTGCAGGCCCGGCCTTCTGCAGGCCCGGCCTTCTGCAGGCCCGGCCTTCTGCAGGCCCGGCCTTCTGCAGGCCCGGCCTTCTGCAGGCCCGGCCTTCTGCAGGCCCGGCCTTCTGCAGGCCCGGCCTTCTGCAGGCCCGCCTTCTGCAGGCCTGCCTTCTGCAGGCCCGGCCTTCTGCAGGCCCGGCCTTCTGCAGGCCTGCAGGGCCTTCTGCAGGCCCGGCCTTCTGCAGGCCCGGCCTTCTGCAGGCCCGCCTTCTGCAGGCCCGGCCTTCTGCAGGCCCGGCCTTCTGCAGGCCCGCCTTCTGCAGGCCCGCCTTCTGCAGGCCCGCCTTCTGCAGGGCCTTCTGCAGGCCCGCCTTCTGCAGGCCCGCCTTCTGCAGGCCCGGCCTTCTGCAGGCCCGGCCTTCTGCAGGCCCGCCTTCTGCAGGCCCGGCCTTCTGCAGGCCCGCCTTCTGCAGGCCCGGCCTTCTGCAGGCCGGCCTTCCAGGCCCAGGGCCGGCCTTCCGCAGGCCCGGCCTTCGCAGGCCCGGCCTTCCGCAGGCCCGGCCTTCCGCAGGCCCGGCCTTCCGCAGGCCCGGCCTTCCGCAGGCCAGGCCTTCCGCAGGCCAGGCCTTCCGCAGGCCAGGCCTTCCGCAGGCCAGGCCTTCCGCAGGCAGGCCTTCCGCAGGCCAGGCCTTCCGCAGGCCAGGCCTTCCGCAGGCCAGGCCTTCCGCCAGGCCAGGCCTTCGCAGGCCAGGCCTTCCGCAGGCCAGGCCTTCCAGGGGCCTTCCATGAGGCCAGGCCTTCCGCAGGCCAGGCCTTCCGCAGGCCAGGCCTTCCGCAGGCCAGGCCTTCCGCAGGCCAGGCCTTCCGCGAGGCCAGGCCTTCCGCAGGCCAGGCCTTCGTGAGGCCAGGCCTTCCGCAGGCCAGGCCTTCCGCCAGGCCAGGCCTTCCGCAGGCCAGGCCTTCCGCAGGCCAGGCCTTCCGCAGGCCAGGCCTTCCCGCAGGCCAGGCCTTCCGCAGGCCAGGCCTTCCGCAGGCCAGGCCTTCCGCAGGCCAGGCCTTCCGCAGGCCAGGCCTTCCGCAGGCCAGGCCTTCCGCAGGCCAGGCCTTCCGCAGGCCAGGCCTTCCGCAGGCCAGGCCTTCCGCAGGCCAGGCCTTCCCGCAGGCCAGGCCTTCCGCAGGCCAGGCCTTCCGCAGGCCAGGCCTTCCGCAGGCCAGGGCCTTCCGCAGGCCAGGCCTTCCGCAGGCCAGGCCTTCCGCAGGCCAGGCCTTCCGCGAGGCCAGGCCTTCCGCAGGCCAGGCCTTCCGCAGGCCAGGCCTTCCGCGAGGCCAGGCCTTCCCGAGGCCAGGCCTTCCGCAGGCCAGGCCTTCCGCAGGCCAGGCCTTCCGCAGGCCAGGCCTTCCAGGCCAGGCCTTCCGCAGGCCAGGCCTTCCGCAGGCCAGGCCTTCCGCAGGCCAGGCCTTCCGCAGGCCAGGCCTTCCGCAGGCCAGGCCAGGCCTTCCGCAGGCCAGGCCTTCCGCAGGCCAGGCCTTCCGCAGGCCAGGCCTTCCCGCAGGCCAGGCCTTCCGCAGGCCAGGCCTTCCGCAGGCCAGGCCTTCCGCAGGCCAGGCCTTCCGCAGGCCAGGCCTTCCGCAGGCCAGGCCTTCCGCAGGCCAGGCCTTCCGCAGGCCAGGCCTTCCGCAGGCCAGGCCTTCCGCAGGCCAGGCCTTCCGCAGGCCAGGCCTTCCGCAGGCCAGGCCTTCCGCAGGCCAGGCCAGGGCCTTCCGCAGGCCAGGCCTTCCGCAGGCCAGGCCTTCCGCAGGCCAGGCCTTCCGCAGGCCAGGCCTTCCGCAGGCCAGGCCTTCCGCAGGCCAGGCCTTCCGCAGGCCAGGCCTTCCGCAGGCCAGGCCTTCCGCAGGCCAGGCCTTCCGCAGGCCAGGCCTTCCGCAGGCCAGGCCTTCCGCAGGCCAGGCCTCCGCAGGCCAGGGCCTTCCGCCAGGCCAGGCCTTCCGCAGGCCAGGCCTTCGCAGGCCAGGCCTTCCGCAGGCCAGGCCTTCCGCAGGCCAGGCCTTCCGCAGGCCAGGCCTTCCGCAGGCCAGGCCTTCCGCCCAGGAGGCCAGGCCTTCCGCCAGGCCTGGGCCTTCGCAGGCCAGGCCTTCGCAGGCCAGGCCTTCCTGCAGGCCAGGCCTTCCTGCAGGCCAGGCCTTCCGCAGGCCAGGCCTTCCGCAGGCCCTGGCCTTCGCAGGCCAGGCCTTCCGCAGGCCAGGCCTTCCGCAGGGCCAGGCCTTCTGCAGGCCCAGGCCTTCCGCAGGCCAGGCCTTCTGCAGGCCCAGTCTTCTGCAGGCCAGGCCTTCCAGGCAGGCCAGGCCTTCCGCAGGCCAGGCCTTCTGCAGGCCAGGCCTTCTTCTGCAGGCCAGGCCTTCCTGCAGGCCAGGCCTTTTAATCTTAATTCCTTTAAATCCAAATGCTTGGTCTTAAAAACTCCAGACACAGCACAAACAGATCAGCTTCATTCTCTGAATTGTGCTCACAAGGATTTTTTTTCGACAACATATTTATTTCTTCTAAATTATATTAACCTCAAATCTATTGATGTAAGTATCAACATTCCACAAAGTCAGTGAGACATCCTGTCCCCAATGTGGGCTTTCCAGGCTCATTCCACAACTAATCACACCCTTATCTTAATCTTTGTAGCCCTTGACCAGGTAAATGACAACTATTTTAGTTATTGAACTGGCATACTACCTGTTCCATTACTAGCAGTCTTTTCCACTGCTTATTTCATTATCGGAACTTGGGTATACATGAGCAATTCTTCCTATTGTCCATTTTCCACAAACAGCATTTGGATCTGATAGCATAACTACAATCATCTACACAAATATCACATCTTTCTACATTCCATTTCTTCTGAGGAAGTTGGAACTATAGGGGACAAATCACGATTCCAGTATTTACAGAATGAATCAACAATTCATTGTAGGAATTCGACCTGTCTAGGGTTCTTGGTTTCTCTAAAGTTTCCTGAGCAAGTTTATTTGATGCCTCTCCTAGTAACATGTAATTTTGACAAAGGTGCAGTAATTTCCATCTTTTGGTTTGGCCTTCTGCTGATGGGACATTGATTTACACTGCCAGGCTTTCAACTAAACATGTGTAAAATTCAAATGGAATCAGTGAGTTTGACTTACTATAGCTTTCTTTAAGGCAGCTTTTGACAAGACTGCATAGCCGATTTACTCTTGTGTCAATAAGAATAGTTTGTCTTCTTCTAGATTCCAAACCACTCTGTGATCCCTGACAGTTAAAGGACTTTTGTCCACTGCTAAAAGGCCCCACAACTTGCCTATTTTGACATTTCTTTTGTTATGCATGAACTTCGGATATGCCATGCTGCTGTATTATCTTTTTCAGTTAGGGGTGAGTTACAAGCAGTGAAAAAATGGGTGTACTAACCTTCATCCAAGCACAGTGTGCATGCTAGTGGAAACATCATCTATAATTTGAGAAAACAGAATGTTGCCAAAATTCTGTGAAGCTGCAACATCACTGACATGTTAGTTTGATGCCAATTTCACCTCCTCAAGTGGATTAACATTTTTACATTTTCCTTTCTTTTGGTAAAGGTTTGCAATAAGAGCTGAGGCATTATATAAAGTGTGTGATCCCATGGTTGCTCTTTGGAGCTACCAGAGTTGAGATGAAGAGGTAAAGAGAACTTGCTTTGTAGCTAGCAAGAGAGGAATGCCAAAGACGGCCCAGGACTCAGGAAGTCAGGGTTGTGACAGTAAGATGCAGAGAAGCTGCTCTATGGAGCAAGCAAGTGTTATAAACCCCAGTATGACTCAAGAGTGTCTGGAGCTAACAGGCATGAGATGCAATGATGTGAGTCCAAGGAGTTAGCAAGAGATGGAAAGCTAATGGGAGAATAAGGATAAAAGGTTTAAAGTCAGCTTTTGTTGCAAACCGTTTTTGAAAGGGACGAGAACTGAAGATGTTTATTTGTTTGAGGGAGAAGAAAGAGGCAACAAATGATAAGATGATTGATTGATATGCAGCTATAGATGTTACAAATAAACGTGAGTGTTAGGCAATGTTATGAGTAGGGTTCCAAAATGAAGATGTTTAACAAAAGTCATTAATATCAAATGTTCCTTCTGACCAATAATTTGACTTATAGTGAGCAAAAAAGAATAAGAAAAAACACCAGGTGTACTGCAGAAAGGAAAACATTTCAAGCTATACGTTAGTGTCATGTAGAATGATTTTGTGTGTGATAAAGTTACTTGTAAAGTATTGTTCTGTAGCTCACTCCTCAACCTCTGAAGTAATGCACAGCATAGTGTTCAAGAATGCAGATTTCAAATATGGCTTTCTAGTCCTTTTATTTCCTCCTGTATTGTACAGTTTCTTGCCTTCCTCCTTTGAGAATCTATCAACACACTCTTTCATCTTTTTAAATGCCAAAAAACATATTTTTTTCATTTGATTGTCTCTCCACCTTTTATAAAGTTTTTGTTTATGTAATTTCTCTAGTTCTATGCATGGTCAGTAGGCTTGAAATTTTGTCTCTGACTGGTACTGTGGCATACACTGTATCCACAAAAAACTGAACTCGTTACTTTCGTATGGATGTTTCTGCAGCACTTCCACTCACCCATAAAAAGTCAATGGTTTCAGTTCTTTTCAGTGTCTCTCCATTTGCCTCTTGAGTTTTTGTTTCTGTAATTCCTCTAGTTCTATGCATGGACCTTTGCCCTTCTGATTGACTTTCTGAAGTCTTTACTTTTTTTGTGGGTTTTCGCAGCACTGCTCCCAAAAAAAAAAAAAAAAAAAAAAAAACCTTTCAGAAGGTTCTCTTCAAATTTTGTGTGACATTTTCAACTGTTCATTATTCCTTAATGAAGCTGTATCATACTGTAATATATAACTAGTTTTCATGCAAAAAATCCCTGCAATTTAATGCTTTGATATTAAAAACTCTTCCGTCTTTGATTTATTTCTCTGATACTATATTTCTTATTAGCCGTCACAACACAGTTACACAAGCGTGCTTACTTTATGCCATAGAGGCTTTATTAAGACTGACTTTCCAAGTGGTCACCCACTAACTGATTGCTCTTTCCAAGTGGTCACCCACTAACTGATTGCTAAGTTTCCTCGACATTATGTTTCATTGCGCTTCTGTGTCTATTTTAAAGTTTATCCTTTGATCAATAATCTCAATTTCTACTGACCATTCATCTTTTTTGGCTTTATCAGACACTTTTGCTGTACCAATAAAAAACTCACCATAAGAGTAATTTGCCGAATCATCTGATTGTGCAGTGGTATGGTGCACATTTTTGCTCTTTCTGTGTTTTTGTCCCTCTGATATTTTGATTTTCACTGACTTTGTGGGTTTGTCCGACTTTTTGCGCAGCACATTATAGCATTGAAGTTATTTTGTCCCTCGCACTTGTTTGACCAATTGCTGGACAGTAGTCTTGTCTATGGAATTGTCGACACTGAAAACATTTGTTGGCTTGCCAATGATTTATCTTTGTTTACTAAATGCACCTCAGCTGTCAGTCATAGTTTTCATTTGGCTGCTGTCATTTCATTCACCTTGCACATAATGCCACATACCTTCTTTATTAGCGTCAGGTCTGTTTCTAGCAAACAAGCCCTTGTGCTATCTGTCAGTCCTGACTTTCTGTCAGCTTACGGTAGCTTTGTCTCTCAGTCGATTCATTGATGTTTTCTTCATCGTTTTGTCAAATTGTATTGACTTCTACAGTCTATGAACCTGAAATTGATTTTCACTGATGCATTAAGTTGGGTTTCAAATAAGGTTCCACATTTCAATAGATCTTGTGCTTCCATAGAAAAACTTACATAGTACCCATAACAGTATGCCACAAAGTCAGCTGCACAAAGCCAGATGGCCTACACTTAACTATCAGTTCATTATGTACATGGTTCCCTATTTTACGTCAGCTGTGCAGCTTTCTAATGTACGTCACTTTCATGTATCCACATTTCTACATTAGGTTATTAATATTTTTATTACTTGCCTTCATGCACCAATCTTTTGAACTCCCATCCTTTTATAGATATGGTACCTTTAACTGAACCTTATCTTTAACTGAACTGGCACCATTGATATGGCCTTAAACACCACTAAAAACCAGACAAAATCATAGGAATTGCTGTTTCTATTACTAATTGATTCCAGTTGCGTTTATTTTTTAAGATGCATGAAGTTGATGCAAAATAAATTAATGAAGATTAGGGGTAGAGCATTGAGTAATACGCAGTTGACAAATATTTGTGTATAAAAATGAGAACTTTGTTGGAGTAGGTGGTCTCATGTGATCAGCCTCCTCGTGGCGAGACTGGATAGGCTGAAAATTGTTGTTGAAAGGTATGTGGACAGTTAATTAAGACTACAGTAGCTGAGTTGCTTTACAATCCATATCAAGAATCATGAATAAAGCAAAAATACCCAAGTCAAAATCAGTTACAAATTGGCCATTTTACAGCTTTTGGCATTTTGAGATCTTAGAATATAAAGATTTTTGATGTATGAATGGGCAACTCTTGCATGCATCAAACACTCCTCAAACTTTGAAGACTAAATGTCATTTAAAGTCTGATCTACTTTTATGCTCTCTTCCATGGAAAGTAAAGCAGATCTTCTTGTAACTGTCCATACACCTTTAATTTCACTGATTTTCAGCTGAACAGATGATCACAGAAGTTTTATCAGAAATAGAAAGTATCACCTCTGATATCAATTAGATAGAAGTCACCATTTACAAAATATTATGTTCATCATGTTATTATGTTTATCTTATCATGTTCATCTTATATTCATTAGGTCGTTGTGTTCATCATGTCATTATAATGTTCGTCATTTTATTATCTTCATCATGTCATTCTGTTCATCATGTCATTATGTTCATCATGTCATTGCGTTCATCATGTCATTACGTTCATCATGTCATATTCATCATGTTGTTATGTTCATCATGTCATGTTCATCATGTCCTTATGTTCATCATGTTATTATGTTCATCATGTTGTTGTATTCATCATGTCATGTTCATCATGTCCTTATGTTCATCATGTTATTATGTTCATCATGTTGTTGTATTCATCATGTCATTATTTTCATCATGTCATTATTTTCATCATGTCATTATGTTTATTATGTTCATGTCATGTTCATCATGTCATTATGTTCATGTCATTATGTACATCATGTCATTATTTTCATCATGTCATTATATTCATGTCTTTATCATCATGTCATTATGTTCATCATGTCATTAGGTACATCATGTCATTATTTTCATCATGTCATTATATTCATCATGTCATTATGTTTATCATGTCATTATGTTCATCATGTCATGTTCATCATGTTATTGTGTTCATCATGTCATTGTATTCATCATGTCATTACGTTCATGTCATATTCATCAAGTCATGTTCATCATGTCATTATGTTCATGCCATGTTCATCATGTCATTATGTTCATCATGTCATTATGTTCATCATGTCATTATGTTCATCATGTCATTATGTTCATCATGTCATTATGTTCATCATGTCATTATGTTCATCATGTCATTGTGTTCATCATGTCATTGTGTTCATCATGTCATTGTGTTCATCATGTCATTGTGTTCATCATGTCATTGTGTTCATCATGTCATTGTGTTCATCATGTCATTGTGTTCATCATGTCATTGTGTTCATCATGTCATTGTGTTCATCATGTCATTGTGTTCATGTCATTGTGTTCATCTTGTCATTGTGTTCATCTTGTCATTATGTTCATCATGTCATGTTCATCATGTCATTATGTTCATCATGTCATGTTCATCATGTCATTATGTTCATCATGTCATTATTTTCATCATGTCATGTTCATCATGTGATTATGTTCATCATGTGATTATGTTCATCATGTGATTATGTTCATCATGTTCATCATGTCATTAAGTTCATCATGTCATTATGTTCATCATGTCATTATGTTCATGTCATTATATTCATCATGTCATTATGTTCATCATGTCATTATGTTCATTATGTTCATCATGTCATTATGTTCATGTCATGTGCATCATGTCATGTTCATCATGTCGTGTTCATCATGCCATTATGTTCATCATGTCATTATGTTCATCATGTCATTATGTTCATCATGTCATTATGTTCATCATGTCATTATGTTCATCATGTCATTATCTTCATCATGTTGTTGTATTCATCATGTCATTATGTTAATCATGTCATGTTTATCATGTCATTATGTTCATCATGTCATTATGTTTTTCATGCCATTATGATCATCATGTCATTATGTTCATCATGTTGTATTCATCATGTCATTATGTTAATCATGCCATGTTCATCATGCCATTATGTTAATCATGCCATTATGTTTATCATGTCATTATGTTCATCATGTCATTTTGTTCATCATGTCATTATGTTCATCATGTCATTATGTTCATCATATCATGACCAGAAATGGTGACATGCAACCAAATAAGGGGAAAGTAAACCTCAAAAATAGACAATTATTAAATGTTGTAAATTATGCATTAGGACACTTGAGATTATCCTGCACTAGAGAGTTCTAGCCGCATGGAGGAAATTGCCACCAAGGAGTTTGACGAAAGTCAAATTGTTGTAACAGAATAGGATGATGGTACAGGTAGGCAGTCAACTTGAAAAAGGTGGTGAATGGTATCTTTGTCTTTCCATTCGCACCCCTCCTTTTCATCAAGTTTGCACCCAGATTTGAGAGGAAACCTCTTGGCACTATTCACCTAAAGACCCCAACATACCATACCACCAAATAACATGATAACTTGAAGATAGAAAAATACAAAGTTTGTGTATTTTCAATTTCAGATACTTCTGATATTCAACTGGAGTTGATGGGCAGAGAGTTGGGGGTATGGGGAATACCCCACACAGAGGAGTTTTGACTAAAGTCAGAATAAGAGGATGATGACGCAGGTAGAAAGTAAATATCTAGAACAGCATGTATTGGGATCTTTGTCCTACTATCTATATCCCTTGCAGATAATGATGTGGCTTAACAGTCTTGGCTTGTTGAAGCTGTATGTCTCCTGAGCCTTAAGCCAATCTTATTAGTTGTTTCTTTTTTCAGTTTTGTTTCCTTATTTCCTCGACTATTTTACTCTTGATAGACAAAGCCAGAATGATGTGAGATGTCTTACCAACTTTTGCAGTCTTGCATAGGGTGTTAACCCGGATTTGTCACCACACCCCTGTCACTGATATTATCACTTCCCCTCTACAACATGCAACAATTTACACATTCTCCACATTTCTCTTTGTAGTAATTGGGTCACATATCCTGTATGTCACTCACCGTCACATCACGTTCATCATCATCTTCATCACCAAAACTCGGCTGGGGGAGATTCAACATTCCGTCTCTCGTATGGGACCTGTCAATTGTCTATGACCGATATGGGTATATTGCTTCACACAGGGACCTCTGCAAATTCTGTAGACCCTGGTGTAGCCATAATCCCCACCAATTACAAATCTGCTCAATTACTACCTTTTATTTTCTTTCTTCTATATTGATATTCACCACTCTCATTAAAATGTTCTTTCATTTTAGGTCAAAAAGCATTCAAAACATTTTGTGGTATTAACACTACGCTCGTTAATTGGAGGGAGTTCGATTTTATGGCATCATGATAGCAATTAAAATATTTGTTCTGCCATGAAAACAATGACATATCAACAACAGATCCTGACACTTCAAAAGAATTTGTAATTCAGTGTCTTGGGGATGAATATAACAAGTCTCCGAATTAATTTGCAATCAGTGTCTTGGGGATAGATATAATAAGTCTCCGAATTAATCTGCAATCAGTGTCATGGGGATAAATATAATAAGTCTCTGAATTAATCTGCAATCAGTGTATTGGGGATAAATATAATAAGTCTCCGAATTAATCTGCAATCAGTGTCTTGGGGATGAATATAACAAGTCTCCGAATTAATTTGCAATCAGTGTCTTGGGGATAGATATAATAAGTCTCCGAATTAATCTGCAATCAGTGTATTGGGGATAAATATAATAAGTCTCCGAATTAATCTGCAATCAGTGTCTTGGGGATGAATATAACAAGTCTCCGAATTAATTTGCAATCAGTGTCTTGGGGATAGATATAATAAGTCTCCGAATTAATCTGCAATCAGTGTCTTGGGGATAAATATAATAAGTCTCTGAATTAATCTGCAATCAGTGTCTTGGGGATAAATATAATAAGTCTCCGAATTAATTTGCAATCAGTGTCTTGGGGATAGATATAATAAGTCTCCGAATTAATCTGCAATCAGTGTCATGGGGATAAATATAATAAGTCTCCGAATTAATCTGCAATCAGTGTCTTGGGGATAAATATAATAAGTATCTGAATTAATCTGCAATCAGTGTCTTGGGGATAGATATAATAAGTCTCCGAATTAATCTGCAATCAGTGTCTTGGGGATAAATATAATAAGTCTTTGAATTAATCTGCAATCAGTGTCTTGGGGATAGATATAATAACGAATTAATCTGCAATCAGTGTTTTCGGGATAAATATAATAAGTGTCTGAATTAATCTGCAATCAGTGTCTTGGGGATAAATATAATAAGTTTCTGAATTAATCTGCAATCAGTGTCTTGGGGATAGATATAATAAGTCTCCGAATTAATCTGCAATGAATTTTTATTCTGTTTGCAAGGGGAAATATCAAGAAGTGTCAGATTTAAGTTCAGGGTTGATGTTTTTCTGTTTATAATTTGTAGGGAGTAATGAGAAGACAACTATGGTATGTGTAATGGGGTGAGTGTAGGTTATAGTGAAGGTTGGAATAAAGAGTTTATTTAGTAGATGAGTGGGTGGCAAAAAGTGGTTATGGGTGGGTAGGTTTGTTAGGTGAATGAGGTATGGTCGGGGTATGGTAGATGAATGGTATGGTAGATGAATGGGGTATGGTAGATGAATGGTTGGGGTATGGTAGATTGGGGTATGGTAGATGACTGGGGTATGGTAGATGACTGGGGTATGGTAGATGACTGGGGTATGGTAGATGACTGGGTATGGTAGATGACTGGGTGATGGTAGATGACTGGGTGATGGTAGATGACTGGGTGATGGTAGATGACTGGGTGATGGTAGATGACTGGGTGATGGTAGATGACTGGGTGATGGTAGATGACTGGGTGATGGTAGATGACTGGGTGATGGTAGATGACTGGGTGATGGTAGATGACTGGGTGATGGTAGATGACTGGGTGATGGTAGATGACTGGGTGATGGTAGATGACTGGGTGATGGTAGATGACTGGGTGATGGTAGATGACTGGGTGATGGTAGATGGTGATGGTAGATGACTGGGTGATGGTAGATGATGATGGTAGATGACTGGGTGATGGTAGATGATGGTGATGGTAGATGACTGGGTGATGGTAGATGACTGGGTGATGGTAGATGACTGGGTGATGGTAGATGACTGGGTGATGGTAGATGACTGGGTGATGGTAGATGACTGGGTGATGGTAGATGACTGGGTGATGGTAGATGACTGGGTGATGGTAGATGACTGGGTGATGGTAGATGACTGGGTGATGGTAGATGACCGGGTGATGGTAGATGACCGGGTGATGGTAGATGACCGGGTGATGGTAGATGACCGGGTGATGGTAGATGACCGGGTGATGGTAGATGACCGGGTGATGGTAGATGACCGGGTGATGGTAGATGACCGGGTGATGGTAGATGACCGGGTGATGGTAGATGACCGGGTGATGGTAGATGAATGGGTGATGGTAGATGAATGGGTGATGGTAGATGAATGGGTGATGGTAGATGAATGGGTGATGGTAGATGAATGGGTGATGGTAGATGAATGGGTGATGGTAGATGAATGGGTGATGGTAGATGAATGGGTGATGGTAGATGAATGGGTGATGGTAGATGAATGGGTGATGGTAGATGAATGGGTGATGGTAGATGAATGGGTGATGGTAGATGAATGGGTGATGGTAGATGAATGGGTGATGGTAGATGAATGGGTGATGGTAGATGAATGGGTGATGGTAGATGAATGGTAGTGATGGGTGATGGTAGATGAATGGGTGATGGTAGATGAATGGGTGATGGGTAGATGAATGGGATGGTAGATGAATGGGTGATGGAGATGAGATGGGGTGATGGTAGATGAATGGGTGATGGTAGATGAATGGGTGATGGTAGATGAATTGGTAGATGAATGGGTGATGGTAGATGAATGGGTGATGGTAGATGAATGGGTGATGGTAGATGAATGGGTGATGGTAGATGAATGGGTGATGGTAGATGACTGGGGCATGTTAGGTCTAAAGAGGAAAGGGGTAGGATTTAAAAGGATGAGTCGGATGGCATGGGGACATGATCGGATGACATGTGGGACGGTGTAATGGCATACATGCAGGGTGACATGGCATGTGGGGCAGGGTGTTATGGCATGTGGGACATGGTAGTGGCATGACCTAGGACAGGGTGGCATTGGGATAGGACAGGATGACATGATGGACAGAGTGGGATGGAGTTGGAACAGGAAGGGATGGCGTGTGGGATAAGGTGGCATAGTTGTGGGAAATGGTAGCTTGGCATGCTATCTGGATTTCATGTGATGGCATATTGGATGGAATGACCTGTGGGACATGGTGGAATGGCATGTGGCAGTCCTGGTGAGTTGTGCAACCCAAAAAATAGGGTACTTAAAATACCCTAAAAATAGGGGAAATTGATGTGACATTGTTCGAACATGCACTAAAGCATATGTTTTCTTCTATGGTTTGTTCAAACTTCCATAGACCACTGAAATTTTGACTACTAGTAAATAGGTATATTCAACAGTTTTACCCACTGCCTTTTGATCGGGTTGATCCAAAGCTGTGTAGAACAGGAAGGGATGGCATGTTGTGTGATGTAATCTTAATTGCACTTGGCATATGAAACATATGGTGGAAAACGTCTGGATTTCATGTATGACTTCCTGTAGGGTGGAATGCATGATGGGTTAGCATGTTAAACAGAGGATAGGATGGCATGTGGGAGAAAGGGTGGAAGGTGTATTATTAGCGGAGAGGAGATCTGTATCGTTTGCGATGTCTGGTTTCATATGACAAAGGATTAAAATCTAAACCAACTACAAAAAACAGCAAGTCAAAATCTTATTCCTATCTCAACCCTAATAAGAACTTCATGTTAAGGCATTTTGGAAACCCTTATAAGAACTTCATGTTAAGGCATTTTGGAAACCCTTATAAGAACTTCATGTTGAGGCATTTTGGAGTAGTTTTGATCAATTTGTGTGGTTTAGGTAATTGTATCTAGTTTCTCTGGGTGTACTATGGGTCTATGTTTTCTATACCATAATTGGTGTCTGAGGGTAACGCACACTGCTCCAAGGATACCTCTCAGTGTAAAACAAGAATAAAAATGTCTCTGGATATGGGTCCCCCAGGGTACGTTAACCTGGTATTAACCACACAAAGGTGGGGTATCATGGTCACCACACCACTCATTGTCGCACATTTCAAAACAATAAACCATGATAATCTGTTGATTAGAAGTTTAGATTTGTCAAAGAGTTAGTTGATTAAACTAAAAGTTATCAATAATATACACAAATCGCCATGCTAATGTCACGATTATCGATAATATCGTGATAATATCGTCTAGAAGACATTTTTGGGTTTGACAATTGAGAAACAGCTTTTTTCTGAAAACTTGTCATTTTGATAACATGCTTTTTTCAAGGTGTGATTGAGCGACGATATTCTCTAAACGGTGTGATTTAAGAAGACGTTTCTCTCTTTAGCACGAAATTTGATAAAACTGTTTTCCAAATCCCAATGACTTTGCACAGGGAGCAAAATTTGAGCAAAGATATTTTAAAACATAAATAATTTGGGTAGACATTTTTTCTGAGAAACAAATTTTGAGAAACAAATTTTTCTGAAACACTGTCAATTGAGGCAGTTTTTTGCTGATTTTTATTCATTTGAGAGGATAAAACTGCATTTTTCAAGCAAAATGGGTCTACGGAGAAATGACAGGACAGAACTGTGCTTTAATGTGAAAAAGGGGGTCTATTTGGGACTTGATTCCAAACCATGCCCCTCTTCTCCCGTCGCCGCACTTGAAAGCAAAACAGAGCGAGAAAATAGTATGTATCCGTGTGGGTGTGTATTATGTTGTTTGTTAACATCGACCAGTCTAGGACTGTACGGCTGAACCAGAGAACTGCCATGACGGTCAAACGTCAACAAACCTTGCACCATGCTTATAGCATTACTTAAACCCGATTTTGTCACAGAGTTATATTGCCCCAATAAATTTTTGTTCTCAAATCATACATGTTTTCAAAAATATTGTCTCAAATCCTAATAAAGTCTCTATTTTCTTATGTAAATCCATCGTTTTTTGACCCTCTGCCATTTCCCTTTGAAAAAGCAAAGATAAATCTGATAAAGACGATTTGATCTTTACCACACCCCCAACCAATCTCAATCTGGAGAAGGCATTTTGGATGTTTTCAAGGTCTGAAATTAAGGGAAGAAATATTAAGAAAAACAAGAATTTTGAGGTGTTTTCCTGTTTATACATCACAATTTTTCAATATATGAAAACAAGTTTCAAACTTACACAGGATATTTCAAAATTCGAAAACTTTAACTATTTATTTGCATACATAGTTGAACAGAAAACTTGTGTATCTATCCATAGACCTTGCAAGTCATTTGACTTACTGAGCTTAATTTTTACTGTTTCCAAGAAGAGGGAAGCATGTGAGTGTGTAATGTTACTTAAAGTCTAATGACAGTTAGAGTTACAAAAGTCTTCTGAAATTATGACAATAATTCTCAAAATAGTACGGGGTGACCTTGATTTGTAGCCCTGAGTTTATAGCAGTATAGAGGGAAAATAATTAAGGTAATTGGAAAACTTGGTACTCTTTAAATATAATTTCAAACCAGTTCATGACAATCTGACTTCCACATATCTTTGGAATAAAGGAGCATCTACCATAGACGTTTAGTTTGAATACACCAAGGAGTTACAAACACAATAATAATTATCACCTTTCTTGTTAGCAAGAGAGTGCTAACTCTTGCCTGACCTGCCAATAATGGATAACATGACTACATGGAACATTCTCACAGAGAAGTTTGTGTTGTACGACAAGTCTTTATGCAATTCTTAACATGTTATTCTTAACAATGACATAATTAGGAAGTTGATTGAGTGTTCCTGAAGACTCACACAAAAACTCCAGAATGTGCTGCACCCCTTCAATCATTAAGAATGACATTTTAGAAAAAAAGAAACAATTTAGAGAAGAAAGAAACAATTTAGAGAAGAAAAAAACATTTACATATTGATGCCTAAAAATTAAAATGGTATAAAATGGTGGATTTTCAACTGATCTGATGCAATTTGTGCTTCTTTGATGTTTTTGATTTAGTGAATGTTGCATCCATACACCTATACATGAATACATCATTATGAACATTCAGTGCCACAACCAGATGCATACACCTATACATGAATAGATAATTATGAACACTCAGTGCCACAACCAGATGCATACACCTGTACATGAATAGATTATAAACACCCACTGCCACAACCAGATGCATACACCTATACATGAATAGATAATTATGAACACTCAGTGCCACAACCAGATGTATACACCTATACATGAATAGATAATTATGAACACCCAGTGCCACAACCAGATGCATACACCTATACATGAATAGATCATTATGAACACCCAGTGCCACAACCAGATGCATACACCTTCTATACATGAATAGATCATTATGAACACTCAGTGCCACAACCAGATGTATACACCTATACATGAATAGATAATTATGAACACTCAGTGCCACAACCAGATGCATACACCTTCTATACATGAATAGATCATTATGAACACCCAGTGCCACAACCAGATGCATACACCTATACATGAATAGATAATTATGAACACCCAGTGCCACAACCAGATACATACACCTTCTATACATGAATAGATCATTATGAACACCCACTGCCACAACCAGATGCATACACCTTCTATACATGAATAGATCATTATGAACACCCAGTGCCACAACCAGATGCATACACCTTCTATACATGAATAGATCATTATGAACACTCAGTGCCACAACCAGATGCATACACCTTCTATACATGAATAGATCATTATGAACACTCAATGCCACAACCAGATGCATACACCTATACATGAATAGATCATTATCT
Source organism: Chiridota heheva (assembly GCA_020152595.1). NCBI lineage: Eukaryota > Metazoa > Echinodermata > Holothuroidea > Apodida > Chiridotidae > Chiridota > Chiridota heheva. Next base: position 2,081,022 of record JAIGNY010004509.1, read on the forward strand.
TCGAACACTCAGTGCCACAACCAGATGCATACACCTTCTATACATGAATAGATCATTATGAACACTCAGTGCCACAACCAGATGCATACACCTTTATACATGAATAGATCATTATGAACACTCAGTGCCACAACCAGATGCATACACCTTTATACATGAATAGATCATTATGAACACTCAGTGCCACAACCAGATGCATACACCTTCTATACATGAATAGATCATTATGAACACTCAGTGCCACAACCAGATGCATACACCTTCTACACATGAATAGATCATTATGAACACCAGTGCCACAACCAGATGCATACACCTTCTATACATGAATAGATCATTATGAACACTCAATGCCACAACCAGATGCATACACCTACCTATACATGAATAGATCATTATCTTGAACACTCAGTGCCACAACCAGATGCATACACCTTCTATACATGAATAGATCATTATGAACACTCAGTGCCACAACCAGATGCATACACCTTCTATACATGAATAGATCATTATGAACACTCAGTGCCACAACCAGATGCATACACCTTCTATACATGAATAGATCATTATGAACACTCAGTGCCACAACCAGATGCATACACCTTCTATACATGAATAGATCATTATGAACACTCAGTGCCACAACCAGATGCATACACCTTTTATACATGAATAGATCATTATGAACACTCAGTGCCACAACCAGATGCATACACCTTCTATACATGAATAGATCATTATGAACACTCAGTGCCACAACCAGATGCATACACCTATACATGAATAGATCATTATGAACACTCAGTGCCACAACCAGATGTAGAAACACAAACTCAAGCAAAATAAGTTGATAGGCGAGCAAATCTTAAGAGGAAAGACTTCACCTTGGCAGCACTATGGTGACCCACTTAGTTTTCTTTGCTGAACTATAATAATAATTCTTAAGAGTTTATCATTCAGATCTTTTAAAATATGTTGTGAAGCTTCGATGTTTATGGCACCCCGTCGGCGAATGGTAGAACCCTACTGGAAGCGTGAGGTTCAGCGTCAAGGTATTATCTCTGGGGTGCAGAGGGCATGTGATGCTCCAAACCAACCAATCACAAGCTCTGGATAATTTTATCAAAAGTCCTCCATAAGCTGTACATCTCCTATATATTCACAGATGTCATTGTAATCAAAACGGACGATCTTGTCTTTATCCCTGAAAAGTTGGATTTCGCTTGACATTTGGCCTTGTCTCGTTTCAATATGGTACCAACCTGATGGATTCAAATAAAAGGAAAAGAATTGCAATAAGTTGAAATTTTAATATCTGATTCCATTAAAAAGATATACACGCTTAAAGTTCTGTGTAGAAATGACTGGTGTAAGTCTACTATGGAAGGTTGATGCTTAAAGTTCTGTGTAGAAATGACTGGTGTAAGTCTACTATGCAAGGTTGACGCCTAAAGTTCTGTGTAGAAATGACTGGTGTAAGTTTACTATGGAAGGTTGATGCTTAAAGTTCTGTGTAGAGATGACTGGTGTAAGTCTACTATGGAAGGTTGACGCCTAAAGTTCTGTGTAGAAATGACTGGTGTAAGTCTACTCTGGAAGGTTGACGCCTAAAGTTCTGTGTAGAAATGACTGGTGTAAGTCTACTATGCAAGGTTGACGCCTAAAGTTCTGTGTAGAAATGACTGGTGTAAGTTTACTATGGAAGGTTGATGCTTAAAGTTCTGTGTAGAGATGACTGGTGTAAGTCTACTATGGAAGGTTGACGCCTAAAGTTCTGTGTAGAAATGACTGGTGTAAGTCTACTCTGGAAGGTTGACGCCTAAAGTTCTGTGTAGAAATGACTGGTGTAAGTTTACTATTGAAGGTTGATGCTTAAAGTTCTGTGTAGAGATGACTGGTGTAAGTCTACTCTGGAAGGTTGATGCCTAAAGTTCTGTGTAGAGATGACTGGTGTAAGTCTACTATGGAAGGTTGATGCTTAAAGTTCTGTGTAGAAATGACTGGAGTAAGTCTACTATGGAAGGTTGATGCTTAAAGTTCTGTGTAGAGATGACTGGTGTAAGTCTACTATGGAAGGTTCACCCTCATCCTAACTTTATATCATTAAAAACTAATAATTGAATTAACTTTTAGATGAATTTTCTCTTAGAATTTCTCCAGGTGATGAATTATAATTAACCTTACTAGATTATATTTTACTATATTCCTGACATATCCAATGCTTTTTGAGCTACAAAATTGCATGAAGAAATTTCAATAGAGTACATAAAGACGGAGGAATCCGAGGATGTGATGTTACAACTAGCCTGATATCAGTCGTTTGTACACAGAAGATGCAGAGCTTTCAACTTGAATATCTCCTTAACGAAAGAAGCTTTCAGAGTGTTTTCCTCACTGTTTTGTTTCTTTTGAAGTCATATCATACAAGATAGAATTGCTTGACCCAGGGGTAGGAAAAAAATGGGGCATGAATCTCCATGGGCATAAATCTAGGGGGATATGTCCCCCACTATTTGACAGGGGGGGGAGGATGATCCATAATATCATAAACCCCACTTTTTAGGCTGAAGGTACTTTAAAATTTAAGTGATAAATTACATTTGAAAGGTATTTAGAAGCATAACAAGCAGGCTCGGAACAGAACCCACCACTCCCACTTACCACCCCCAGGTTGCACCCTGACTCAACAAGTGAGATGGACATAGCTTATAACAATATGCCTTTTTATTCAGCCAGGTGTATATGTCCTAAGCGGGTTTATTTTGCTGTTACAGAGCCATGTTTTTACGTGTAGGCCTATACCTGAAAGCAAATATCTATATTTATTTTCTAACATTTTGGAAAGTTCTGTGGTTGCTCGCTTGCATCATAAAACCATATTTGTATTAAGACCCCAACTGTTCTTTATGAATCAAAAGCTGCCCGTTTCATTCTGTTAATTTTGCAGTACAATTTTGTTTGCAAATAAAAGAGCAGACTTTTTGAGAATATTATGAGTCCAAACAGATTTTTTTTGTGCAGCCAGGACTTTGAGAGGGGTTCATTTTTTCATATAAAAGGGCACTTCATTGCTGCACCTCAGAAAAATGAAAATGTTAACGCGACGTTTTACATCAGGCTTTTTCCCCCAAGAGAAGGCTATAGATTCGTCAAATGGTCAGAACGTTCGGTACTTCAAGCTTTAAAATTCCAAATGCTTATTATGATTTAGATTTCAAAACAGCACTTATTCAGAAAAAAACGTTTTTCAGAGAAAAGTTTGAAAATATGAAATAATCTATTAGCAATATATTAAACACTTTGTGCAATATTGTATTTTTTACATGAACTAAGACATGGAGAGATAAAGGGGGAGGGGACCGGATAAAAAACAGGTTCATTTTAAATGTTCATAGTAAATTATTGGAAGCTAGCTTATCAAACATTTTCCTTTTAGACTACACATATTTTCGAAGAGTGACCATCCTATATCCATGCACAAAAACGTGACAATAAAACATTATATTCCACATTACGCATTTTCATGATTTTGTACATAGTGTATTACAGCTCTTTGACATGAATTTTGACTTGTATAATATACCTTCTTACTATGTGTTGTGATGTCCTTTTTCCCCTTCAAATATTAATTTTGCGAGAGCTTCCGGGGGTTCGTCCTGTGGACCCCTACCCGGGCTTTGCCCCTGGAACCCACCATGGACTCTTAAGCAGGCCCTTATACCACACGCTGAAGAACAAGAACTGTGCGCTCACAGTGAAACTTTGGTGTCACCTTAACGGACAAATCTTACAAATCACCCCCCTAACTTTTTAAAATAGATTTACACCACTGGGCATAACTTTGGAGGGGAACTAACAACAGTCACATGCATTTCAATTAGAAGTGGTGCTTATCAATCCTAGACCCCCTCCCGAGGCAAAGTGTTCAAATTTAGCCAACTTATGAGAGAATGCTTTTAAAAGCAATTCAAACACCATTTAACACCATTTGAGCAAATTTTCTAACATTTAAAGGGCGCAGAGATCCGCCCTTATTCTCTAATATTTTCATCTAATGCATGAGCCATTTTGCACAAGTTCCTGCTTAATTATCAGTAATCCACAGGTATTTTGTTTTCATTTTTAAAAGGGGCACTTCTTATCTTCGACAGGGCACTTTTACTTGCAAAAAAGGCACTTTTTACTTGCAAAAGGGGCACTTTTTACTTGCAAGAGGGGCACTTTTACTTGCAAGAGGGGCACTTTTGCCATTTTTCCCCTCTGGCTTGAACACTGAACTAATCCTTTAAATCTGACCTAGAAGTAACTTTTAGAGGACGTAAGGCATGTAGGCCTCTCATCAGCTGAACTGGTTTATTACAAATCATGACATTCATCAGCAGTTTCCTACCAAATTGCATTAAAATATGCTGTTTTGAACCTTTTCTTAATTTGTGCTACAATTTTGAAGAAAGTACATAACTATGTGATGTCATTGGTGGAAATGTGTTTGGATTTCTTTTAGGACATGAACACATTGTTCAGCACATTCCATTGGATAGTTTCCTTTCAGGGCATGAAGTCATTGTTCAGCACATTCCATTGGATAGTTTCCTTTCAGGGCATGAACTCATTGTTCAGCACATTCCATTGGATAGTTTTCTTTCAGGGCATGAACTCATTGTTCAGCACATTCCATTGGATAGTTTCCTTTCAAGGCATGAACTCATTGTTCAGCACATTCCTTTGGATAGTTTCCTTTCAAGGCATAAACTCATTGTTCAGCACATTCCATTAAATAGTTTCCTTTCAGGGCATGTAGTCATTGTTCAGCACGTTTCATTGGATAGTTTCCTTTCAAGGCATGAACTCATTGTTCAGCACATTTCATTGGATAGTTTCCTTTCAGGGCATGTAGTCATTGTTCAGCACATTTCATTGGATAGTTTCCTTTCAGGGCATGAACTCATTGTTCAGCACATTCCATTGGATAGTTTCCTTTCAGGGCATGAACTCATGGTTCAGCACATTTCATTGGATAGTTTCTATTTAGGGCATGAACTCATTGTTCAGCACATTCCATTGGATAGTTTCCTTTCAGGGCATGAACTCATTGTTCAGCACATTCCATTGGATAGTTTCCTTTCAGGGCATGAACTCATTGTTCAGCACATTCCATTGGATAGTTTCCTTTCAGGGCATGAACTCATTGTTCAGCACAATTCATTGGATAGTTTCCTTTCAGGGCATGTAGTCATTGTTCAGCACATTCCATTAAATAGTTTCCTTTCAGGGCATGAACTCATTGTTCAGGACATTTCATTGATAGTTTCGTTTCAAGGCATGAACTCATTGTTCAGGACATTCCATTGGATAGTTTCCTTTCAAGGCATAAACTCATTGTTCAAGACATTCCATTGGATAGTTTCCTTTCAAGGCATGAACTCATTGTTCAGCACATTCCATTGGATAGTTTCCTTTCAAGGCATGAACGCATTGTTCAGCACATTCCATTGGATAGTTTCCTTTCAGGGCATGAACTCATTGTTCAGCACATTTCATTGGATACTTTCCTTCCAAGGCATGAACTCATTGTTCAGGACATTCCATCGGATAGTTTCCTTTCAAGGCATGAACTCATTGTTCAGCACATTCCATTGGATAGTTTCCTTTCAGGGCATGAAGTCATTGTTCAGCACATTCCATTGGATAGTTTCCTTTCAAGGCATAAACTCATTGTTCAGCACATTTCATTGGATAGTTTCCTTTCCGGGCATGAACTCATTGTTCAGCACATTTCATTGGATAGTTTCCTTTCAGGGCATGAACTCATTGTTCAGCACATTCCATTGGATAGTTTCCTTTCAGGGCATGAACTCATTGTTCAGCACATTCCATTGGATAGTTTCCTTTCAGGGCATGAACACATTGTACAGCACATTTCATTAAATAGTTTCCTTTCAGGGCATGTAGTCATTGTTCAGCACATTTCATTGGATAGTTTCCTTTCAGGGCATAAACTCATTGTTCAGCACATTTCATTAAATAGTTTCCTTTCAGGGCATGTAGTCATTGTTCAGCACATTTCATTGGATAGTTTCCTTTCAAGGCATGAACTCATTGTTCAGCACATTTCATTGGATAGTTTCCTTTCAGGGCATGTAGTCATTGTTCAGCACATTTCATTGGGTAGTTTCCTTTCAGGGCATGAACTCATTGTTCAGCACATTTCATTGGATAGTTTCCTTTCAGGGCATGAACTCATTGTTCAGCACATTTCATTGGATAGTTTCATTTCAGGGCATGAACTCATTGTTCAGCACATTTCATTGGATAGTTTCCTTTCAGGGCATGAACTCATTGTTCAGCACATTCCATTGGATAGTTTCCTTTCAGGGCATGAACTCATTGTTCAGCACATTCCATTGGATAGTTTCCTTTCAGGGCATGAACTCATTGTTCAGCACATCCCATTGGATAGTTTCCTTTCAGGGCATGAACTCATTGTTCAGTACAATTCATTGGATAGTTTCCTTTCAGGGCATGTAGTCATTGTTCAGGACATTCCATTGGATAGTTTCCTTTCAGGGCATGAACTCATTGTTCAGCACAATTCATTGGATAGTTTCCTTTCAGGGCATGTAGTCATTGTTCAGCACATTCCATTAAATAGTTTCCTTTCAGGGCATGAACTCATTGTTCAGGACATTTCATTGGATAGTTTCGTTTCAAGGCATGAACTCATTGTTCAGGACATTCCATTGGATAGTTTCCTTTCAAGGCATAAACTCATTGTTCAAGACATTCCATTGGATAGTTTCCTTTCAAGGCATGAACTCATTGTTCAGCACATTCCATTGGATAGTTTCCTTTCAAGGCATGAACTCATTGTTCAGCACATTCCATTGGATAGTTTCCTTTCAGGGCATGAACACATTGTTCAGCACATTTCATTGGATACTTTCCTTCCAAGGCATGAACTCATTGTTCAGGACATTCCATCGGATAGTTTCCTTTCAAGGCATGAACTCATTGTTCAGCACATTCCATTGGATAGTTTCCTTTCAGGGCATGAAGTCATTGTTCAGCACATTCCATTGGATAGTTTCCTTTCAAGGCATAAACTCATTGTTCAGCACATTTCATTGGATAGTTTCCTTTCCGGGCATGAACTCATTGTTCAGCACATTTCATTGGATAGTTTCCTTTCAGGGCATGAACTCATTGTTCAGCACATTTCATTGGATAGTTTCCTTTCAGGGCATGAACTCATTGTTCAGCACATTTCATTGGATAGTTTCCTTTCAGGGCATGAACTCATTGTTCAGCACAATTCATTGAATAGTTTCCTTTCAGGGCATGTAGTCATTGATCAGGACATTCCATTGGATAGTTTCCTTTCAGGGCATGAACTCATTGTTCAGCACATTCCATTAAATAGTTTCCTTTCAGGGCATGAACTCATTGTTCAGGACATTTCATTGGATACTTTCCTTTCAAGGCATGAACTCATTGTTCAGGACATTCCATTGGATAGTTTCCTTTCAAGGCATGAACTCATTGTTCAGCACATTCCATTGGATAGTTTCCTTTCAGGGCATGAACACATTGTTCAGCACATTTCATTGGATACTTTCCTTCCAAGGCATGAACTCATTGTTCAGGACATTCCATCGGATAGTTTCCTTTCAAGGCATGAACTCATTGTTCAGCACATTCCATTGGATAGTTTCCTTTCAGGGCATGAACTCATTGTTCAGCACATTCCTTTGGATAGTTTCCTTTCAAGGCATAAACTCATTGTTCAGCAAATTTCATTGGATAGTTTCCTTTCCGGGCATGAACTCATTGTTCAGCACATTCCATTGGATAGTTTCCTTTCAGGGCATGAACTCATTGTTCAGCACTTTCCATTGGATAGTTTCCTTTCCGGGCATGAACTCATTGTTCAGCACATTCCATTGGATAGTTTCCTTTCCGGGCATGAACTCATTGTTCAGCACATTCCATTGGATAGTTTCCTTTCAGGGCATGAACTCATTGTTCGGCACATTTCATTAAATAGTTTTCGTTTAGGGCATGAACACATTGTACAGCACATTCCATTGGATAGTTTCCTTTCAGGGCATGTAGTCATTGTTCAGCACATTCCATTGGATAGTTTCCTTTCAGGGCATGAACTCATTGTTCAGCACACTCCATTGGATAGTTTCCTTTCAGGGCATGAACTCATTGTTCAGCACATTTCATTGGATAGTTTCCTTTCAGGGCATGAACTCATTGTTCAGCACATCCCATTGGATAGTTTCCTTTTAGGGCATGAACTCATTGTTCAGGACATTCCATTGGATAGTTTCCTTTCAGGGCATGAACTCATTGTTCAGCACATTCCATTGGATAGTTTCCTTTCAGGGCATGAACTCATTGTTCAGCACATTCCATTGGATAGTTTCCTTTCCGGGCATGAACTCATTGTTCAGCACATTCCATTGGATAGTTTCCTTTCCGGGCATGAACTCATTGTTCAGCACATTCCATTGGATAGTTTCCTTTCAGGGCATGAACTCATTGTTCAGCACATTCCATTGGATAGTTTCCTTTCAGGGCATGAACTCATTGTTCAGCACATTTCATTAAATAGTTTCCGTTTAGGGCATGAACACATTGTACAGCACATTCCATTGGATAGTTTCCTTTCAGGGCATGTAGTCATTGTTCAGCACATTCCATTGGATAGTTTCCTTTCAGGGCATGAACTCATTGTTCAGCACATTCCATTGGATAGTTTCCTTTCAGGGCATGAAGTCATTGTTCAGCACATTTCATTGGATAGTTTCCTTTCAGGGCATGTAGTCATTGTTCAGCACATTCCATTGGATAGTTTCCTTTCAGGGCATGAACTCATTGTTCAGCACATTCCATTGGATAGTTTCCTTTCCGGGCATGAACTCATTGTTCAGCACATTCCATTGGATAGTTTCCTTTCAGGGCATGAACTCATTGTTCAGCACATTTCATTCGATAGTTTCCTTTCAGGGCATGAACTCATTGTTCAGCACATTCCATTGGATAGTTTCCTTTCAGGGCATGAACTCATTGTTCAGCACATTCCATTGGATAGTTTCCTTTCAGGGCATGAAGTCATTGTTCAGCACATTCCATCAGATAGTTTCCTTTCAGGGCATGAACTCATTGTTCAGCACATTCCATTGGATAGTTTCCTTTCAGGGCATGAACTCATTGTTCAGCACATCCCATTGGATAGTTTCCTTTCAGGGCATGAACTCATTGTTCAGCAAATTCCATTGGATAGTTTCCTTTCAGGGCATGAACTCATTGTTCAGCACATTTCATTGGATAGTTTCATTTCAGGGCATGAACTCATTGTTCAGCACATTTCATTGGATACTTTCCTTTCAAGGCATGAACTCATTGTTCAGCACATTCCATTGGATAGTTTCCTTTCAAGGCATGAACTCATTGTTCAGCACATTCCATTAAATAGTTTCCTTTCAGGGCATGAACTCATTGTTCAGCACATCCCATTGGATAGTTTCCTTTCAAGGCATGAACTCATTGTTCAGCACATTCCATTAAATAGTTTCCTTTCAGGGCATGAACTCATTGTTCAGCACATCCCATTGATAGTTTCCTTTCAAGGCATGAACTCATTGTTCAGCACATTCCATTAAATAGTTTCCTTTCAGGGCATGATCTCATTGTTCAGCACATCCCATTGGATAGTTTCCTTTCAGGGCATGAACTCATTGTTCAGCACATTTCATTGGATAGTTTCCTTTCAGGGCATGTAGTCATTGTTCAGGACATTCCATTGGATAGTTTCCTTTAAGGGCATGAACTCATTGTTCAGCACATTCCATTGGATAGTTTCCTTTCAAGGCATGAACTCATTGTTCAGCACATTTCATTGGATAGTTTCCTTTCAGGGCATGAACTCATTGTTCAGCACATTTCATTGGATAGTTTCCTTTCAGGGCATGAACTCATTGTTCAGCACATTCCATTGGATAGTTTCCTTTCAGGGCATGTAGTCATTGTTCAGCACATTCCATTGAATAGTTTCCTTTCAGGGTATGAACTCATTGTTCAGCACATTCCATTGGATAGTTTCCTTTCAGGGCATGAACTCATTGTTCAGCACATTTCATTAAATAGTTTCCTTTCCGGGCATGAACTCATTGTTCAGCACATTCCATTGGATAGTTTCCTTTCAGGGCATGAACTCATTGTTCAGCACATTCCATTGGATAGTTTCCTTTCAAGGCATAAACTCATTGTTCAAGACATTCCATTGGATAGTTTCCTTTCAAGGCATGAACTCATTGTTCAGCACATTCCATTGGATAGTTTCCTTTCAAGGCATGAACTCATTGTTCAGCACATTCCATTGGATAGTTTCCTTTCAGGGCATGAACACATTGTCCAGCACATTTCATTGGATACTTTCCTTCCAAGGCATGAACTCATTGTTCAGGACATTCCATCGGATAGTTTCCTTTCAAGGCATGAACTCATTGTTCAGCACATTCCATTGGATAGTTTCCTTTCAGAGCATGAAGTCATTGTTCAGCACATTCCATTGATAGTTTCCTTTCAAGGCATAAACTCATTGTTCAGCACATTTCATTGGATAGTTTCCTTTCGGGCATGAACTCATTGTTCAGCACATTTCATTGGATAGTTTCCTTTCAGGGCATGAACTCATTGTTCAGCACATTTCATTGGATAGTTTCCTTTCAGGGCATGAACTCATTGTTCAGCACATTTCATTGATAGTTTCCTTTCAGGGCATGAACTCATTGTTCAGCACAATTCATTGAATAGTTTCCTTTCAGGGCATGTAGTCATTGATCAGGACATTCCATTGGATAGTTTCCTTTCAGGGCATGAACTCATTGTTCAGCACATTCCATTAAATAGTTTCCTTTCAGGGCATGAACTCATTGTTCAGGACATTTCATTGGATACTTTCCTTTCAAGGCATGAACTCATTGTTCAGGACATTCCATTGGATAGTTTCCTTTCAAGGCATGAACTCATTGTTCAGCACATTCCATTGGATAGTTTCCTTTCAGGGCATGAACACATTGTTCAGCACATTTCATTGGATACTTTCCTTCCAAGGCATGAACTCATTGTTCAGGACATTCCATCGGATAGTTTCCTTTCAAGGCATGAACTCATTGTTCAGCACATTCCATTGGATAGTTTCCTTTCAGGGCATGAACTCATTGTTCAGCACATTCCTTTGGATAGTTTCCTTTCAAGGCATAAACTCATTGTTCAGCAAATTTCCTTGGATAGTTTCCTTTCGGGCATGAACTCATTGTTCAGCACATTCCATTGGATAGTTTCCTTTCAGGGCATGAACTCATTGTTCAGCACTTTCCATTGGATAGTTTCCTTTCGGGCATGAACTCATTGTTCAGCACATTCCATTGATAGTTTCCTTTCCGGGCATGAACTCATTGTTCAGCACATTCCATTGGATAGTTTCCTTTCAGGGCATGAACTCATTGTTGGCACATTTCATTAAATAGTTTTCGTTTAGGGCATGAACACATTGTACAGCACATTCCATTGGATAGTTTCCTTTCAGGGCATGTAGTCATTGTTCAGCACATTCCATTGGATAGTTTCCTTTCAGGGCATGAACTCATTGTTCAGCACACTCCATTGATAGTTTCCTTTCAGGGCATGAACTCATTGTTCAGCACATTCCATTGGATAGTTTCCTTTCAGGGCATGAACTCATTGTTCAGCACATCCCATTGGATAGTTTCCATTTAGGGCATGAACTCATTGTTCAGCACATTCCATTGGATAGTTTCCTTTCAGGGCATGAACTCATTGTTCAGCACATTCCATTGGATAGTTTCCTTTCAGGGCATGAACTCATTGTTCAGCACATTCCATTGATAGTTTCCTTTCGGGCATGAACTCATTGTTCAGCACATTCCATTGGATAGTTTCCTTTCCGGGCATGAACTCATTGTTCAGCACATTCCATTGGATAGTTTCCTTTCAGGGCATGAACTCATTGTTCAGCACATTCCATTGGATAGTTTCCTTTCAGGGCATGAACTCATGGTTCAGCACATTTCATTGGATAGTTTCCATTTAGGGCATGAACACATTGTACAGCACATTCCATTGGATAGTTTCCTTTCAGGGCATGTAGTCATTGTTCAGCACATTCCATTGGATAGTTTCCTTTCAGGGCATGAACTCATTGTTCAGCACATTCCATTGGATAGTTTCCTTTCAGGGCATGAAGTCATTGTTCAGCACATTTCATTGGATAGTTTCCTTTCAGGGCATGTAGTCATTGTTCAGCACATTCCATTGATAGTTTCCTTTCAGGGCATGAACTCATTGTTCAGCACATTCCATTGATAGTTTCCTTTCCGGGCATGAACTCATTGTTCAGCACATTCCATTGGATAGTTTCCTTTCAGGGCATGAACTCATTGTTCAGCACATTTCATTCGATAGTTTCCTTTCAGGGCATGAACTCATTGTTCAGCACATTCCATTGATAGTTTCCTTTCAGGGCATGAACTCATTGTTCAGCACATTCCATTGGATAGTTTCCTTTCAGGGCATGAAGTCATTGTTCAGCACATTCCATCAGATAGTTTCCTTTCAGGGCATGAACTCATTGTTCAGCACATTCCATTGATAGTTTCCTTTCAGGGCATGAACTCATTGTTCAGCACATCCCATTGATAGTTTCCTTTCAGGGCATGAACTCATTGTTCAGCAAATTCCATTGATAGTTTCCTTTCAGGGCATGAACTCATTGTTCAGCACATTTCATTGGATAGTTTCATTTCAGGGCATGAACTCATTGTTCAGCACATTTCATTGGATACTTTCCTTTCAAGGCATGAACTCATTGTTCAGCACATTCCATTGGATAGTTTCCTTTCAAGGCATGAACTCATTGTTCAGCACATTCCATTAAATAGTTTCCTTTCAGGGCATGAACTCATTGTTCAGCACATCCCATTGATAGTTTCCTTTCAAGGCATGAACTCATTGTTCAGCACATTCCATTAAATAGTTTCCTTTCAGGGCATGAACTCATTGTTCAGCACATCCCATTGGATAGTTTCCTTTCAAGGCATGAACTCATTGTTCAGCACATTCCATTAAATAGTTTCCTTTCAGGGCATGATCTCATTGTTCAGCACATCCCATTGGATAGTTTCCTTTCAGGGCATGAACTCATTGTTCAGCACATTTCATTGGATAGTTTCCTTTCAGGGCATGTAGTCATTGTTCAGGACATTCCATTGGATAGTTTCCTTTAAGGGCATGAACTCATTGTTCAGCACATTCCATTGGATAGTTTCCTTTCAAGGCATGAACTCATTGTTCAGCACATTTCATTGATAGTTTCCTTTCAGGGCATGAACTCATTGTTCAGCACATTTCATTGATAGTTTCCTTTCAGGGCATGAACTCATTGTTCAGCACATTCCATTGGATAGTTTCCTTTCAGGGCATGTAGTCATTGTTCAGCACATTCCATTGAATAGTTTCCTTTCAGGGTATGAACTCATTGTTCAGCACATTCCATTGGATAGTTTCCTTTCAGGGCATGAACTCATTGTTCAGCACATTTCATTAAATAGTTTCCTTTCCGGGCATGAACTCATTGTTCAGCACATTCCATTGGATAGTTTCCTTTCAGGGCATGAACTCATTGTTCAGCACATTTCATTAAATAGTTTCCTTTCAGGGCATGTAGTCATTGTTCAGCACATTCCATTGGATAGTTTCCTTTCAGGGCATGAACTCATTGTTCAGCACATCCCATTGGATAGTTTCCTTTCAAGGCATGAACTCATTGTTCAGCACATTCCATTAAATAGTTTCCTTTCAGGGCATGATCTCATTGTTCAGCACATCCCATTGGATAGTTTCCTTTCAGGGCATGAACTCATTGTTCAGCACATTTCATTGGATAGTTTCCTTTCAGGGCATGTAGTCATTGTTCAGGACATTCCATTGGATAGTTTCCTTTAAGGGCATGAACTCATTGTTCAGCACATTCCATTGGATAGTTTCCTTTCAAGGCATGAACTCATTGTTCAGCACATTTCATTGGATAGTTTCCTTTCAGGGCATGAACTCATTGTTCAGCACATTTCATTGGATAGTTTCCTTTCAGGGCATGAACTCATTGTTCAGCACATTCCATTGGATAGTTTCCTTTCAGGGCATGTAGTCATTGTTCAGCACATTCCATTGAATAGTTTCCTTTCAGGGTATGAACTCATTGTTCAGCACATTCCATTGGATAGTTTCCTTTCAGGGCATGAACTCATTGTTCAGCACATTTCATTAAATAGTTTCCTTTCCGGGCATGAACTCATTGTTCAGCACATTCCATTGGATAGTTTCCTTTCAGGGCATGAACTCATTGTTCAGCACATTTCATTAAATAGTTTCCTTTCAGGGCATGTAGTCATTGTTCAGCACATTCTATTGGATAGTTTCCTTTCAGGGCATGAACTCATTGTTCAGCACATTCCATTGGATAGTTTCCTTTCAGGGCATGAAGTCATTGTTCAGCACATTTCATTGGATAGTTTCCTTTCAGGGCATGTAGTCATTGTTCAGCACATTCCATTGGATAGTTTCCTTTCAGGGCATGAATTCATTGTTCAGCACATTCCATTGGATAGTTTCCTTTCAAGTCATGAACTCATTGTTCAGCACATTTCATTGGATAGTTTCCTTTCAGGGCATGAACTCATTGTTCAGCACATTTCATTGGATAGTTTCCTTTCAGGGCATGAAGACATTGTTCAGCACATCCCATTGGATAGTTTCCTTTCAAGGCATAAACTCATTGTTCGGCACATTCCATTGGATAGTTTCCGTTTAGGGCATGAACACATTGTACAGCACATTCCATTGGATAGTTTCCTTTCAGGGCATGAACTCATTGTTCAGCACATTCCATTGATAGTTTCCTTTCCGGCATGAACTCATTGTTCAGCACATTTCATTGATAGTTTCCTTTCAGGGCATGAACTCATTGTTCAGCACATTCCATTGGATAGTTTCCTTTCCGGGCATGAACTCATTGTTCAGCACATTTCATTGGATAGTTTCCTTTCAGGGCATGAACACATTGTTCAGCACATTCCATTGGATAGTTTCCTTTCAAGGCATGAACTCATTGTTCAGCACATTCCATTGGATAGTTTCCTTTCCGGGCATGAACTCATTGTTCAGCACATTTCATTGGATAGTTTCCTTTCAGGGCATGAACTCATTGTTCAGCACATTCAATTGGATAGTTTCCTTTCAGGGCTAAACTCATTGTTCAGCACATTCCATTGGATAGTTTCCTTTCAGGGCATGAACTCCTTGTTCAGCACATTCCATTGGATAGTTTCCTTTCCGGGCATGAACTCATTGTTCAGCACATTTCATTAAATAGTTTCCGTTTAGGGCATGAACGCATTGTTCTGCACATTCCATTGGATAGTTTCAAGTAAGTAAGTCTTGACAGATATCACTCTCAAACATCCTCCACCCTAATTTAAATAACTTCTTCCTTAAGCAGTAACAATATCACACACTAAATTTAATCAAAACCTAATCATCAGTTCTTAAGACATGTTGATGACAATAACGGACAAGCAGAAAAACACACAAACAAACAAACGCAAATGAAAACATAACCTTGGTTCAACTTCCATGATGGAGGTAACAAAACCTAATTACCTGGCCCTTGGACTTGCCGTTGACAATCATGACATAACCAGGATCTGATCGTGGAATCACCGTCTCCAGCATGGACTGGTGAATATCTGAATAAAAAAAGATAATTCAGATTTATAGATCCACCAATGACAGACATGAGGACAGTAAAAACAACTTTGTTACCAACTGACTACTTTATAACAGTTTGAGGTTTTTTTTTTTTTAACAATAGCCACACCAGAATATAACTAAGTAGCTCTGATGGGCCAATCATAAGGATCACTGCTGATACAAACATGTACACAAAGAAGACCACAACCAGAAATGCAAATGAGGAACAGAAACGGAAGCTATAAACAAGTTTTACAGCCTATTATAATCAAAAGTGCATGTTTCATTTAAATCAAAGAGAAAACATTTCCTAATTATTTATTATTTGAATGGAAGCAGTTAAATATTACCAGCAGTAATTTATAACCATTTTGTTCAGAATCTCAAGCTCTTTCTGCATACATTAAATCTCTACTCATCCATTAACCTTTAAAAATATATGGAATGCTGCGAAAATAAATCTGAATTTCTGAATTACGACAGATCAAAGTTTCAGGCGTTTCTTGTATATCCAAACTTGTGAAGTATCAAAGAGGAAACTCTAAATTGTGTCTTCTTCTTTATGATCATTATCGTTAAATGCAGGTAGGTAGTTTAGGAATTTACATCTTAAGGTTAAATAGAGATCATGTCGTCCATGACTTTGATAAACTATTTTTCACACACTGATGTGTTCATATAATGAGATTGTGTTCTCCATCCAAATATTTGACATATGAAGAAAGGCTTCTCTAAAACTTACATTATTTACCAGAAGACTGCAAGGAGATTTGACAGAGGTTTTTAAGATTCTGAAAGATTACTCAAGTTTACCAGAAGTAATTCTATGAAATTGTGCTAAATACTGAAGACTGAATATACAGAGACATTATTTTTCGGAGACATTATTTTTCAGAGACATTAGTTTTCGATTATAGTTGTGTCTGAATGGACAGACTGTTATTAACACTACCTGTGTGTTAATTAGTTCCGCCTGGACCGACATTGCAGGTGTAAGGGAGTAAGAGCTCTTCTCTCTCCCTTAATTCTATAAACAGTCTAGTGGTGAAGTGGGGATACAGGAGAATTAGCATAGCACACCCAAGATAACACAATGTAGGAGAACATGCTTAACATTAACAGCAACATTGCAGTTTGTACAAAGAGTTCGAGGATCGCCTTCAAGAAGGGATTGTGGGAGATGAAACTATCAAACAGACAGTGATGCAAAAGCAGATGCACGACAAATTACAAATACACTCATAAACTATTGAAAACAAGACCACTTTTCAATTTAACCTCACGTTTCACCTTACACACAAGAGCATCCTTACCGTCCAAGAACTTTCCATCGTCAGTTCTACACGTGCACACAAACCTGGTCAGAACGTCAAGGATCTTCACCTTTAAATTATAGTAACGACCGCTTTTGTATTCTTTGTCAATAAATCTGACCCTCAAGTCTGGTCTGAGCCACTGGACCTCTGCCACAGGTGAGGAATCTCTGCAGAAGAATTCAAATAATAACATTTAAAGACAAAAGTTATCATGTTTGAATGAAATACAATCCAGCAATTCTTATTGGTCGGAATATTTACAAAACACTGATAAGCCAATCAATAAGCACTGTGGAACTAACGTCACAAGTATGTGTCAGATAGTAACTTCACTAGTATGTGTCAGATAGTAAAGTCACTAGTATGTGACAGAGAGTAAAGTCACTAGTATGTGTCAGATAGTAACGTCACTAGTATGTGTCAGTTAGTAACGTCACTAGTATGTGACAGATAGTAACGTCACTTGTATGTGTCAGATAGTAACGTCACTGGTATGTGTCAGATAGTAAAGTCACTAGTATGTGTCAGATAGTAACATCACTAGTATGTGTCAGTTAGTAACGTCACTAGTATGTGACAGATAGTAACGTCACTAGTATGTGTCAGATAGTAACGTCACTGGTATGTGTCAGATAGTAACGTCACCAGTGTGTGTCAGATAGTAACGTCACCAGTGAGTGTCAGATAGTAACCTCACCAGTAAGTGTCAGATAGTAACGTCACCAGAGTGTGTCAGATAGTAACGTCACCAGTGTGTGTCAGATAGTAATGTCACCAGTGTGTGTCAGATAGTAACGTCACCAGTGTGTGTCAGATAGTAAAGTCACTAGTATGTGTCAGATAGTAACGTCACTAGTATGTGTCAGTTAGTAACGTCACTAGTATGTGACAGATAGTAACGTCACTAGTATGTGTCAGATAGTAACGTCACTGGTATGTGTCAGATAGTAACGTCACCAGTGTGTGTCAGATAGTAACGTCACCAGTGAGTGTCAGATAGTAACCTTATAGTAACGTCACCAGTGAGTGTCAGATAGTAACCTCACCAGTAAGTGTCAGATAGTAACGTCACCAGAGTGTGTCAGATAGTAACGTCACCAGTGTGTGTCAGATAGTAACGTCACCAGTGTGTGTCAGATAGTAACGTCACCAGTGTGTGTCAGATAGTAACGTCACCAGTGTGTCAGATAGTAACGTCACTAGTATGTGTCAGATAGTAACGTCACTAGTATGTGTCTTATAGTAACGTCACTAGTATGTGTCAGATAGTAACGTCACTAGTATGTGTCAGATAGTAACGTCACCAGTATGTGACAGATAGTAACGTCACTAGTGTGTGTCAGATAGTAACGTCACTAGTGTGTGTCAGATAGTAACGTCACTAGTATGTGACAGATAGTAACGTCACCAGTATGTGTCAGATAGTAACGCCACCAGTATGTGTCAGATAGTAACGTCACCAGTATGTGTCAGATAGTAACGTCACCAGTATGTGTCAGATAGTAACGTCACCAGTATGTGTCAGATAGTAATGTCACCAGTATGTGTCAGATAGTAACGTTACCAGTATGTGTCAGATAGTAACGTCACTAGTATGCGTCAGATAGTAACGTCACAAGTATGTGTCAGATAATAACGTCACTAGTATGTGTCAGATAGTAACGTCACTAGTATGTGTAAGATAGTAACGTCACTAGTATGTGTCGGATAGTAACGTCACTAGTATGTGTCAGATAGTAACGTCGCTATGTGTCAGATAGTAACGTCGCTAAGTATGTGTCAGATAGTAACGTCGCTAGTATGTGTCAGATAGTAACATCGCTAGTATTTGTCAGATAGTAACGTCGCTAGTATGTGTCAGATAGTAACGTCGCTAGTATAGGCAGATAGTAACGTCACTAGTATGAGTCAGATTTACTGGTCACACATCCAGTAACCATGGAAGTAACGTCGCTAGTATGAGTCGGATTTACTGGTCACACATCCAGCAACCATGGAAGTAACGCCGCTAGTATGTGTCAGATTTACTGGTCACACACCTAGCAACCATGGAAGTATCGTTGCTAGTATGTGTCAGATTTATCGGTCACACATCCAGCAACCATGGAAGTACGTCGCTAGTATGTGTCAGATTTACTGGTCACACATCCAGCAGCCATGGAAGTAACGCCGCTAGTATGTGTCAGATTTACTGGTCACACATCTAGCAACCATGGAAGTAACGTTGCTAGTATGTGTCAAATTTATCGGTCACACATCCAGCAACCATGGAAGTACGTCGCTAGTATGTGTCAGATTTACTGGTCACACATCCAGCAGCCATGGAAGTAACACCACTAGTATGTATCAGATTTACTGGTCACACATCCAGAAATAACCTCTGTGGAAGTAACGTCACTACTATGTGTCAGATTTACTGGTCACACATCCAGCAATTTTCATTTGGACAAAATTCAATCATTAATTCCTAAATTGCTTTTGTAATTATTTGGAAAATATTTTTTCAAAATTTCTTTAAGTGGTAATCATGCTTACTTTCCAGGGAAGTTCAATACTTGTGAGCCATAAAATATGAGGTCAAATTCAATGAAATACATAAGACTTTTGAGTGATATGAGGATATGAGGTCAAACTAGTCTAATTACAGTCGCTTCTCAATAAATGAGACTTTAAACTTGAATATCTCCATAGTGGAATGAAATTTTGAATGCTGTAAATACTCAATGTAATACTTCAATCATCACAGACATTTTGAGTGCTGTCTTTATGTTGAATGTTTGCTTCACCATTTTGTATCTTTTACCGTTCTCTTTCATCTTAGATATGCTGGCCACTGAATTCCTACTTGAAATTTAAATCTCTTGACCTTCACGAAAGTTACCTGGAATATTGTTTTTTCTCTTTTTTCTTCCCTGAGTTTTCATCTTCTCTTCTTCTCTTGTCGCCTCTTCTCCTCTCAGAATGCTCCTTATTTGAATCTCTGAACTCGTCTCCACTCCTCTCTTTCCTTCTATCTCCCTCTCTTGATTTGTGCATCTCATCTTTATCATTCTTAGAGTGTCTGTATATTTCATCTTTGTTTGTTTGAATTTCATGTCCGGACTTTCCATCCTCTTTAAGTTCATTTTTCTTGTTCTTCCCCTCTCTGTCTTCATCTTTCGTTCTCATCTCTGCTCTCTCTTTTCGTTGCTTCTCAATAATGCTGTTTGCTTTACTAAATTTACCTTAAAATGAAAAGTAGAAATATACATAATATGGTTGTTCAAAAGAAAAGAATATCATAGCACTTGGCAGCTTGGGAGATTCCCTTCTTGGATTGACCTGGAGAGCCACATTCACTCATTTCTGGGCTTCTGCAGCCAAGCTGTCTGACCCATGTCATGCTCGTTAATACATTTTAAGCCATAATACATTTTAAACTGTGATTAATGCTGAGGTGCAATGTTTATGAATGTATTTAACAGTAATACTAAAATACCTCCATTACATAACAAACCTACCAAGTGCTCCATTCTTATTTGATAGATTAAGAGTGAAACAGTAATACTAAAATACCTCCATTACATAACAAACCTACCAAGTGCTCTATTCTTATTTGATAGATTAAGAGTGAAACAGAAACAGTCATACTAAAATACCTCCATTACATAACAAACCTACCAAGTGCTCTATTCTTATTTGATAGATTAAGAGTGAAACAGTAATACTAAAATACCTCCATTACATAACAAACCTACCAAGTGCTCCATTCTTATTTGATAGATTAAGAGTGAAACAGTCATACTGAAATACCTCCATTACATAACAAACCTACCAAGTACTCTATTCTTATTTGATAGATTAAGAGTGAAACAGTAATACTGAAATACCTCCATTACATAACAAACCTACCAAGTGCTCCATTCTTATTTGATAGATTAAGAATGAAACAGTAATACTGAAATACCACCACTACATAACAAACCTACCAAGTGCTCTATTCTTATTTGATAGATTAAGAGTGAAACAGTAATACTGAAATACTTCCATTACATAACAAACCTACCAAGTGCTCTATTCTTATTTAATAGATTAAGAGTGAAACAGTAATACTGAAATACCTCCATTACATAACAAACCTACCAAGTGCTTCAATCTTATTTGATAGATTAAGAGTTAAACAGAATTACTAAAATACATCCATTACATATAAAACCAATAAAAAATCAAATTACTTGTCAGTACATAGTTCTGACTTCATTTCAGTTTATCATATTCTTTCCAATTGCATTACATGTATGTTACAAGCTTGTTCTGAATCAAGGCAGAGTAGGAAACAACCCTTGCACATTATTTTTGGCACCAGAATGTGACTGACAGCTGTCAAAAACGTTTCTTCTGCCCAATACCAAGATACAGTTAATACTGTATAAGGTGCAGTATTGTTACATTACATTAATCAAGAATTTTAAAAAGAAAACCGCTAATATCTTAAGTTATATTTAAATTCTTTTTCATTACATTTTTGTGGGTTTTATAATTTTTGCCTTTTGAAATAAAAAATATAGGAGAACATACAATTATACAGGAATTATGGCCCCAAATCATAAAAATATAGGAGGGAATATTTGTATAGGAAAATACAGGAAATATAGGAGTTGATGGGAGGCCTGGGATAATCACTAATTTTATTTATGTTCCAGTCATCTACTACCCATTTAATCTTTACACAGTAAATAACGCAGCATCAAACCATACACTACCATTAGTTAGGATTTATCACAAACGTTTTTACCAACAAGTCCATTCCTTTTGAAAGGATACTCAAAATCAAGCGCAAAAAATACAACAAAATATGGCTCCTAGGTAAAACAGGTATCCATTGTCCCATGCAGCTCATGCAGAGCTGACTTTATGCAACATTTCCTGTTACACTTGTTTGTAATGAGCATTAAAACAAGATACTCTGTAGTCAATCATGTACATTCCATATGATAGTGGACAATTAAAGAAACCAACTTGATCAAATTTCAAGTATGCTGAGAAATAAGTCTTTTGTATTAATTCTAATTATTAAAGTATTATTTTGAGATGACATGGGACTTTATGTGAATATGTTATGACTATCAAGTGTTTTAGTGGAATACACGCTTATTTTAGAGAATGTTATGTTATGTCACACCTAGCCTGTTACCAGCCAATCTCTCAGAGCTTTAAACATGAATAACTCCCAGCAGGAATCAGATAAGTTCTTTCACCGTTTTAATTGTCGTCTGTCATGTACCCAAATGTTGGACCAAAGTCTGTCATGTACCCAAATGTTGGACCAAAGTCTGTCATGTACCCAAATGTTGGACCAAAGTCTGTCATGTACCTAAATGTTGGACCAAAGTCTGTCATGTACCCAAATGTTGGACCAAAGTCTGTCATGTACCCAAATGTTGGACCAAAGTCTGTCATACACCAAAATCTTGGACCAAAGGAGTATTCCTTCAAAGCTTACTTAAACTGACAAAAACTGTTTCATTAGAAGCTGCCTCAGACTTAAACTAATGAGATAAAATGAGGATATTCATCAGTGAATTCAGACAGGCTGGAGTCATCATAAGGCAGTTACCAATCCACATTTGCTGTTAGTCTGACTCTACAAATAGTAACAAGTCAAAAAATCTCACGGAGAATGCTGTGAAAGATACAGATGTATATGGAATTGAATTGAATTGAAAACTGCCTCTAAAGTCCTTATGTAGCAGCCTGAGCATGGAAAGAGAGCTAGAGCTCGGGAAGGGGAGGGGATGAAGGGGGAAATTCCATATGTGAGGTGTATATATATATATATATATATAATATATATATATTTATATATATATATATATATAGATATATATATATATATATATATATATATATATATAGATATATATATATAGATAGATATAAATATATATATATATATATATATATATATATATATATATATATATATATATATATATATGTATAGATATATATATAGATATAGATATATATGTATATATATATGTATATATATATATATAGATATATATATATATACCAACCCGAGCAGGTGCATTTCTTGCATCATTTTTCTAGTGCAACTTGTGCAGGTGTCTTTTGCATAGTGCAGGTCCCAAAAAATGCTGCTTTACTCTGTTAATTTTATACTGCTGGTCCACTTTACAATTGATCTCATACTGCAGGTATCAAAACATCTGTCTTGCTGCAGGTATGGTTTTCAGTTGATGGGCTGCACACCCCTACCACCTTTAGTATGACGTGCCCCCACTCCCCTCCCCTCCTTACTCCAGAGCTAGAGGGAAACCACAGAAAGACTATATCAAGTCCTTACAGAAGATACTGATTCAAATGGAAAAGAAAACTGCACAGAGGATGGAAGGCCATCACAGGTCAGACCTTCATAGTCACTAAAGCAAGTAACATGAATTGATTTCAACCAATAGATCATACACACAAGTTGATTACAAACATTAATAATGAGGGGGCTCTGGAAGAGATACAAAAACACACACAAACACAAAAGAGAGGAACAAAAAAATATGTATATGAAGAATATGATAAAAGACATCTTAGCAAAACAGATAAAGCAAGAGTGTGATTTGCATTAGTTTTCATAGGTATGGTTTATTCATAGGTATGGTTTGGTTTGTTTGATGTTTAACGGCACTGATCTTAGACTTGATTAAATGATGCTTAAGATTCTTCTTAAAGGAACGTAGTAAGGGGCTAGGAAGGAATGAAATTAGTAAGGGGCTAGAAAGGAATGAAATTAGTAAGGGGCTAGGAAGGAGTGAACTTAGTAAGGGGCTAGGAAGGAATGAACTTAGTAAGGGGTCTAGGAAGGAATGAACTTATTAAGGGGCTAGGAAGGAATGAGGTTAGTAAGGGGCTAGGAAGGAATGAAGTTAGTAAGGGGCTAGGAAGGAATGAACTTAGTAAGGTGCTAGGAAGGAATGAACTTATTAAGGGGCTAGGAAGGAAGGAACTTAGTAAGGTGCTAGGAAGGAAGGAACTTATTAAGGGGCTAGGAATGAAGGAACTAGGGGAAGGAAGGAATGAATTAGTAAGTGGCAAGGAAGAAATGAACTTAGTAAGGGGCTAGGAAGGAATGAATTTATTAAGGGGCTAGGAAGGAATGAACTTAGTAAGGGGCTAGGAAGGAATGAACTTAGTAAAGGGCTAGGAAGGAATGAACTTATTAAGGGGCTAGGAATGAATGAACTTATTACGGGGCTAGGAAGGAATGAACTTAGTGAAGGGCTAGGAAGGAATGAACTTATTAAGGGGCTAGGAAGGAAGGAACTTAGTAAGGGGCTAGGAAGGAATGAACTTAGTAAGGGGCTAGGAAGGAATGAACTTAGTAAGGTGCTAGGAAGGAATGAACTTAGTAAGGGGCTAGGAAGGAGTAAACTTATTAAGGGGCTAGGAAGGAATGAAGTTAGTAAGGGGCTAGGAAGGAATGAAGTTAGTAAGGGGCTAGGAAGGAATGAACTTAGTAAGGGGTTAGGAAGGAATTCCACACATTAACACTTGCATGCAAAATAACTAATGCAGCTTTATTGGCTTAATGCATATATTTACAAGGAAGCGGACAACTAAGGTCTTTGGGGTCAATAGGGAATTTGGCACTGGGCAATGTAGGGACATATTAAAACTTATTGCAATAATATACTTGGGCCCCAATAAAGCTAGACTTTGCTAAGGTTCAATTCATCCAAGCTTCATGTTCACAAACAAACCGTACTGCTTTTATACAAGGTGGGTCCCATTCTATACATGCACAGTTACTAATAAGATATTAATAAGCCCAGATGAATATTATCCATGTATGAAACATTAAAATGACTGACACTTTGCAGGCTAATGAACTTACTTATATCTTTGGAATATTTCTTGTAATCACTCATGCTGACAGATTTTACATTAAACTGACTCAGGGTCACTGACTGACCGCTTATTGCAAAAGTGATGACCACACGCGAGTTGTCCTCATCAACTCCATCAATCTAGAGTGGTAAAGACAAAGCAGGTACTTGGTTCAACAACATACACTTAAAGGAATATGGACATATCTGGCAATATTGGCTAAATTGTTTTCAATTCTATTAAAATCCATTATGGTAGCAACAAATTTCATCAAAATCAGTTCAACAATGCCCATTTTGCAGCTTTTTTAAATCCCATGAATCAATTTGCAAATTTAATGCAAAATTTGGAGGCAGCAACTCGAGATCAGTCCCAAGTACTTGACTGTACCCAGACAGGAATTGAATGAACACCCGTTTCTCTTCTAGAATAGTGGTCTAGACCAAGGCCTGTACCTGACTATCCCACCATTTAACACCCTCATCTGAAGGTTGATGAGTGTCATGCATTGACCAAGGCTGGATGAGGGGCAGGTAACGCAGATGACATACTTCTGCCCACAAATGTCAAGCGTACCTGTCTGCAAGGCTGTGGATAGTCTCCTAGTATATTGTAAGATTCAACGCTGAAACCTCTGGCATCTCACTTGTTGGCTTTACCAGCTGAGCAGCCGGTCTTCTTAACAAGGTATGTAAATAACATCAACAACAAAATGAAGAAATTACCAAAACCACTTTAAATATTTGCATACTTTTCCATAAAGATTCTTGTGAGGTCCATTGGTAACCAGAACACCAGCTCCCTTCTGGAAACCCTCCGGTGATTCCTCTGGTTCATTCTTACTTGTTTTATTGCCCTTTGCGTTCTTGCTGGGCCCTCTGTCAGCACCAAGACCTTGACCCTTGGGCCTCAGTACTGCATCAACTGGCTTGGTTACTCTAATTTGAAAAAAATTAAAATGTTGCATTTGTTTTAAACATATTAATAAATAAATTCAAGACCTTTCAAGTTGAGAACAAAATAATGATAAATCATCAAGCTTTCATTTAGCATTCTGGTTGAGTTTTAGTAGCTATGGGTGATTTTCATGTTTGCCATAGTGACAAGTCTATCTTATATGAAAGAGGACTTTAAAAGAAACATAATAGTGAAGAAAGCATTCAACAATCTTATTCCGTTAAGGAGATATCTAAGTTTACAATTTGGTATCATTGTGTAAAAACGACTGAAATCAGACAAGTTGTGATGTCAGAGCCTAAGATTTTTCAAAGTCTTTATGTTTTCTATCATATTTTGTCCTGCGATTTTGTGGCTTAAAAACCATGGATAAGTCAGAAGAGTAGTAACTAGAACAGTAAATACCGTTATGTTGGAACTTTCCACAGTAGACTTACCACACCAGTTTCTACACAGATAAGACAGCTTTAAATTTAAATATCTCCTTAACGGAATAAGACTTTTGAACGCTTTCTTCACCATTTTGTTTCTTCTGAAGTCCTTTTTTTATATAAGATGGACATGCTTTGACCACTGAACAAATCCTTTAAGTAAATTACAGGAAAGGTATCGTCCCATGAATACATTCAGAATTGAATGCCGCCATGCTGGTGATGTCACTCCCGGTTTTCAATTTTTGTTATTGATTGCAAGAAATGTGTGATGTCTTTGATGAAAAAAAA
Source organism: Chiridota heheva (assembly GCA_020152595.1). NCBI lineage: Eukaryota > Metazoa > Echinodermata > Holothuroidea > Apodida > Chiridotidae > Chiridota > Chiridota heheva. The sequence continues at coordinate 2,107,741 of JAIGNY010004509.1, forward strand.
AATATATATATATATATTTATTTATGTCCAGTCTAGCGGATGTGTGATCTGTAACATCACAGATTTCTCACAATCAATAGGAAAAATTGAAAATCGGACGTGACATTACCAGCAGGGCGGTGTTCACTTCTGAATGTATTTATGGGAAGATACCTTTGTTTAAAGGCATAGTTACAAGGTCAGACAGGAATAGTAGAGGGTGAAAGTAACAGTGAAACCAGAAAATCAAACGTTTTGAGGTTCCGATGCACAATATGGATTTTAAGTTTGAACTATTGTATAATAAATGTTATTCCACAATGGGTTTAAAGTTACAATGACAATTAAATCACACTCACAGTTCTCACAAGAACAGAATTCACAATTAATTAAATTCAACCATTTTTATGCTAACAAATAATTATCTCAAGAAAATGCTACAAAACAGACATGCGGTTGTTTAAATATGGCCATTGTAAGAATTTAAGAGCCTTGTCTACTCATTAATGTGCATGACATGGTACCTACTTTCTAAATCACATATCCATGGAACAGAAACCCTGGGAGTAGCCTGCTTTTTTTTTTAGGCATGTGAGTATATTTACAGTGAAAGAGAAAAATCCATGCAAGTCATCAAAAAAGAGGAATTACTGCAGTGTCCTCAACTTTTATGAATTTAAAGAGGAAATTTGTAAACAAAAAACTGTAATCAGTTTAAAAGAGCAAATTTCACGTCTGTTTGTAATGAACCTCCTGTGATTGGGAACTTGGCAGCTTAGGCTAACAAAGCCAGGCTAACAACGCCAGGCTAACAAAGCCAGGCTTACAACGCCAGGCTTACAACGCCAGGCTAACAACGCCAGGCTAACAACGCCAGGCTAACAACGCCAGGCTAAAAACGCCAGGCTAACAACGCCAGGCTAACAACGGCAGGCTAACAACGCCAGGCTAACAACGCCAGGCTAACAACGCCAGGCTAACAACGCCAGGCTAACAACGCCAGGCTAACAATGCCAAGCTAACAATGCCAAGCTCACAATGTAAATTTCAGAAATTAAACAAAAGTGGATGAATACCAGATTTTCACCTTTACTTTTTCAAGAAATGATCAGTGAAGTAGGGGTGAGGAACCCTACTGTCATTTCAACATCCTCATCTGATGGACAGTGAGCCATGGGTAGGAGGGATACATAAAGCAGGCTGATCTAGCCATGCAATTCAGGGTATATTCGTCCCAACCAACAGTTTCTGTTCACAATGACTTTAAGTCATTTTTTCAATATAGGCCTTTTATGTTGTTCTATATTATCATTTTATTTTGGGGTGGGGTAGGGTGACTTTACACTCCTAGACTACAAATATTGAAATATCTACTTTTTCATTTTGTTACCAATGCCTTCTTCTGCTTTCCAGCCCATACCTCTCAGCATGCCGAGTCCAAACTGTTCAATGGGCACCTTATCATAGTCTGCTTCTTGGGCCTGCAAAAGGGAACAAAGTAACAAAAAACACATTAAATGCCCTACCTGTCTTTACATTTTGTAAAATATCACACAGAGCAAACTTTTGCTCACATGATGGGGTAACCAATTCTGAGTGGGACAGTTCTGTCAATTTCTAGATAGTTTTTTTACAATTCAGTGATTCACTTTGAGCTGTTATGGCTTCTACTAAATCTTTCCAGCAAAAATATTAAATAGATAAAATCAAATTAAACAATTCTACAAATGGAAACCTATTTAGCTGATATCATCAGAAATTCATGATTTCTACAAAAATAGGTCTGAAAATTGAAAAAATCTTTGGAATGATCAGGTCTTAACTGACTTTTTATTAAGATTTTCATGATAGATTTTCAGGCAACATTATAATCCTGGACAAAAGTTTGATGCTCTTTTTTGCCTTTGCCTATTCCTGCCCTCCTTAATCCACCATTTCCCCCTCCTCACTATTGCCTCTCCCCCTTCTACTCTATCCCATTGCACCCCACATATATCCATGTATGTCTAAGGTTTCCTCCTCCTCACTCTTGCCTCTCCCCCTTCTTCTCTATCCCATTCCACCCCATATACATCCATGTACGTCTAAGGTTTCCTCCTCCTCACTCTTGCCTCTCCCCTTCTTCTCTATCCCATTCCACCCCATATACATCCATGTATGTCTAAGGTTTCCTCCTCCTCACTCTTGCCTCTCCCCCTTCTTCTCTATCCCATTCCACCCCATATACATCCATGTACTTCTAAGGTTTCCTCCTCCTCACTCTTGCCTCTTCCCCTTCTTCTCTATCCCATTCCACCCCATATACATCCATGTACTTCTAAGGTTTCCTCCTCCTCACTCTTGCCTCTCCCCCTTCTTCTCTATCCCATTCCACCCCATATACATCCATGTACTTCTAAGGTTTCCTCCTCCTCACTCTTGCCTCTTCCCCTTCTTCTCTATCCCATTCCACCCCATATACATCCATGTATGTCTAAGGTTTCCTCCTCCTCACTCTTGCCTCTCCCCCCTTCTTCTCTATTCCATTCTACCCCATATACATCCATGTACGTCTAAGGTACCTGCCTCTCCCCCTTCTTCTCTATCCCATTCCACCCCATATATATCCATGTACGTCTAAGGTTTCCCCCTCCTCACTCTTGCCTCTCCCCCTTCTTCTCTATCTCATTCCACCCCATATACATCCATGTACGTCTAAGGTTTCCTCCTCCTCACTCTTGCCTCTCCCCTTCTTCTCTATCCCATTCCACCCATATACATCCATGTACTTCTAAGGTTTCCTCCTCCTCACTCTTGCCTCTCCCCTTCTTCTCTATCCCATTCCACCCCATATACATCCATGTACTTCTAAGGTTTCTCCTCCTCACTCTTGCCTCTCCCCTTCTTCTCTATCCCATTCCACCCCATATATATCCATGTACGTCTAAGGTACCTTCCTCTCCCCTTCTTCTCTATCCCATTCCACCCCATATACATCCATGTACTTCTAAGGTTTCCTCCTCCTCACTCTTGCCTCTCCCCCTTCTTCTCTATCCCATTCCACCCCATATACATCCATGTACTTCTAAGATTTCCTCCTCCTCACTCTTGCCTCTCCCCCTTCTTCTCTATCCCATTCCACCCCATATACATCCATGTACTTCTAAGGTTTCCCCCTCCTCACTCTTGCCTCTCCCCTTCTTCTCTATCCCATTGCACCCCACATACATCCATGTACTTCTAAGGTTTCCTCCTCCTCACTCTTGCCTCTCCCCCTTCTTCTCTATCCCATTCCACCCCATATACATCCATGTACTTCTAAGGTTTCCTCCTCCTCACTCTTGCCTCTCCCCCTTCTTCTCTATCCCATTCCACCCCATATACATCCATGTACTTCTAAGGTTTCCTCCTCCTCACTCTTGCCTCTCCCCCTTCTTCGCTACCCCATTCCACCCCATATAAATCCATGTACGCCTAAGGTACCTTCCTCTCCCCCCTTCTTCTCTATCCCATTCCACCCCATATACATCCATGTACGCCTAAGGTACCTGCCTTCCCCCTTCTTCTCTATCCCATTGCACCCCACATATATCCATGTATGTCTAAGGTTTCCCCTCCTCACTCTTGCCTCTCCCCTTCTTCTCTATCCCATTCCACCCCATATATATCCATGTACGTCTAAGGTTTCCCCTCCTCACTCTTGCCTCTCCCCTTCTTCTCTATCCCATTCCACCCCATATACATCCATGTACTTCTAAGGTTTCCTCCTCCTCACTCTTGCCTCTCCCCTTCTTCTCTATCCCATTCCACCCCATATACATCCATGTACTTCTAAGATTTCCTCCTCCTCACTCTTGCCTCTCCCCTTCTTCTCTATCCCATTCCACCCCATATACATCCATGTACTTCTAAGGTTTCCCCTCCTCACTCTTTGCCTCTCCCCTTCTTCTCTATCCCATTGCACCCCACATACATCCATGTACTTCTAAGGTTTCCTCCTCCTCACTCTTGCCTCTCCCCTTCTTCTCTATCCCATTCCACCCCATATACATCCATGTACTTCTAAGGTTTCCTCCTCCTCACTCTTGCCTCTCCCCTTCTTCTCTATCCCATTCCACCCCATATACATCCATGTACTTCTAAGGTTTCCTCCTCCTCACTCTTGCCTCTCCCCCTTCTTCGCTATCCCATTCCACCCCATATAAATCCATGTACGCCTAAGGTACCTTCCTCTCCCCCTTCTTCTCTATCCCATTCCACCCCATATACATCCATGTACGTCTAAGGTACCTGCCTTCCCCCCTTCTTCTCTATCCCATTGCACCCCACATATATCCATGTATGTCTAAGGTTTCCCCTCCTCACTCTTGCCTCTCCCCCTTCTTCTCTATCCCATTCCACCCCATATATATCCATGTACGTCTAAGGTTTCCCCCTCCTCACTCTTGCCTCTCCCCCTTCTTCTCTATCCCATTCCACCCCATATACATCCATGTACTTCTAAGGTTTCCTCCTCCTCACTCTTGCCTCTCCCCTTCTTCTCTATCCCATTCCACCCCATATACATCCATGTACGTCTAAGATTTCCTCCTCCTCACTCTTGCCTCTCCCCTTCTTCTCTATCCCATTCCACCCCATATACATCCATGTATGTCTAAGGTTTCTCCTCCTCACTCTTGCCTCTCCCCTTCTTCTCTATCCCATTCCACCCCATATACATCCATGTACTTCTAAGGTTTCCTCCTCCTCACTCTTGCCTCTTCCCCTTCTTCTCTATCCCATTCCACCCCATATACATCCATGTACTTCTAAGGTTTCCTCCTCCTCACTCTTGCCTCTCCCCCTTCTTCTCTATCCCATTCCACCCCATATACATCCATGTACTTCTAAGGTTTCCTCCTCCTCACTCTTGCCTCTCCCCCTTCTTCTCTATCCCATTCCACCCCATATACATCCATGTACTTCTAAGGTTTCCTCCTCCTCACTCTTGCCTCTCCCCCTTCTTCTCTATCCCATTCCACCCCATATATATCCATGTACGTCTAAGGTACCTTCCTCTCCCCCTTCTTCTCTATCCCATTCCACCCCATATACATCCATGTACTTCTAAGGTTTCCTCCTCCTCACTCTTGCCTCCCCCCTTCTTCTCTATCCCATTCCACCCCATATACATCCATGTACTTCTAAGATTTCCTCCTCCTCACTCTTGCCTCTCCCCCTTCTTCTCTATCCCATTCCACCCCATATACATCCATGTACTTCTAAGGTTTCCCCCTCCTCACTCTTGCCTCTCCCCCTTCTTCTCTATCCCATTGCACCCCACATACATCCATGTACTTCTAAGGTTTCCTCCTCCTCACTCTTGCCTCTCCCCCTTCTTCTCTATCCCATTCCACCCCATATACATCCATGTACTTCTAAGGTTTCCTCCTCCTCACTCTTGCCTCTCCCCCCTTCTTCTCTATCCCATTCCACCCCATATACATCCATGTACTTCTAAGGTTTCCTCCTCCTCACTCTTGCCTCTCCCCCTTCTTCGCTATCCCATTCCACCCCATATAAATCCATGTACGCCTAAGGTACCTTCCTCTCCCCTTCTTCTCTATCCCATTCCACCCCATATACATCCATGTACGTCTAAGGTACCTGCCTTCCCCCTTCTTCTCTATCCCATTGCACCCCACATATATCCATGTATGTCTAAGGTTTCCCCTCCTCTCTTGCCTCTCCCCCTTCTTCTCTATCCCATTCCACCCCATATATATCCATGTCGTCTAAGGTTTCCCCCTCCTCACTCTTGCCTCTCCCCCTTCTTCTCTATCCCATTCCACCCCATATACATCCATGTACTTCTAAGGTTTCCTCCTCCTCACTCTTGCCTCTCCCCTTCTTCTCTATCCCATTCCACCCCATATATATCCATGTACGTCTAAGGTTTCCCCTCCTCACTCTTGCCTCTCCCCTTCTTCTCTATCCCATTCCACCCCATATACATCCATGTACGTCTAAGGTTTCCTCCTCCTCACTCTTGCCTCTCCCCCTTCTTCTCTATCCCATTCCACCCCATATACATCCATGTACGTTTCTAAGGTACCTGCCTTCCCCCTTCTTCTCTATCCCATTCCACCCCATACACATCCATGTACGTCTAAGGTACCTGCCTCTCCCCCTTCTTCTCTATCCCATTCTACCCCATATACATCCATGTACGTCTAAGGTACTTGCCTCTCCCCCTTCTTCTCTATCCCATTCTACCCCATATATATCCATGTACATCTAAGGTTTCCCCCTCCTCACTCTTGCCTCTCCCCCTTCCCATTCCACCCCATATATATCCATGTAAATCTAAGGTACCTTTCCATACCTCATCAGGCCTGATGGAGACATCCAGCTTCTCATCTGTCTCATAGCCTTCAGGAACTTTGTTTTTCATCAGAATGGGAATACTGAGACTTGCAAACTCATGTCCCCCACTCTCCCACGTTTCACTGTATTTAGCAGACTCTGAGAAGAAAACAGAGATAAACATTAAGAAATAAATAAGACTGAAGACAAAATATGGCACACAATGAAACTTTCATCTTAAAACTAGAACTGCTGGAAGGACAGCATGCTCCACTACTCAAAGCTGGCATAGCCACCTTCTTGAGGGACGTACTGTATACACAGTGCTGGGGCTAGTAGGGGCAGTTGATTTCAAATCACCTGGTCTTTAAAGGATGCACTTACCTTTTCCTGTGTTATAGATTTTCATAACATTTTACAAGAATACAAATATAGAGATATTTTAAGACAATACAAACATTATGATGACTACCTCAACCAGTAACTAACAAAAAGTATTCTTAATGACTGAATCACCTCTTTTAGTTCTATTCAATGAACCACCATTTTATTCTTTAAATGTTTGTTTAAAAAACTGCAAATCCAGTTATTTCTTTGTGTTTTTGAGTCTTCGCTGCATTTTAAGGTACACTCAGCCAAAAGATGAGGGCACGTTATTCTGGGGACAAAATCAAAATCAGCTGTATTTGTGTTCTTAGTAGGTCAGATCAGGCTGGCAAAGCCTGATTCACTAAGGACACAAACTGTCTGAAGAATCCCTCCAACAAGGTGCAGAGGAAGAAGAGAACAGAAAGACAGGCTTCCAGCCACCTCAGAATGGCATACATTAAGCCTCTATGATTTTAACTATCTCCAACTGTGACCTGCGATTATTTCTAATGACCCATTTCTGCTTTTCACCACTCCTTTTCAAATGCTTCTTAAATGCTGCCCTGAGACAATATTTTAAAGGTGTTTGGAAAGGTATGGATTTACATACACTAGATATATTCACCAAAAAGAACTTTAAATGCTAAACAGAATATTTATTAGATTATAACAAAAGCATATATTCCAATTCATGGCTCATCAAGTTATGACTCATGTCATGGCTCATCAAGCTATGACTCATGTCATGGCTCATCAAGTTATGACTCATTAAGTTTTGACTCATCAACTTATGACTAATCAAGTTATGACTCATCAAGTTATGACTTATCAAGTTATAACTCATCAATTTATGACTCATCAAGTTATGACTCATCAAGTTATGGTTATGGTTCATTAACTTATGACTCATCAAGTTATTATTCATCAAGTTAAGACTCATCAAGTTACGATTACAGCTCATTAAGTTAAAACTCATCAAGTTAGTTATAGCTCATCAAGTTATGACTCATCAAGTTACGGTTATAGCTTATCAAGTTATAACTCATCAAGTTACGGTTATAGCTCATCAAGTTATGACTCATCAAGTTATGACTCATCAAGCTATGACTTATCAAATTATGGCTCATCAAGTTATGATTATGGCTCATCAAGTTATGACTCATTAAGTTATTACTCATCAAGTTATGACTCATCAAGTTATGGTTATGGCTTATCAAGTTATGACTCATCAAGTTATTACTCATCAAGTTATGGTTATGGCTCATCAAGTTACGACTCATCAAGTTATTACTCATCAGGTTATGACTCATCAAGTTATGACTCATCAAGTTATGACTCATCAAGTTATGGTTATGGCTCATCAAGTTACGACTCATCAAGTTATTACTCATCAGGTTATGACTCATCAAGTTATGACTCATCAAGTTATGACTCATCAAGTTATGACTCATCAAGTTATGGCTCATCAAATTATGACTCATCAAGTTATGGCTCATCAAGTTATGACTCATCAAATTTTAAAGAATTTTGAATATAATCCAATGTTGTGATGGATGAAAGAAAGCTAGAAAAACAGCTTTAATGCAATTCTTTGAATTTTAGTCCTTATTATCAGTCACCACGAAAGATCGTCACCTTACATCAGCAATGTTCTGATTTTCCAAAATTGACAAATTGAACATCTCAAGGCCACCAAAAATCAGGCATCACTGCCCCCACACTTCATACATACAGTGTAAAAAAATAAATACACTGTACTTATGTTTAAGCGTAATACAGCATGTACACTATTTAAGAAAAATTGAGTGAGGGCACTGCGAGTAGCAGTGTCATAGATGTCGGGGCACAATATTGGCATGCTAGAAATCATCAGATTGTTTTACCCACTAAAATGATTGAAGGTACAACGGAGATTAAACATCTCTTGGTCATATCCAACTGCTCCCATTCAAAGAATGTTGATGGATGATTGAACAACAATAGGTTAACATATTAGAACATTTAAAGGTTTTCCCTTTGTGATGTCACAAACTTACATACAAATTTGCATTATTTATTATAATAAGGACTTAAAATTCAAAATTCTGACAAAGTTAGAGCATATTTAGAGCTTATAATCTTCCAATTAAGCTCAAGTTGTTACTACCTGTCCACAAATCTATAAAACCTAACAATCATCTAGCAATCAAATCATCATCATATATGCACCTTTGAGAATATCCTTAACAGCCTCTGCACAAGGCAGTTTGGTACTACACCATTTAAAAATAATCATTATCTAGTAATTAAATCATCATATCAGGCCTCCCAGTGACTCTTTTTTAAATAAAGGTTTTTTTAAAGGTTGGAAAAGTTGAAATAAAGGTTTTTAAAGGTTTTGGATTTAAATAAAAAGGTTTTTAAAGGTTAACTCATGGAATAAATTTTCATACAATGAGCATATTCTGGGGCAAAAGGCAGTTGGTGGCGCCAAAAGTCCATTACTTACGTGAAGTTGGAAATTTTATTTTGGTCCTGCTACTTTTTAAATGTGTGTTGAGAACAGATATGCTATTAAATGGATGTGTATACTTACCAATGAAGCTAAAATCTTGGCACTCGAATCATTTACCTTACTTAACTTTAAAAATAAAGGTTTTTAAAGGTTTTAAAGCTTATTTTGAAAGGAATAAAGGTTCAATTTGTCAATAAAGATTTGTAAAGGTTTTTAAAGGTTTACCAGGAGGCCTGTCATATATGCACCTTTGAGAATATCCTTAACAGCCTCTGTACAAGGCAGTTTGGTACTACACCATTTAAAAATAATCATCTAGCGATCAAATCATCACATACGCTCCTTTGAGAATTTCTTTAACAGTTTCTTCACAAGACAGTTTGGTACTACACCATTTGAAAATAATAATCATCTAGCCATCAATCATGTACCTTTGAGAATGTCAGTAACAGCCTCTTCACAAGGCAGTTTGGTACTACACACTTTAAAATTAATAATCATATAGCAATCAAATGATCATATACGCACCTTTAAGAATTTCTTTGACAGCCTCATCATCAAGGTGGTTTGTCTCCAAAGGTTTGGAATTTGATGACTCCTTTGCTGATTTTTGTTCAGTCCCGCCGGGGTCATCTACAATCTTTTTGCGATTCTTTGAAGTTCCTGCTGGTTCTGTTTTCCAAACATTTTGGTTTATTAGAGGTATAACAAGCGGTTTGTTTTCTTCTTTTGGTTGTGTACTGCAAAAAAAATGAAATATCAAAATCATTTTTCAAATTTAGCATCAAATAATGGTGATGATTTGATTATAACTATATTATCACACATAGTGGTATGGTAAAGTCATGAAAGGAATATTCTTGAGAATTTTTTTCTTCATATATATGATAGAGGACTATTTATGAAACAAACTGGTAAGAAAAAAAAACATTAATTATGTTTTTAAGTAGAAGATTTCACCAGTGTGTTGAAAAGTGACTGCTAAGTGCAGCTTTCATTGTGATGTCATAATTGCAGATGATGCAGATCCAAGACTATTTCTACGTATTTCTTGCCTTAATTGCCTCTTTCTAAATTAGTGGAAATATTTTGTGTTTAATTGTTGAGGTGGGGTACAACATACACCTTTGCCACAGCTACTCATGAACCACACACACTAAATGAATGACCACACACACGAAATGAATGACCACACACACTATATGAATGACTATACACACTAAATGAATGACCACACACTAAATGAATGACCACACACACTAAATGAATGACCACACATACTAAATGAATGACCACACACACTAAATGAATGACCACACACACTAAATAAATGACCACACACACTAAATGAATGACCACACACACTAAATGAATGACCACACACACTAAATGAATGACTACACACACTAAATGAATGACTACACACACTAAATTAATGACCACACACACTAAAGGAATGAACACACACTAAATGAATGACCACACACACTAAAGGAATGAACACACACTAAATGAATGACCACACACACTAAATGAATGACCACACATACTAAATGAATGACCACATACACTAAATGAATGACCACACACTAAATGAATGACCACATACACTAAATGAATGACCACACACACTAAATGAATGACAAATGATAAACAATATTCAAGACATGCATGAAAACATGCATGTAAACATGCATAAAAACATGCATGAAAACATGACATGAAAACACACATAAAAATTCACTGGAATGTTCCTTCAATTAAAACTATCAGCAAATCAAGCTAGACAAAGGTTTAAGAGGTAAAAACAAATATTACTGTACAGTATATGAAAAAAAAAGTGCATCAGCAAAATATAATAAAATGGCATGGGATGATTCATCCAAAACTGTACAGGTCTATGGCATCCCTTGCTGTATTTGGTTTAAAATCACCAAAATTTGAGAAAAAGATCCCAAATAAATACAAAAATAATTTCAAGAATTTGGGAGTGTTTTTAGAGCTGGTCTTGATATCAGTCATTCCTTCTCAAATCTAATTACACCTACTTACCTTTGTGGAGAGAGGAAAGACAACATTAACTAAATTGCTTAAAAATCCATTAACAATCATGAATATATTAAACAAAATCAGGTGTGAATATACAAATTGTTATTTTAATTCGTGATGTACGGATGGACAGACCTCTATTCATTCTTGTGCACATGTTTGATGGAAAAGTAGCTCATTTCGCCCAATCCTTGCTATAAATTTTCAGTCTTTTCACCTGCAAGAACATCCATTTTGGCGGGTATGATTTTGACACTATGCTGGAAGCAATTACGAAACCCACCACAGTGATTCAGTAATTTCACACATCAGTAACTACACTCCCAATCATCTATATGCAATCGTAAATATGCACACAATGGAACCTATTGTGAAGAGCCAGGTATTGTGGATTTGGTTACTGCAGGGCCAAGTCATGCATGTAATGTGGGGCTGAGGATTCATTTGGACTTTTAAAAGGATGTTTTCATCAGTGAGTTATAAACACTCTGGTGAGTTTGCATGCATTGGACTGAAAATTTAAAGCCAGGTTATTCATCATGTTTTCTGACAAATAGTTTTTGGACCTTTGCCATACCCCTGTTAACTTGGTGGAGATGATATACAGTGGCAGCGCCAGGATTTTGGCCATGGGGCAAGAGAGGGGCAATTGGTCTCATGGGGAGCAAAAACCTATCAATCAGCCAATGTCACTTTCCAAAATTTATGGGGGACAAGTAGGGAGGGAAAAACAATATTGTGGAGGAGAAATCCCCCCTTCCCCAGAAACATCATCACTGATGACATAACAATAGCAGGGATTGAAATAAAGTTAATCTAAAATTAGAGACATCTAAATGACAAGTCACAGGCTATGCATATGTCAAGAAACTGCACAACTTATGTTATTCTAAAATCTCAGTAGGGAGTTGGTAGAATACTAAAGCCCTCCCTTCGAGGACATCAAGCCTGCACATAATATCATGTATTTCATGAAATCTTTGAAACATGAAATTTAAGTACTCCCTGAGTTGTAAGTCCCTCCCCTCCCTAAATTGTGGAAATCATTGGCTCAATTTATTTGTAACATTTAACATTTGTGACATACTGATTGAGTATTATGGAGCTATTTACATACAAAAAGCATGACTTTTTTAGGTAAGTGGGAACCAGTGCAGGCTGTTACAGATAGAAGATACAGAAAAACTTCTTGACTGGGTTAAACTAAGAACCAATGGCACACTAGAGTTCTGGGAATATAGAGCCCCATAACAAACATATATCGCAGTGTCATTGCCCGGGCCCCCAAATCTCAATTTTTGCTTGGGCCCGTGGGGTTTACTCACCCTTCCCACCTTATTCTTCCACCACTGCTGGTCTACTATTTTGAGACTTCAGGTAAATGTTTATGTTTTTATTTTTAGATTAGCAACACATTACAATTGATTTGATTGTGTACTGATTGTGTACTGATTTGTACTGATTGTGTACTTTGATTGATTGCTGAACTCAAGAAGATGTCTATTTATGACCTTCAACCTCTATTAAAAATCTTGGATGTATGATATCTTACCATTAAAACAATAACTACTCATAATCTGAGAAACATCCAAGAATTAAATAAGGATACTTCATGTACCTAAATACACACAACAGTAGTTGCTTTGTGCATGTCATACTTCATGTACCTAAATACACACAACAGTAGTTGCTTTGTGCATGTCATACTTCATGTACCCAGATACAAAAAAGTGTAGTTGTTTTGTGCATGTCATACTTCATGTACCCAACATTAGTTGCTTTGTACATGTCATACGTCATGTCCTCAGATACACACAAGAGTAGTTGCTTTGTACATGTCATACTTCATGTCCTCAGATACACACAACAGTAGTTGCTTTGTGCATGTCATACTTCATGTACCCAGATACACACAAGAGTAGTTGCTTTGTGCATGTCATACTTCATGTACCCAGATACACACAACAGTAGTTGCTTTGTGCATGTCATACTTCATGTACCTAAATACACACAACAGTAGTTGCTTTGTGCATGTCATACTTCATGTACCTAAATACACACAACAGTAGTTGCTTTGTGCATGTCATACTTCATGTACCTAAATACACACAACAGTAGTTGCTTTGTGCATGTCATACTTCATGTACCTAAATACACACAACAGTAGTTGCTTTGTGCATGTCATACTTCATGTACCTAAATACACACAACAGTAGTTGCTTTGTGCATGTCATACTTCATGTACCTAAATACACACAACAGTAGTTGCTTTGTGCATGTCATACTTCATGTACCTAAATACACACAACAGTAGTTGCTTTGTGCATGTCATACTTCATGTCCTCAGATACACACAAGAGTAGTTGCTTTGTACATGTCATACTTCATGTCCTCAGATACACACAACAGTAGTTGCTTTGTGCATGTCATACTTCATGTACCCAGATACACACTACAGTAGTTGCTTTGTGCATGTCATACGTCATGTACCCAGATACACACAACAGTAGTTGCTTTGTGCATGTCATACTTCATGTACCCAGATACAAAAAAGTGTAGTTGTTTTGTGCATGTCATACTTCATGTACCCAACAGTAGTTGCTTTGTACATGTCATACGTCATGTCCTCAGATACACACAAGAGTAGTTGCTTTGTACATGTCATACTTCATGTCCTCAGATACACACAACAGTAGTTGCTTTGTGCATGTCATACTTCATGTACCCAGATACACACAAGAGTAGTTGCTTTGTGCATGTCATACTTCATGTACCCAGATACACACAACAGTAGTTGCTTTGTGCATGTCATACTTCATGTACCCAGATACAAAAAAGTGTAGTTGTTTTGTGCATGTTATACTTCATGTACCCTACAGTAGTTGCTTTGTACATGTCATACGTCATGTCCTCAGATACACACAAGAGTAGTTGCTTTGTGCATGTCATACTTCATGTACCCAGATACACACAACAGTAGTTGCTTTGTGCATGTCATACTTCATGTACCCAGATACACACAACAGTAGTTGCTTTGTGCATGTCATACTTCATGTCCTCAGATACACACAACAGTAGTTGCTTTGTGCATGTCATACTTCATGTCCCCAGATACACACAACAGTAGTTGCTTTGTGCATGTCATACGTCATGTCCTCAGATACACACAACAATAGTTGCTTTGTGCATGTCATACGTCATGTCCTCAGATACACACAAGAGTAGTTGCTTTGTGCATGTCATACGTCATGTACCCAGATACACACAACAGTAGTTGCTTTGTGCATGTCAAACTTCATGTACCCAGATACACACAACAGTAGTTGCTTTGTGCATGTCATACGTCATGTCCTCAGATACACACAACAGTAGTTGCTTTGTGCATGTCATACTTCATGTACCCAGATACACACAACAGTAGTTGCTTTGTGCATGTCATACTTCATGTCCTCAGATACACACAAGAGTAGTTGCTTTGTGCATGTCATACTTCATGTACCCAGATACACACAACAGTGGTTGCTTTGTGCATGCCATACTTCATGTCCTCAGATACACACAAGAGTAGTTGCTTTGTGCATGTCATACTTCATGTACCCAGATACACACAACAGTAGTTGCTTTGTGCATGTCATACTTCATGTACCAAGATACACACAAGAGTAGTTGCTTTGTGCATGTCATACTTCATGTACCCAGATACACACAACAGTAGTTGCTTTGTGCATGTCATACGTCATGTCCTCAGATACACACAACAATAGTTGCTTTTGTGCATGTCATACTTCATGTACCCAGATAAACACAACAGTAGTTGCTTTGTGCATGTCATACTTCATGTACCCAGATACACACAACAGTAGTTGCTTTGTGCATGTCATACTTCATGTACCCAGATACACACAAGAGTAGTTGCTTTTGTGCATGTCATACTTCATGTACCCAGATACACACAAGAGTAGTTGCTTTGTGCATGTCATACTTCATGTACCCAGATACACACAACAGTAGTTGCTTTGTGCATGTCATACTTCATGTACCCAGATACACACAACAGTAGTTGCTTTGTGCATGTCATACTTCATGTACCCAGATACACACAACAGTAGTTGCTTTGTGCATGTCATACTTCATGTCCTCAGATACACACAACAATAGTTGCTTTGTGCATGTCATACGTCATGTCCTCAGATACACACAACAGTAGTTGCTTTGTGCATGTCATACTTCATGTACCCAGATACACACAACAGTAGTTGCTTTGTGCATGTCATACTTCATGTACCCAGATACACATGACAGTAGTTGCTTTGTGCATGTCATACTTCATGTACCCAGATACACACAAGAGTAGTTGCTTTGTGCATGTCATACTTCATGTACCCAGATACACACAAGAGT
This sequence comes from Chiridota heheva, assembly GCA_020152595.1. NCBI lineage: Eukaryota > Metazoa > Echinodermata > Holothuroidea > Apodida > Chiridotidae > Chiridota > Chiridota heheva. The sequence continues at coordinate 2,123,357 of JAIGNY010004509.1, forward strand.
AGTTGCTTTGTGCATGTCATACTTCATGTACCCAGATACACATGACAGTAGTTGCTTTGTGCATGTTATACTTTTTTTTTCCAGATTCCAACTAAAATACTTCTTTTCAGAGGACATATTTCCGAAGAAAAAAATCTTTAGCAATTTCTGTCCACTTCCTTTGTCATCTTAAAAATCCTAACTTGAACTTTTTATAAATTTTCAACTTCAGTTGTTGATTCTATGAGGAAAATTCACATTTGCCCTACAGTATATACATACACCTTTGCCACCACCAACTTAAACTTTCAAATTTTCACCTTCCACAAAACAAAAACTAATTTAAGTCCAAAAATATGAATAAATACCAGAACACCAATGATGTTGAAGCTCAACTTTATCACAAAAATGTTCAAAAGGGTAGTAAAGATGATGAAGATGAAATGGGAGTTGCCATTTTCAAGTCTAGTTTTGCACACAAAAAAAGATATTCATGGTCTACCATAATTTAATAGTAGAGGCAATCTATTCTTTGCAATATTTCCATTGATTATACTCTAACATTGTACATCCTTTCTTTCAATTAGTTTGTCTGAAAATGTGCCAATCATATGGCGCATATGATTGGTGCATGACCAATCAAAGGTCAGTTCCAAGGTTAAAGTAAAGGTTTAATGATCAATCATTTACTTATGTTGCCTACTTGAAATCTGACAATGGATTCTTTATCCCTATCTTATTATCTTTAAAATGACACCTTTTCCATCAACATTGGACCGCCACTTTATAAGTTACGGGTCTTTACATGTTTTGTGGGCCTGGCCAATTTTTATGATTTTCCGCAATATTTGATGGTCTGTAACTTTTGATCTGTAGGTCGATTTCACTCAAAATTGACAATTGGCTTTTTTCGATGATAAACATATACCAATAAACATATACCAATAAACATTACCAATAAACATATACTAATAAACATTACCAATAAACATTACCAATAAACATATACCAATAAACATATACCAATTTTGAACAAATTCTGAGATGGTGGTTTATATTTTCAATTTTTTGGGGTGATTTGACACGGAATGACCCAAAAGGAAAAACCTGTGGGATTGGGGGATTGTCCCTGGATTTGCAGAGAGTATTCTTCATCCTCCTCGCAACACTTTTTAATAGAAAACAATATTTTAAACTTTTATACTAACAATACTTGTTTTACTATTAAAGTGGCAATTTTCTTACTTTTGTTGGCTAAAAGCAGTTTACTTTCCTTAAGATAGGATAAATTTCATAGAAATCCAGGGCCGAGGAAAAAGAGGGGAGGGGGGGGGCACTTTCATATGTATATATACCCATAGAAATCCAGGGCCGAGGAAAAAGAGGGGGGGTGGGGCACTTCCATATGTGAGGTATATATACATGTGCCTTTGCCAGTTGCCTTTTTCCAACAACAACAACAACAACAACAAATCCAATCTCTCATGCTGCTGGTTTAAAACAAAATTTGCATGTTTTCGTACTGCAGGTATCAAAACTCACTTATTTTCATACTGCAGGTCTCAAAAATCATTTATTTTCATACTGCAGGTATCAAAATCATAAACTGTCATACTATTGTTACCAAAAAATATATCTCATACTGCAGTCCAATTTTGAATTTCTGGGCGGCACATACCTACCACTTTAGTATGTAAGTTCCCCTCTCCCCCGGGCCCAGGGACTTTCCCAATGGAATTCAAGAAGTACACCTCAGGCCCTCCAGCAATATTTTATATAAATAAAAAAAATTTCATCATTCATAAGATATCTCTTACTAAGGGTGCATCTTTATTTTTGTTGTTAGATTTCCTTAAATGAAGGATTATCCCATACTTTTTTTTTTTTGGTGGGGAGGGGGAGGGGGAATGTCTCCTTTCTCTAATTTACCAGCAGAAAGAAGCTTAAGTCCCCCACTTTTTCAGAAATTACTGTTCTTAATTTGAAATTTCAACATAAAAAGCAACAAAGTTTCATAAATCAAAATATTTTTTTGTCATTTGCTATACTTTAGATTGAAGAAACTCCAGAGCTGCAAAATTTCTTTTTAAAGAACTAGTTCAGTGGTCAGGCATGTCCATCTTATATGAAAGAAAACTTCAAAAAAAAAAAAAAAAAAAACTGAAGAAAGCAGTCAAAAATCTTATTCCATTAAGGAGATATTCAAGTTTAAAGTGGTATCATTTCTGTAAAAAACGAATGAAATTAGACTAATTGTGAATATCACAGCCTCAGATTCCTCATAATCTTTCTGGATTTTACAGAAAGTTTATCTAATTTTTTCACTTTTAAAATCATTTTTCTACAAACTTTCTTCAGTGGTATATTATGAATACCCTTCCTAGATTCAGTTTTACTACTTTTTGACATATCCCATAGTTTTTAAGCCACAAAATCATAGGAAAAAATGTAATAGATTACATACAGACTTTGGGGAATCTGAGGCTATGACATCACAAGTAGTCTGATTTCAGTCGTTTCTACAGAAATGATACTAAACTTTAAACTTGAATATCTCCCAAATGGAATCATTTTTTGAATGCTTTCTTTACCATTTTGTCTCTTTTGAAGTCCTCTTTCATACAAGATAAACTTGCTTGACCACTGAACTAATCCTTTAAAAGTTTGCAAATTTAATTACATTGCAACAATGAAGACATTCCAACTCCCTTCCCTGGTTAGGCAAAGATAACTGCCAAGGGTAATTACAGGGATAGTTTTCCATGCTGTCCACCAACAGAGGATATTGTGCACTGAAGTGGTACCTCCTTAGGGTCTTATCATTTGAAATAGTCAGCTGTAGGCAATTATTTACACATCACCACATATTTTCCAGATTTACTAGCTGTATTCATTTATGTTTTTATTCATGCAAAAAATTCATCTCACCATGTTTTTCATTACTGTACTTCCCTTCCCTTTCCAATTAAGAAATTTTCACCTCCAAATAGTCACATAATTAGCCCATCACATAGCTTGACACTTGCTTAATTACCCACATTAATTAATAATCAGGAAAGTCTCTAGCTGATACCAAACCATCATCCTCAGCTTACTTTAGAAAAACAGTGTGAAGAATCTTTCAAGGTACAGACACTTTCAAAACAACCAAAATTTAAATCAAGAACTGAGTATTGCACATGTTGCCATAGATACCACCAACAAAGGACAAAGAGCTGCCGATTTGGTACAAAGACTTCACAGAAGTAGGTAAAGGAGTTCTGTGATGAAGTTTGTACTGTTGAGAACATTGTGAGGTATTAATTGATTGTGAATGTGTGTGCCCACTGTAGCATGATTTTAAGCACAGAAAGGACTTAATGATGTTGATCATCTTTGTCAAAATTGAGGATGATCTTGTTTTCAGTTTGTAGGTGTATGTGGAGTCATTGTACACTGTAGCAGGATACAAATTTAAACTGATTAGAACTGGACCAAGAGGAGATTGTGATAATCCTGAAAAAATGTGAGCTAAGAGGAGAATAAGAAAGACAAAGTTTTACACTTGAAGCTGGAACAAGTAGAAATTTTGGAATATTTTAAATTAAAATGTGAACAAAGGTTATCACAAAAGAACTGAAAATGGTAGAAATCTGAAAAAATATCAACAATTCTATGTAAACAACTTACATAATGTAAAAAAAGTTTTACTCATAAGTGGAAGAAGTACAAATTGTGGAAATATGTTTATGTGAAAGAAGTATATGACGAAGAACTGGAAAGGCACAAATCAGGTGATTCTATTCTGCACTGAACAAAGTGGAAATTATGAAGAAAAAAACCAGAAACAAAATGTTAACAAACTTTTACACTTAAAACTGGAAAAAGTAGAAAAGACAGAACATCATTAAATAAAAATGTGAGCGAAGTTTACCACTTAGAAGCAGAAATCACCGACACTTATTATTTAATCACTGACATATATTTTGACCTGGACAATTTGGACGTCATGAAAAAGTTAAACCTAAAAATATTGTAAACAAAAATTAAGTTTTCACTCAAGATAAGGAGAATTTGTATCAAATGGAGACTTCAACACTGTATATTGACCACGAAGAAAAAATGGATGAAATCGAACGGCCAATTGGTGTAACGAATCTATTGATTGCGTGCCAGAGGAGGGATTTACCAGCTGTGACCTCTCTCCTATCTCAAAATGTCACCGTTAATACTACGGATCCAGCGGGCAAAACTGTACTTCATCACGCCTGCTCACCAATATGGGCATACCACATGAATGACCATTTGCCAATCATAAAGATACTATTACAATCTGGAGCGGCTTCAACGCCTGATCGTTTTGGTTTGACCCCAATAAAAGAAGCGGGGTTGTGGGGTCATTCTGACATCGTTAATTTTTTCTTGGAAGATTCTTCAATACCTACTCTTGATAAGATTGATGCGCTAGAACTTCTGGGTGCTAATCGACAGAAATATGCATCACGTATATCGATCGAAAGTCGAAGAGAAATATGGCTTCAGTCTCTGTCCATGAGAGGAAAAGAATTTCCGAAAGAAGATTTCAACTGCTTGAGAGCATTTGGTCTTCCTGATGAGTTCAAAACAGAACAAGACATCTACGAGTTACAAGATGATTCTCAACAATTTGACTTACAAAGTATTCAAGTGTATTGTAGAGTTCTTGGTTTTACACATCTGAGGACAGCCAATGAGATCATACGTGAGGTGACAAAAGAGAATTCGAAATTCAGTTTGCGGAAAAGACTAGCTTTGACCTCACATCTATTGTCCTTTAAAGAAGATTTGCTGAGGAATCTGGATTTTGTTAATTTCAGAAAAGGAAGAGAGGACATGCTAAACATCAGAGATCTAATATTTTTCTTTATGAAGCATTCTAAGGGTATGAAAATTAAGCATCTTCTTCAGCTGTATGATTTGGTAGCATTATATCTACATAAACAATCACAAAATATAGTAGTTGATGATTCATATGACGATGTGCAGAAGTTTCCAAGCCGCAACATTAATACCAAAACTCTGATGGAATTATCGTTTTCTTTTATGAGTTGGATACAGGCCTCAGTTTTCAAAACAATGAGCAGAAATGAAAATAAAGCAAGATTCCGAAATATCACGATCACGATGTTATGTATGCAAAACAGAAAAGGTCAAGAATGGTCTCTCATGCATAAGCTCACTCGGTCCTTCATAAAATGCAAATATGCGGAGGAGGGTCTGGAGTACATCCTCCAATGTGGAGCCGATCCAAATGAAACAGACCGATTCGGGAACACCCTTCTTCATACGATTGAGAAGATGGCACGCGATGAGCTTGATAAAGACAGGCTCCCAATTTATACCAAGCTGGCCGTCGTCCTTCTGAAGTATGGTATACACCATGATTCAAGGAATAAACGCAACGAGGTTGTCAACATCAAGAAACTTGTTCCAGAGGTTGATTTGATGCAGTATACGACGCTGCAATGTCTGGCATGCAGAACGATCAAACAACACGAACTCAAATATAATATTCTTCCAAACTTATTACAAGCCGCAGTTGATCGACACTAAATTCAAGGAACTCTACAGTAACACTTCCTGTGGCTTGACGTTGAATATCTTTCAAGGTTAAAGGGATGTATAAAGATGATACTAGCATAAAGGGATGTATAGATATGATGCTAGCATTAAGGGATGTACAGAAATGATACTAGCAAAATTGCTATTAACAAACCCATGAGAATAACAAAAATTTGCATACAAATTATATAATAATAAACAATAATAATGATAACAAGAATAATAATAATAAAAGCAGAGGCATTTGCCTACCAAAAGTGGAGGGGCAAAGTAGAAGGTGGGGGGAGGGGATCACAAAATCACACAAAAGATATAATAATTACCAAACAACAGATATAAATTTGGGGGAAAAGTGAGGTTGGGGGCGAGACAAGTTTCCCTCTTGCTCCCCCAAATCTTGTCTATGTTCAAAAGGTCACTCTTGAGGAACAAAACATGCAATGAATGTTTGAAATCCCATTTTCTATACCTCCAAGTCATGTTTTTTATATATATATAAATATATATATATACATATATATATACATATATATATATATATATATATATATATATATATATATATATATATATACATATATATACATATATATATATATATATATATATATATATATATATATATATATATATATATATATATATGATATACATGTTAAATATTATAAAAAATCAAATCAATTGCTTATTTACAGTATCAAATCAATTATTTACTAAGCTTGGGCGATATATCGATATTTCAATATATTTCAATATTGACCCATATCGATATGGCCAATATTGAGTTCAAGGGTCATATTGATATATCGTTAAAAAAATTTCAATGATAATACACAATACATGAACTATTAGAAAGCTAAACATGACTATCAAACATCCAAGTATTTTTCATTAAATAGCCACAAAAAGTTAATAAATTTCTTTTATATCAAAGTTTCAGGCAGTCAGTTATAATAAAACTGTATTAAAACATCAATTAATCCAATTACCCCAAAATACTTCCATATACAAAAAACAACTTGACTCACGGAGTACAGAGGCATTGCGCAATACTTTAAATTTATACTTGATGTTCAAAAAGCAAAAATCATAAGATGTTGAATCCACAAACATTGTGTTAAGTTTCCCTAAAAGGAATACTGAATTTGAATAATTCACTGACAAATCACTGACAAAATAATGAGTTTTCTCATTATTTTGTTCGTTCAGAAAATCTAAAAGTGACAGACTGATCTTGCCAGATACTGTACACTACACATGCAGTAACTACACAGTATCACAACTCTATACAGTATACTATGTACACACATCTACCACTGTTTTTTCTCAGTGACAACACTCGTGCGATGATTGAAGTAGACTAGAAATTGGATATTATGTGTTATACATGGACCTCTGAATGTCAAGAAGTCCATAAAATGCTACCAAAATAATTCCTTTTGAGTAGAACATTCATGAGAAGTAAGTGAGATAAAATTTAAAGAAGAATTAGAGCCGATTTTTGTAAGGCATACAGTGTAGGACCTAATACTAGTACCACAACATTATTTTTTTTTGAGAATATGCTGAGGCCTAAACTTTTTTAATGTTTCTGTGCTTGATCTTTTGAGATAGAAACCATGTAAAGAACATTTTTAAGCATTGTGGGTGTTTATTTAAGGATTTTGTACATATTTTGCAGTGATTTCTGTTAATTTTTACAAAAAGATTTACTTTGACTTTTTTTGAGCCGAGATGAGATAACCTTGCACATATTGGTACATATGACTTACGTATGACGTCATATAATTTGCAAAACGATATTTCGATAATATCGATATTTTTCTGACGATATATCGATATTGCATAATGCTCAATATCGCCCAAGCTTATTATTTACAGTATCATTCAATTATTGCTTATTTACAGTAGTGGGGGATTAACTTAACTTTCACTACCAAATTCTCCTAAGAAAGCTCATTTTGAAAATGACCGCAATTGTTTCTTTTGTTATATCTTTAAGACTAACTTACAAAGTTATGAAAAAGTGTATTTCCTTTATTGACCTACTTTTTACCCAAATCCAAAACAACTCTTTAGCTACAGGGACCAACTTTATTGCCCTCAAATTGATTTTTCTGTATATATTAGGAGGGGGCAAAATGGAGAATCACACCCTATCTGAACCCCCATCCATAAACTACTTCACTTGCTCTTTCTTTCCTTTTGTTTCTTCACCATTTTGTATCTATTGCAATCCTCTTTCATATAACTTATTTTGAACTAATCCTATCAGGAAAGATACACCCATAACAATCACAAAGCAATTATCAAACATTTGATCAGTCCTAACGGAAAATAGTAATATGGTAGGTAACACTTATAAGAGTTTAAGAATTGCTCAAAAAAGAATGCTCTTTGTGATAGAAAACAATCAACAAAATTTGTAGTTGTGTTGATATACAACACAGTACATGTAGCTTTAAACCTGATCTAATTGAAAAAATAAACAAATATCATTTATCACATCCAACACCCTTTAGTATAGTATGTGTCCTAAAATGTACTGCATACTTTGCAATTCCACCGTGACAGCTAGGACATTTGATAAAATGTTCTTTTAACATCCTTCAAGAAAAATTAGAATAGAAGAGTCATTGACTATCATAATCCATAAATGAAAGTTGATGAGTACTATCTACAGTATGAAGGTTCATGAGTACTATCTACAGTATGAAGGTTCATGAGTACTATCTACAGTATGAAGGTTCATGACTACTATCTACAGTATGAAGGTTCATGAGTACTATCTACAGTATGACCAAATATTCATAAAACTACTACATTGAGCTTACAAGTAATCCACAAAAAAACATTCATGTGACAGGGACAAAAACAAAAAAATATTTTAAAACTCTTTTTAAATTGTATATTTGACCTTTGGACCTTGACCTTGTCAAGCTGACAAAATTGTTTAATTTGTATAAAATTGACATATCTGACATAGTTTTGATACTTTTTGGAGATAAATAAACTGTATTCCATGTTTGATATACTGTGTTCACACTTGAGTTTGACTTCACGACCAGACCCACTGCAGGCAATCAGATCCATGGATGAGATACTCAAAGACATACATGTGTACCAGAGTTGTAACCAAGTCATATTTTGCAAGTCACGTCATTTGTTGGTGTGTCAAGTCAAGCCGGTCACAAGTCATTTGTTTGCAAGTCAAGAACAGGGTTAGGAACTGGAAGGAGGGGGATGGGGAAGGGGGTGCATTGGGAGCTCGTGTGCCCCACTTTTCCAAAAAATGAAAATTTTTAGTTCCATGTTAGATGTTTATCGTAATATTTTTTTTTCTGTATCCGTATTCTGATAATAGATTAATTTTGTTTGGACTGACGAATCCGTTATGAAATTGTTTGTTTATGTAGCGTGTAGTCGAAATTCATCTACACTTCTTTAAGAAGCCAATGCAGTAGCGTCAACATTATAAAGTATATAGCATTTTCTGACTGTGTATAGCAGACATGTAGTGGCTATAGCATATACAACAGTCAAATGTTATCTGACTAATCTCACATAAGCTCAAAAACCCTTAAAGGGATGTAGAGCTAAAAATTATGGAAAAGAATAGTTGGAGTCGATCAAATTTCTCACCAAACAGGAAGTAAACATCAATACAGTTACCTCCACTAATGAGACTTATTTAATCACGGCATGTGGGAAAGAGGAATGTTGCTTATCTGTTATCAAGAGGAGCAGATGCAGGATGTGCATGGCAATACTGCTCTTCATTTTGCTTGCTCAACTGACTGTTTCCATGGAAACCATTTGACCATCATAAAGCAACTATTACAATATTTTGCAGAAATGCGCATTAATAATGATGGCATTAATAATGGCTGGATTGTGTTGGCAATCTGAGGTTGTTGATTTCTTATTAAATATATCAACTATATCGCAAAGTGAGAAAATACAGGCACGAGAACTGTTACCCGGGAGTCTCACCAAGTCACAATTGTTACCCGGGAGTCTCTCCAAGTCACAATTGTTACCCGGGAGTCTCTCCAAGTCACAATTTTTCAGGGTAAGAGAGACAAGTCCATGGGGCCTGAACTAACATGTCGCTTTCAGATTTTGTTTTACAATATGATTGACTGCATGCACAACTGTACATGCATAGGTATGTGATTATACGAAGCTCACAGCTATAATTTAATTACTGTAATTAAATAAAAGGCACGTTATAGCCTTTTTGAACATACTAACTTGGGAAATGCTCTTCCCCTGCATTCCTTTTTAATGCCCCCCCCCCCCAGTGGTGAGTTTTTGACCCTAGGAAAATACCCTATGAAATTAATGTATTAAAATAATAAATAATAAATTCATCAAATACTGTGCTTTGTTTTTTTGTACCTCCGCCAACGAAGTTGGACACAGCTTATGTTTTCGCCTATGTTTGTTTGTTTGTCTGTTCGTTTGTTTGTTTGTCTGTCATCAATATATCTCAAGAAGTAATGATTGGATTTACCTCCGCCAACAAAGTTGGACGCAGCTTATGATTTCGCCTGTGTTTGTTTTGTGTTTGTTTGCTTGTTTGTTTGTCTGTCATCAAGATATCTCAGGAACTATGCTTGGCGGTACCACAAAAATTCGGTACAGGTACTTTCGTTAAGACAGTACCAGTTCTATTTATAGTACCGGTTCTTCTTATGTGCGTAAAATTATCACTGTGTGCTTGCTAGTATCACACTAACAAGTAACATTATAGAAACATGTATACAGTACTAATAATCCAACTGATAACATTATAAATGATCGCGAGGAAAATAATTCCCCCGCACATGTTCATAGAGGAGCGGCGGGATGTATCGGAGGGAAATATTTATTATTACCTCCTCTATCGAGATTGACCAAACCTGTTGTCTTTCCCGGTATTTTAAAAGCAAATTAAGTGAAAAAATGTCAAAAAATCATGTGTTTTGTCTTCTTTTCTTAATAATTTATACTAAAAACAACTTATTCTAACAAAATTAAAGTAAATTTCAGCATTTGGCAAGCACACATGAAGATATTAATCACTTGGTCATTAATGAAGTAACTTTAAACTCACGATACTCACGTCCGAGGCCCAATGATTTACATGGCATGAAGTACCTTTCAAAACACTTTTAAAATACCTCCAATCAACAATAATTGGTAAAAATGGAGTTTCATCTTCATTTTGTTACGACAAAATTGTCTCAAAAATGGCTGCAAGGGCTGTGTAGAACAGCAAGTTTAAGTTTTAAAATTTCCTCCATCAAAAAAACATGGCGAATTTTGCAAGTTCTGAACATGTGCACACGACTGGTTGCATGGCCTTAATAATGCAATGTACAACACAACGTTATGTATCATCGTGATGTACACTGTATGTACCAGTCATATTGTTAGAACAGTGTGTAAGCTGGGCCATGTATGGTAAAAAACGGGCGTGACTGAATTTACACTCAAATAGTTTCATTGAGAAAAACTTTTGTTGTGACAGGTTGCCAGATTGCAGAATAATGGACCGACTTGGGCAATACGTAATTTGTAGGCCCAGGGTACGGTCTGAGCTAGCAGCAGGTGGGTATTCCCAATTTCTTTCAACATATATGGATTACTGGTAATAGTTTGATTATGTGTGTGTGAGATTGTTAGCAGCTTTGGGAATAATTACGGAGGGTTTTTATCAGTGGTGCATTGATAAATAGATTAACTACAAGCCTCTTGCGAGGTAAATATAATGTGATTTACATGACTTGGGTATTGAAAATGATGTTTTGGGTTAATAGTATTTATATCCTAGAGATGCCAACACAATTTTTCGGCAGTACTAGTGAGTAGTAACATACTTTTTGACTTCCGCTATTTGCGAGTACCGGTACTTACATGAGTACCAGAAATTACATGAGTACCGGTACTTACATGAGTACCGGTACTTACATGAGTACCAGAACTTACATCAGTATCGGTATAATGGCCAAGCCTATCAAAAGCTGATGATTTGATTTGGAATAAATTTGGTGTGTGGTTTTGCTACTGCTTATGGAAGAAGTGAATATAATTTGAGACATATTGGAACAGGGAAAGGATGGAGGAAGGGGAGGGGGCATGTTTTGCATCTGTTTGTTTGTCTGTCATCAAGATATCTCCAGGACTGATAATTGGATTTTGATTAAATTTGGTGTGTGGTTTTGCTACTGTTTCATGAAGAAGTAATTAAAATTTGGGAGTCAGTGGAACAGAAGAAGAGCAGCAATTGAGGGGTAGGGATGTTTTAGGATGAGATCTGTCAAGACTAAGTTGTCAAGACTAAGTTTAAACTTTCCAATTATTATTATTATTATTATATACCGTATATTTTAAGTGCTCATTACAGAACAAAATATGCCAGCTCACAAGCACTTCACAATGGAAAACAAAATATAACATACTTATACATAAACTTATTCTTGTACTTATAAATAAACTTATTCTTGCACTTATGAATAAATTTATACTTATACAAAAAACATATACTTATAACAACAAAAACAGGCAAAAACAGGCACTAAAAACAAAAACAAAAAAACCATCACTAATGAAAATATTGAGTGTATAAGTGAGTTCCAATGGAATGTGCTGAACGATAACTTTGCAGTCTGAATGAAGATCCAAACAATTTATTTTTTGGACTCACAGAGACTTATCAAGTGTTCTCTGGAATCAATGAAAATAAAACAATTGGTTTCTGCCACGAATGGAACATGATGGAATGTGAATCCTGGCTGAATAGAGCTCAAACAATGCTTCACTTGGATAAAACTGAAAACAATGGTGTATGGCCTTGAAAGAAATCCAGTCAGAAGATAATCTTTAAGTGTTCAGATTGCAAATGTTCACTACAGATTAAAACTTGGAGATGAATCTTGGTGGGCGTGAAATTTCTGAGGTAGATTATATTTGTATTTTTTTTTTCATTCATTGTTCAGCCTATTACATACAAATATAAGTACATTGATTTAACAATTTCTGATCAAAGAAAATAAATAGTAATGTTTTAAAAGAAAAAACATGAACATAGACACAAAATAGATGCTCATACCAAAAACAAGTAATCAAAAACAAATGGATAGTCAAAAACAAAGGATTAATGGGATCGTTGAACAATAAAGTAATTATCTATTTATATAACATAATAATTATGCTAAGTATTCTTTGCGATTTTGAAGAGCTTTGTACATGAACCTGGCTAAATTTACACTTAAAAGATTTGCTTGTAATTCTTCGAAGTGTTTTAAATGAAGAGGTATGGGGATCAAATGAACTCTAAAATTATTCTAGGCATGTTGGAATTGCAACGGGCAGAGGTATGCACTCTAGAGAGTGCTAATATTCTAGTTATTAATGTCTTTGTAAGAGTTGAGCACCTTACTTGTAGTTACTACTGTATACCGGCAATATAAAAACAACATTTTGCTAATTTGGATGAATATTGATCCACTAGTAAAGGAACACATTGTATAGACTAAGGCTGCTTAATCTAATGCCCTCAATGACATGCGCAACACCCTGTCAGAAATTTCACCTCAGCCCCCTCATTTTGTTTGGCCCATTACGCCACTGCTAGTGCTCCAGGATCCTTGGAATGACACACTATGTTACAACAGCAAAACTTATCAGAGCACTGACTGGCAACAGTTCACCAACTGGCATGAAGAATTGTATAAACTTACTTTATTATTTGATGAAAATTAAAACAAAAGCATTGCAAGCTTCTAAATATGATTTTGTCAATATCCCCCTCTATCAACTTACAAGTTGACAAATTATTTCATGGAGATCAGATATAAATACTGATACATTGCTATTGTGCCACGATTTTATATTGAACCAACATCTATTTTGAGGATACAAATTCTAACCTTACAAATGTTCTCAAATTCTTATCCTGGATCATGAGTCCGATTTATCATGTCATGAATATTCAAAAAGCGAAGAAGTTTCGAAAAATCATGCAACAAAATAACAAGACTTCCTTACTTCCCAAGTTTCTCATGCTACAGCCCGAGCTTAACATTGACCGATCTAAAACCTTGGGTCATCTGTGATCCCAACGAAAGGGATGAGCTTGGAAATAATTCCTTGCACATCATTCTACAACAGTGGGGCACAAGTACTTCTCAAGAAATACTAGCTTTTTGTGCACAAATTTGTACTTATCCTTCTTGAGTCTGGAGCACACCACGATACAAGGAACGACTGAGGGGAACTGCTGGTTATGAAAGTGTTTCTACCGAATGTTAACATGTTGAGGTATACTACCATCCAGAGTGGGGTGTGTAGGGTTATCAGAGACCATGGTATACCAGAAAGAATCCTGCCAAAATTACTGCAAAATCTTATAGAACATTAAACTGTTTCCCAATATGTTGCCTATTATATTTTATTTCAGATAGATGTAAAAAGACCCAATTTGAACTAGAAAGATTTCCCGGTGTGGTCTGACAATGGTTTTAGTCTGAAATGAAGTGAAGCATGGGTTCCCTTTCCAGGAATGGTCCAACAAGGGTCAAGTAGTACTGTACAGTCACCAAGGGTTAAGTAGTACTGTACAGTCACATCAAATATTGAGGACTGTCTTAAAATATTTCTTAAGACATTTTTCATCTTAATAAAGGCCTGGAAGGATCAATTTCTAACGTGGGAGAGGACGGGACTGTACTTTTGCTTACAAAATTAACAATTGTAGTTTGGAAGTTTGAAATCAGATAACGTTTTTGTTGGATAAAAGGGGTAAAGTGCCAAGGAGGAAGGATGGGGGATGCCCAAAGAACTAAAAAAAAGTCTAAAGCTCAAATCATGAAAAAGTATGACACATGTAGACATATATTTTGTGTATTGTTTTGTTTAAATAAGTACATATTCTATTTGTATTTATCAGATGATGAGCCAATATTAAATAATAAAGGACAGTTAAGTTCTTTATGACAAGATGAAGGTCATGTGTTCATAGAATATGATTATGTTATGGCTGATCATGTTATGGCTGATCATGTTATGGCTGATCATGTTATGGCTGATCATGTTATGGCTGATCATGTTATGGCTGATCATGTTATGGCTGATCATGTTATGGCTGATCATGTTATGGCTGATCATGTTATGGCTGATCATGTTATGGCTGATCATGTTATGGCTGATCATGTTAGGGCTGATCATGTTAGGGCTGATCATGTTAGGGCTGATCATGTTAGGGCTGATCATGTTATGGCTGATCATTTTATGGCTGATCATTTTATGGCTGATCATGTTATGGCTGATCATGTTATGGCTGATCATGTTATGGATGATCATGTTTGGATGTACTTTTGCTGAAACTAAAGAAATAGAACTTCAAAAATTGTTTGTGCTTAATGATATAGTTTTTGCGTAATAAACCATAAGGTAATTATCTGCCCTACAGCTGTTGCAATAACCTTGTCAGCAGTAAAAATAGAGTTCATATAGAAATTTTGCTACATGAATGAATCAGTTTTTATTCATCTTTTATGATTTATTCTTTGAATAAGTAAAGATCTATTCTTAGATCCAACATTTAGCTGTAATACTCTAAAACTCTATTGAAAACACACCTTGCACAAGTTTGGTGAACCAAATTTTGTTCCCATAAGACCTTTTTCAGCTTCTTGAATTTTTTTTCTTCTTCAAATCAATGACAACAAAAATTGGATTTAGATAAGGATTGATCAAACTTAGAATCATGATTAAGAAAAAATTGGAAATTAATGGTTAATAATTCAAACTGTAGATGATGATTTGGAAATAAAGTCTGAGCCCCTAGATACAGTACATCACTGTCATCTTCAAATGCAGTTATTTCCAAATGAACAGGGGATGAAGGGGGAAGAAAGATACTAAAAAGGACACCTCAATAACCAACAAACCACAACAAATAAATTACACCTTATGTGATACAAACAGTTATGTAATCGCCATCCTATTTGCTAATCCAACTTTGACTGCCACTGGATCACTAAAGCCACAGAAATAGAGAAACTCCTATCTAAAGAAAATCAATAACTAGCTTAACCCATATCCTGTGTGTACAAGAGTCCATTGAAAGCAAGCACAAGTGTAATATGGTCATTATACTGGCTGATAACAAAATTCTCACTGAATTTTCAAGTTCTTTGTGCAGGGAGTATCAGGCACAGTGTATATATATATATGCTCAATTGTAATTTTGCATACCATTTATCTGGTCAGTCCTGCTGTATACGAAAATACTCGAGCGCAATTACAGATCTATTTTAAGATTTCTATTACAACATGATAGAAAATATTTAGGGTTTTGTGTGTGGAACACTGTGTGTAAACAAACACGTGCCTTTGTCAAACAAAAGGAAATGAAAATCCTTCTCAACAGCAATGTGTTTGAGGTTTGTACGTATTAAGTGATGCCTAACTTACAGCACAACAACCGAGCAAATGCTGCTGTGAAACCAAAACCATTACTATGGATATAAAATATTATACAATATTATTGTTATCATTGTTTTGAATTCTATCAAAATTGTAAAATAATGTGATGGATCCGATTTTAAAGAAGGAGGAGTCATATCTATATGGAGCCATCAGGAATGGAATAAACTTGGTAGAAATCGAAGATCTTTTGAATAAAGGCGCTGATCCGAATGAATTTACTGATATACCAATTCTGCAATTTGTGATACACAACTATGGATATGCAGGATTTGATTCCATAACATTACTCGTGGAATACGGAGCTGATATTGAGCAAACTAATGTGTCAGGTGAAACTTGTTTAATGACGGCCTGTAGAAAAGGGGAAGGAGATGTTGTAAAATATTTGTTAGCGTTTGGGGCTGAAGTTAATCGTAAGGATGCGCATGGAAACACAGCTCTGCACTACGCATGCTCATCTGATGCCTACAGAAATTATCATCTGTCTGTAGTTGAGACACTTCTCAAATCCAATGCACAGATGTATTCCAACCATCTTGGACTAACACCAATCAAAATGGCAGCTTTGTGGGGTCAAGCAGACATTGTAGCACGATTTATGCAAATTCCATCAATAATCGAGCTTGAAACAATTGAGGCTATGGAGCTTCTTGGTTGTCAACATCAGCGGGATCAGATCAGATATTGTTACCTTCTTAAACGAGAAAAAGCATGGAAGAAATCCTTAGAAATGAGAACAGGAAAATACCCAAAAGAGAAATCAAACATTTTAATGCAATTTGATTATCCAGATGAATTTCAGACAGAGGAAGACTTACTGGAAATGGCAGGGAATCGATCATGTTATGCTACCCAAAGCATTTTAGTGTGTAGCCGAGTTCTTGGTATTGCGCATGTGGTGACAGCTGCTAAAATTATTTGCAAATCAACTTCAAGTAATCAAATGGATTTGATTTCATACCTGCTGAGTTTTAAGACCAACATACTAAGGAGTGTAAAATTTGATATGTTTCGAAAGCCTTTTTACCCAGAACATTTGTCCATATTTGTACTAATCAATTTTGCCATAAAGAATTCTGCAACTATACCAGTCGAGACAGTGTTAATATTGTATGATTTTATTGTCGATTACTTATGCCTAACGGAATCCGGCAATCCCTCTGAATTATCACCTCTGCTAGACTATCTGACATGGATTATCCAAGTAGTGCTACATGTTATGGAACCATCTGAGGAAACACAGCTTAACAAAATAACCCATCGTCTATGTACAACAGGAACACAATCAAGACTTTATCAATTTGTATCGCTGCAAAGTAATCTTGATGATGATGTCATGAACACCTTTGTTCATTTAATCGAATGCGGAGCTGATCCAAATGAAAGAGACCAAGTAGGGGACACTCCATTGCATTTTATACTCAGACAATGGGGTACTTCTACATCAAGAGAAATACAATCTAGATGCAAACAAATGGTTCTCCTATTACTGGAGCATGGTGCCCACCCTGATGTCACAAATATACATGGACACACAGCAAGCATCAAAGAACACTTTGCAGATATTGATTTATCCAGGTATATAACACTCCAATGTCTAGCATGTAGAGTCATCCAACAAAATGGGGTGAAGTTCAACATTCTACCAAAGTCACTCCAGGCTCTGGTCAATCTACATTAAACACCTAACTTTGGGCAGACATTTCTTATCTGCAGTAATTTTATAATAAAGGATGTAATTCTCGGTGCAGGGTGGACTAGGGGCAGAGTGGACCTGGGGCAGGGTGGACCTAGGGCAGGGTGAGCCTGGTGCAGGGTGAGCCTGGTGCAGGGTGGACCTGAGGCAGGGTGGACCTGGGGCAGGGTGGACCTAAGGCAGGGTGGACCTGGGGCAGGGTGGACCTGGAGCAGGGTGAACCTGGGACAGGGTGGATCTGAACACCCTACAGTACTTTCAGGTGTAATTCTAAAGCTCTTGACCGAAAGTAAGAATTGTCTTTTTGTGATAATTTGTGGGCATTTCGTCCACATCCAATCAAATCTTGCGCTCCGTTTTTGTGGTGAATACGTTTACAAGAGCAAATAGTAACAAAATTATCTTTCTGTGTATTTGTCAAGTCCTAACAACCAGCCGAGTACAATACACACCTAGACCAAGGTGCATGATCGACAGCACAGCAAATCTATGAATATTCAAATCCAAAGACTCTGAGAAAATACGCCCTCACTTTTCGGTCGAGTGCTCCTTTAAAATAAATTTATAATTATAAAAGCTCCTATTGAAATCCAGACTCATTCTAAAAGGCTATTAATATTTACTTAGTTATCCGTAGAAGCTTTGAACAGAACAGGAAGCAACAACAAGCATGGTTTATAATAAACTACCAACCATGCTTGCAAACAGTAAGTCACATTCAAATTGGTTACAAATTGTCCATTAGATTTACAGAACATTAAAACTTACATAAATATCATGCAAACATTGTACAATTATGCAATACAAACATTGTGCAATTATGCAATACAAACATTGTGCAATTATGCAATACAAACTACAAAACTGCTCCTGTTAACTTATTGTTTTTCGATCCTGCAGACATTTAGAAAGGGAGAAGTTGACTTAAGTGAACAAGGAATTGGATATTATTCTTACCCTAACCCAGATTTAGCAGATTCTGGAACTCTCAATATTTTGGAAAGAAAAACAAAGATTTACATAGTGCTGTAAACGATGCGTGATTCATCGCTAATCACTCGTAACTTTCCAAAAAAGTTTGGTGAATTTAAAACAATTAATGGCAAACATGCTACTGTATGCGGGTGGCGGTGTGTACAAGCTAGAACCTTGGCCAGAACTATAAATTCAACTAATTGTTGGCTCACTTCAAAAACCAAAATGGGCTTACCGGGTGACGGTCTGTACATAAATTATTTTGTAACAGGTCTGTCATGTACCAGGTAAGTGACACTTTAGCAGTGCAAGGCTCCAAAAACGACAATATTTTTTGCTGATATTTAATTTCTACACCTATTTGAAGGTCATGTAAAACCTGAATCTTCATTTTTTCAATTAGTGTTATCAGTTTAATGTGGAATTTAAGACATATTTTTGTTTTCCAAAAATGCATGGTTTATTTGTGTGGGAACTGTACCAGTTCCACAAAAATTTATCTTTTGAAGTTGGTTCTTTTTTCCCGATTTTTGGGTGAAACTTGGTTGCGATTAATCTCTAAACAATTAGTGAATAAATCGGAAATCAACAGCACTAGAATTACATAAAAGAAGTTTAGCTGTATTCCTTTCAAACATCATGACTTTTGCACAGGATGACATTTTCACAGACTTTGATTTGTCATACCTACCGATATGTGTTAAGAGGCATGTTTCATGTCGTGGGGAAAGAGATATCAACATACAGTATCATGACAGCACTACTGCAGCTGTTTATACAAATATTGTGATATGTTTTTCAAGAAAACTGACCCAGATGTAGATTTCTAATATTTTATACTAATATCTTATACTTATCTTATACCTCTTTTATGCTCTTTTTTTAAAGTTTGTAACATATAGACAGATAAAATGAAAGAAACAATGAAAATACAAATCATATGATGTACACGTCTTTTCTTTGACTATCGAACATATTTGTCAGCAAACTTTGACCCCGCATTTATTCCTCATACAGTAAACCTAGTTATTGTTACAAGCCAATTACATGTACAGTATGTTATCACAGACATTTCTGTTGTGTAATTAATGTAGGTTATTGCAGATATACCGTGTTTCCAACTAGTCACACCTTAGCAAAATGTATTTTCCCAAATACGATACATGTAACTTCACTTCCTTTGCACACAGTCTGGTGAGACTTCACCTCTACGTTTGAAAATCCAAAAAAAATGCTCATTAGTTGACTTTTAACGGAAGAATTTTGCCAGAGTTAAGTCCATGGATAGTTTGTTGGTTCCCAAACGTTTGTTGAGTGTAACGCTGCACATTGTGTCACGCTGCGCATTGTGTCACGCTGCACATTGTGTCACGCTGCGCATTGTGTCACGCTGCGCATTGTGTCACGCTGCGCATTGTGTCACGCTGCGCATTGTGTCATGCTGCGCATTGTGTAACGCTGCGCATTGTGTCACGCTGCGCATTGTGTCACGCTGCGCATTGTGTCACGCTGCGCATTGTGTCACGCTGCGCATTGTGTCACGCTGCGCATTGTGTCACGCTGCGCATTGTGTAACGCTGCGCATTGTGTAACGCTGCGCATTGTGTAACGCTGCGCATTGTGTAACGCTGCGCATTGTGTAACGCTGCGCATTGTGTAACGCTGCGCATTGTGTAACGCTGCACATTGTGTAACGCTGCACATTGTGTAACGCTGCACATTGTGTAAAGCTGCACATTGTGTAACACTGCACGCTGTGTAACGCTGCACATTTTCTTTATTTTACTAATGGGTGCAAAAGTTTTGAATGTGCGCTATCTATGTGTTGTCTTTAAAATCAGCAAATAATCATTCAACCCTTTACTGTTTTACAGCTATTTGAATGAAAATGGACAATAAGTGGTTGTATTTGTTTGAATAATTCAAAGAATTTGTCTAATTGTGTCTCTATGATCTGATGAAAATAAAAATTATATTTTCTACTTGTAAATCATTTTTTCGTGGATAGTACACTAATCAAGCTTTCAGAAACTGTTTTCTCTATCCTTCTACTGCACTTTTGTTATTATCAAGGCTTGAAGTTTGGGGAAACAGAAGTAACATTTCCACCTATTTTGTGATGGAAATTTGAATTGCCCTCTGTTACAGTTTTTATTCTTCAAAGATAATCATTATTGGTTGACTATGAAGTATGATAACTTCCCTATCCACCACTGAAGAATTTTAGCCCAAAAGTTGAAATATGACATTCTTGTACCATTTTGAAATAAGCACTTAGCCATGTCCCATCTGTCATTATGTATTTTTGTTTAAGTATTTTTGTTTAAGTTCTGCTGGAAAAGGACTTTTCCCCTATCCTCCAGGAAATGCTGTTCTGCCTAGCATGGATATATAAGAAAGGGACCCAATTCCCGTATGCATTTGAGGAAAGTCTGCCTGAAATAAACAACACATCCACATGTGGAAAGTAACTTGTCCCCTGACTCCCCAGGAATAGGCAAGGGCCACCTCCTGTCTGCATTTGAGGAAATTCTGCCCGAAAGAAACAATACAGTAAGTTCATATTTGAGTTTGGTTTAAACAAGGAAGTACTGTGTAGTAGTATCTTAATTGAAATTCTAGTGTGTTTTTTTTTTGAGAAAGAATAGACATGATCCCACCTCTGGGAAAAACAGGTGGGCTAAAGAAGTCCATCTGGAATGAGATAATCTTCCAATGACCAGTCGTTTAAAGATCACCCAAGAACTTTCCTTTCTCATTTAATCAACATTCCGTTTTAATCCCACAAATCTAACGTGATTTCCATGAAATTTGATAGTGCTCTCTTGAGCTACAAATTTTAGAAAAACAGATCCCGCCCACAAAAATGTTTGCCAATATATATGAGCAAAAAAACAAAAATATAGGCTAAGCCATATTTCAAAGGGCCACGCGCACAAAAATAAGACGGCTTACGTGCTTAAACATTCCCGCAGCATGCAGTTTCATCTCGCACTTGTCAGGCGCGAGATGTCATTGTCTTTGGTTCGGTTTTTCTTTGGTCTGTTTACCTGGTGTAGCAACACTAACACAGAGTAGAAAGTACAACTTACAGACTTACTACAAGGCCTAACGTTAGGCCTAACGACATGTTACAGTAACAGCAAACTTACAGAAGTTGGCAAGGAGATTCAATTTGGCAAAATACCATTGCTACATGTAATGCAATGGATCCAAATGAAATTCGCGAATATACCTAGCTCAACTACAAAAGATGCCAAGATTTCCAAGAAAAAACTATTAATTTTAGGCGTGAAAACTTGAAAACCAAGCAGTTTGTTTGTTAGTTGCTCGCACACACAATCACCCATGCGATAAACTGTACAAAGTTGGCTGAGGTCATAAGTCATTTTATTTTTGAATATTCATATCAAAGATGCTCCGTACATTTGTGTGTTAGACTAGTGTATGGAATAAATGCAAGTCTCGCAGAAAATCAAAGAAAGCAGAAGTGGCAGCAGCCTCTTCTTTTGGACACGTGGCCTTAAAACGAATGAATCCAAAGCGAAATCAATATTATTGATGTGTTCCTCATAGTTTATTGGCTTTGGCAACTCTTGTGAATGGGTGTGTGAAACATGATTTGTTTTAAGTTTGCATAATGTTTCCCAATTCAATTTCAATTTATTGCTTCCAGTACAAGTGTACATTTGTAAAAAGGATAAACATTTAATAACATACATATAATAAATAAAATTACATAAAACGTATAGTTATGATATAAATGGTAAATCTATAAATACAAAAATAAATATAATATATATATATATAAGACATAACCTGGTAAAATGAGTTATACGATTAAAAAAAAAAGAATTAAAGAAGTGATCGTAGCTGTCCATTTTGTATATAAAGAGCCGCCTGGTAGATAAGAGAATGTTTGTACAGTTGTATTCTGAATTTTGGCACTATGTTTGGATTGCCAACATTTCTATTGATTTTGGCAAGAAGGCTTTGTAAAACATTATGTGATGGATGACTTTCAGTTGAATTTATTTGTCTTGCTATTGCACTAAAATCTGAATTGGCTCTGTCATTGAGAATACAAATAAGGGTAAAATAGTACAAGTTTAAAATCTTTGATGTATATCTTAAAAATGTCTTAATTCTGTCTTTGTCTTTTTCTAGTAAGAGATGATACCAAACTGGTATGGCGTAAAGGAGCTGGGATATAATTACAGATTTAAAAAGATTCATTCTGGCATTAAGATTACAAAAAGATAAAATATACGATAAGCTTGACACAATACAGTAAACTTTACTTAGCATTTTTGATATGTGTGGGGTGAAAGACAGTTTGTCATCTATACAAACACCAAGGTAATCAGTTTTCGCACAATTGGCAACCTCAGATCCGTTGATAATTATACTTTCAGACTTACACTGTAGTAGGCCCGTGTGTTTTATGTTTTTGTTTACAAAACACATTTCCTTTAATTTCTTTGGATTCAGCAACAAGTTTTTATCATCACATATGGATACGACATTATTGACAAAGGTTTGATACTCCATTTGGTCCCCAATTACACATTTTTTGGCAATTTTGCATGAAATGGCAGTATCATCAGCATACTTAAGTCACACAAATGTTCTCTCCCGACCAGATTTCATCTGTGTATGTAGTGAAAATTATTGCAGAGAGAGGGCCTCCCTGAGGCACACCCACATCTATTTTAGCTTTTTCTGATAATCCTTTGTCTAATCGTATTTGTCGGGTCCACCCTTCAAGAAATTGGGCTATCAGATGAATAAGCCACGGATCTTTTACAAATTTAGTTAAGTCCTTGAGTAGATAGTTTGGCAACACCGTGTTAAACGCACTTGAGAAATCAAGTAAAAGAAGCTTTGATATAGTGGTTTCCTTGCAATTCAAATGAGTAACAATATCTTTAACCAGAACCAGTAGAGCATCTACACATGAAACACTCTTTTTATAGGCAAACTGATACACATCACCTACTTCTTCAACTCTCTCCATCAAACAGGGCAATATAATTTTCTGAAGGCTCTTAAAAGCAATACTTCCTAAATCTATCGGCCTATACTCATTTGCAATTTGAGGTGTCTTAATTTTGGAAATAGGGGCTGTTATGGCATTTTTCCACAGCAATGGTATCTGACTCTTGGAAATATTTTCCTCAAAAATGTATGTGTATAAAGAGGTTAAATCGTCACTTAGAAACTTAAAAACCCACCAAGGAAGTTTATCAGGTCCGCAGGCAACACCCTTTTTGACCTTTTTGAACTGATTACATACAGATTCTACATTTGACTCAGTAATGCATGCATCTCCCGTGTATTCTGGCAAGGAAAAGTCAATGTCCAGGGACCTGCTTTTTACTGGTTACAATACATGCTAGGCCTTTTGAACGGGATTAAATAATTACGTTAAAAAAGAACATTCTTAACAAAGACAGAATCATTTATGCATCATGCATTGTCACTTCCAATTTATTGTGGGCTGAACTGTGTCCTTTGAAAAGACACAGGAAATGAAATACTTAATTTTGCTTAAAACGGCAATTTGCATCACTTTAAAAGTATTATCTGAACTAAAGACATTGAGTGAAATTTGCAGGTTTGGTAAGTGTGCAGAAGTTAAATATTACACACAGTAGACTGAGGACTTTCTTCGCTAAAAGAAATGAGAGTTGTGATTGAAAAATAACGCTCGTGATAGTATCTTTGTATTTGAAATTAAATCGCTTGTTGCATGAAAACCAATACCACGTTTTTGGCTTCGAGAATGGTTTTTTTTTTGGCACTATACCAGCGCTTTATCAGCGTTAAAATTAAGGGCGCAATTGTCAAACTGCTTGAATCGGTACTGTATACAGTCATTCGCAAAGATAGAAGTACAAATGCTTATGGTGGTGTATTACAGGCAATAAAAAATGACCTAATTTTCACTGAGCTCACTAAACTAGACTCTGACTGTAAGATCATCTGGACCAAATTCCAATTCCCAAAGAGAAAGAGCATGTATGTAGAAACTTTTTACAGGCCCAATCACAATGACCTTACTAGCCTTCTTGAGTTGAGAAAATCACTACAAAAGTTGGGCAAAAATGCTGCCAAAAATAATGTTATTGTTGCTAGTGATTTCAACCAACCTAACATTAACTGCAGCCAAAACATTATTTTAGGCACTAACGCTTCCTCTGAAGCAGCCAAAATGCTGCTTGAAGAGGCCGATTCACTCAACCTCACTCAAATGGTGCAGTCACCTATCAGAGATAACAACATTCTCAATCCTGTATTTACTAACAACTAACCAGCTGTTAACTCAGCTAAAATCATACCCAGTATAAGTGACCATGATATTGTTGAACTGACCCTAAATATCTCCCCTACTTGTAAAAAGATTCCTAAACGTAAAATCTATTTAAAGAAAAAAGCTAACATATAACGTCATAAAAGAAGATCTGTCTAATCTTAAAGCGCGATATTATTCTAAACTCAATATCTCATCCATTAATGTTGATGAAAAATGGAATTTCTTTGAAAAGGAAATTAAACTGATTATTGAAAAAAACATACTGCACAAATTCACCTCAACTAAACTAAATCTACCTTGGTTCACCCATATCCAACGGCGTCTCTGCAAGAAAAACATAAACTGTTCAAGAAAGCTAAGAAAATTCAACAAATCCATGACTGGAATACATATAAAAGTTTTAGGAAATCCATCTGTAAAAACATCAAAGAAGCTAGAAACAACTTCATCTGTAATAAACTTAAAAACTCCCTGACTGAAAACTCCAAGGCATTTTGGTCCTACATAAAAAGACTTACAAGTAATTCCATGAGTGTGTGAGACTTTATAACCAACTGTAAACTTTGTAGTGACAGTATGACTAAAGCTAACATTATAAACAACCAGTTTTTCAGCGTTTTTACAAAGAAGATACCTCTTAAATTCCTGTAGCTAAACCACTCACCACCAACAAAATAAACCAACTTATAATCACTCCAAAAGGTGTCAAAAAGCAACTGCAAAGCCTAGACCCGAACAAAGCCTCAGGTCCTGACCAAATACCACCATGGTTCTTAAAAACACATGCAGAAGACCTTTATGAAATCCTAACTGATCTCTTCCAAACCTCTGTAGATAACAGTACTATCCCAAACAAGTCGAAAAAAGCAAACATATGTAGCATTTTTTCAAAAGGTGATAAACACAACCCAGCTATTTACAGACCAGTCTCTCTTACCTGCATGTGTAGTAAAATCCTTGAGCATATAATCCACTCACATGTGATGAAATTCCTTGATGAGCATAATATCTTAACTGATCTCCAAATAACGTTGCACGATATACCGGTACTAAGAAAAGTACCGGTACTTTAAACGATGCCGGTACGGTACAAAACCACCAAATGAAAAATACGGAAGTACCGCCGAGTACCGTCAGTATCGGTAATTGCAACAATAAGTTATAAAAGATACTTTAAATCACTTAAAAATCTTAATTTTTTAATAGAAATATATGTATTTAAAATGGTACATCACCTAAAATTTTATAACAGCATAATGTTTATGGGAAGACATGGTTGCAAAACTTACAAAGTTCGTAAATTTCCTTGACCTTTCAATAACAGCTGGCCTACTTATGGTGCACTACTAGTTTCGCAAATGTGCAATACACATGTAGTACAGTAATGTTAGTACAGAGCGGAAAAGTACCGATAACTTTTGTGCAAACTTTCTAGGTCCAACTCATGAAATATGCCTGTATTTTTAGTACTATCGTAACAAGAAAATTTCAAAAGAATATATCTAAATTCTTTTGAAAAGACATGTACGCATTCACTTTCGTCTGAGAATTGCTTCAGTCAATAAATAAATAAATGTTGCAAATTCACAATAGTGTTAAACATTTTGTGTAATTTTTTCTTTTGACATGAAAGGTCAGGTTAAAAGAAAGACAATAATCCCCTTCCCCAATCATGTCACATTTACCTTTAAAATATCAATCTGCAAGTCACATAATGAAAATTCTCCTCACAATCAGCAACTATTTATTTCCAAACAAAACTTGAACAAAGAACTGTAATATGTCAAGATCGTTCCAATCGGAAGAAGAGCCAAATCAGTTTGAAAAAAAGCCAAATTAAGCTATAGTATTAAAGCCAAACTGTAATCAACTTGAATTCCAATATACCAACTAACATGCCAATTAATATACCAACCCTGGCCATAGACCAGTATTGCGCAATGTTACAGCAAAATAAAATGTACTACCCCCACGCCATTTTGAACTCTTTTCAATTTCATTTTGGCCCTTTGATGGCTTAGAATTTCAAATCTGGGAGTTGCTTTGCCATTTAGATGTGGAATTTCAGTAATCCATCCAATTTGTTGATGGTTTTAACCTCATTTAAGGTGAGTTTACAAAACTTTCATGGACTTCGCCATGACTCATCGAGTGTACAAGCTGCAAATTATGTGTAATGTAGGCCCTAGTTAGTGTTAATTTGTGTACAAAACAGTCCCAAGTCAGTTGTGAACAGAATCACAGAGGTTTTCGGTCCATTGGGATTTCAATATTGATGAGTATTGTACTTAATATTAGAATCCGTAAAAGGCATGACCAGACTTAAGAATGTGGAAAATAATGTTGAGAAATCAATCAGCATATCTTTTTTTCTTCCATTTTTCCTGTAACAACTCTGATAGTTTTGCAAGAGTAGGCCTACACATGTGTTGTTCTTGCTCGTTTGGAAAATACTGACGTTTAAAAATAGAAAACTTTTGGCCAATTACGCACATGTGTACGCCACTGCAAGACTTGCATATTATTATCATGGGGTAAGTTCTGTAAATCTACAGACTTGATTAGTGTTAAAAAATATATTTACCCCTGTAACAAATGGATTTGTTTGAATTGAAAAAAAGTATGTAGATTTAGAGTTGAATAAACTTTCAATGCACTTTGCAAACTTGTGTTAACAAACGTAACAGAATGTCAGAGATTCTAAAAGGTGTATTCAGGCGATAATAGTTTGATCTTATTAATTTAGAGATCATATGTAGGCTTAATTTATGTTTTAATGTTTCAAATGGAAGCCCCTTTGTAATGTGGGAATTTCTTTTGGTGTACAATTCCATGGTACTATACATTAAATTATATTTCATATTTGACACTTTTGGGTAGTCACCTGTAAAAATAGCGGTACTTTGGTATTACCGGTACCATTTGTGTTGGTACTAACAGTGTTCATTTTCATCGGTACCATGCAACATTATCTCCAACATGGCTTTCGAGCAAAAAGATCAACTGCAACACAACTTCTCTTAACAATAAATGATATTTCTAAAAAATTGACCAAAACAGTACCATCTCTAAGGCTATACTCGACTTCTCAAAAGCCTTCGACAAAGTCCCATACAAACTTTCCGCATATGGCATCGATGGAAATCTACTGGTCTGGTTTGCATCCTTCCTCAGCAACCGCATTCAGCATGTTGTCTGTGATGGCGAAATCTCAAATCCTAGACAAGTTCTATCTGGTGTACCAGAAGGTACTGTTTAGGTCCTTTACTCTTCCTTTTATATGTCAATGACATCCCTGATAATATAAACAGTACAGTTAGACTGTTTGCTGATGATTGTCTTGTGAATAGAACAACTGATAAACCCCTTGGCCAACAAATCCTCCAAGATGATCTAAATAAACTTGAACAATGGCAAAATAAATGGCAAATGAATTTCAACCCCTCTAAATGCTACATTCTCTCAATATCTCCTAGAAAATGCTATAAATCACCAGTTTATACCTTGTGCATTCAGTTGCTAAAACATGTCAACTCCCACCCGTACCTGGGTGTTGAAATTGATAATAAACTTAGATGGGATAAATATATACTGTACACAACATCACCAACAAAGCAAACTCTGTGCTTAGCCTACTAAGATGTAACCTCTCAAACTGTCCCACTGATGTTGAAACCACTGCATATAAAGCTCTAGTTAGGCCAGTACTTGAGTATGCATCAGCAGTCTGGGACCCCCTTCACCAGTGCGATGTAGATAAACTTGAATCAATTCAATGGAGAGCAGCCAGGTTCTGTATGGCAGACTACTCTTAAAAATAGTGTCACTAGCATGCTTCATAAATTAACATAACATAACAAGATTATGGGCTAAGAAGAGTTAGTCGCCCCATAAAAAGCCCCAGCTAACACCACCACCACCACAACAAAATAAAAATAAATCGAAGACGCCCAGAGTTAGTAAAGAATTTACCAATGTTGACTTTGAAATTGTGAACAGAATTGGAGCTAAATACCCACTCAGGCAAACCATTTCACTCATTAACAACTCTTCGCGAAAAGCTAAGATGCCGAATACATGTATCTATCCGTGAGAACTCTTTGGTCAACTTTAAACTGTTACCACGTGTCATATGAGGATTAGCTGAAACATGCAAGAAATAACAGGAAGTCAAAGCATCACTACCAGATAGGAACTTAAAAACCTAAGTCATATTGCCACGTACTGTACTCTTCTTAATTCAAGCATATTCAAACCAAGAATTCACAACCTAGATTTATAAGAGAGATTCCTAACTTCAGGAATAAGTCTAGTGGCTCTTCGCTGAACCTGCTCCAAAATGAACTTATCCTTCTCATAAAAAGGACTCCAAGCCTGAATATCATATGCAAGGTGAAGCCTGACTAACTGCTTATCCAACTTAACAATCTCTCTACCAAGAAATCAAAATTTCTTCTAATCAAACCAAGCATCCTATTTGCCCTTGCAGCTGCTAAAGCACACTGTTTAGAAGGCTTCAAATTGTTAGTAATGACAACAGCTAGATCCCTTTCTTGATCAACACAACCAAGATTTGAACCCTTCATACAGTAATCAAAATCGTTTTTAAAAAAGGTGATAAACAAAACCCAGCTAATTACAGACCTATTTCACTCACCTGCGTTTGTAGTAAAATCCTTGAGCATATAATCCACTCACATGTGATAAAATTCCTTGATGAGCATAATATCTTAACTGATTTACAACATGGCTTCCGTGCAAAAAGATCCACTGAAACACAACTCCTCTTAACAATAAATGATATCTCTAAACAAATTGACCAAAACAGTAACATCTCTATGGCTATTCTTGACTTCTCAAAAGCCTTTGATAAAGTCCCACACCAGCGCTTGTTATCCAAACTTTCCGCCTATGGCATTGATGGAAATCTCCTGGCCTGGTTTGCATCATTCCTCAACAACCGCATTCAGCGTGTTGTCTGTGATGGTGAAATCTCTGATTCTAAACAGGTTTCATTTGGTGTACCACAAGGTACTGTTTTGGGTCCATTACTTCTCCTTTTATATGTAAATGACATCCCTAATAATATAAACAGCACAGTTAGACTGTTTGCTGATGACTGCCTTGTGTACAGAACAATTGATAACCCCTCTGACCAACAAATCCTCCAAGATGATCTTAACAAACTTGAACAATGGCAAAACAAATGGCAAATGAATTTCAACCCCTCTAAATGCTACATCTTGTCAATTTCCTCTAAGAAATGCTTTAAATTACCTGTTTATACCTTATGCAACCAGCCACTAAACCATGTCAACTCCCAACCATACCTAGGTGTTGAAATTGATAATAAACTCAGATGGGATAAACATATACATAACATAACCAAGAAAGCTAACTCTGTACTTGGCCTATTAAAACGTAACCTCTCAAACTGTCCCTCCGACGTTAAATCCACTGCTTATAAAGCTCTAGTCAGGCCAGTACTTGAGTACGCATCAGCAGTCTGGGACCCCATCACCAGTGCGATGTGGATAAACTTGAATCTATTCAAAGGAGAGCAGTCAGGTTCTGTATGGCAGACTACTCTTATAAATCTAGTGTAAAAAACATGCTTCATAAATTAGGTTGGCCCTTGCTGGGAACAAGAAGGTACAACACCCGGCTACATATGCTATATAAAATCAATAACAATCTTGTCGCCATCAATAAAGATGAACTAATCCCCACCGTCAGAGCTACTACAAGAAATAATCATGACCCTAATTTTCAGGTTCCCTATGCTAAAAAGAATGTATATAAACACTCTTTCTTCCCTCACACACTAAAGGATTGGAATGCTTTACCGTCAGACATTGTACATGCACCAAGTCTCAACTGTTTCAAAGCTAAACTTACTAACAGTTGTATTGCTAACTAGTTTTTTTTACTCATACTTTTTACGCTCGGTTGGTGTTCATGTCCTCTTGAAGGATTTTTGCCGACTTAACCGATTCAGATTCAGATTCAAAAGCCAAATTGCTCTGACCAAAATGAATAACTTTGCATTTATCAACATTGAATGACATCTGCCATGTTTGGGACCAAGAAACTAACTTATCTAGCTCAGTTTGCAAAAGTATAGAATCCCTAGCATCATCAACAATTAGATTGGCCCCTGCTAATAACAAGAAGGAACGTCCATCTACAAATGCTATATAAAATTAATAACAATCTTGTCGCCATTGATAATGACAACCTAATCCCAAACACAATAATTAATACAAGAAATAAACATGATCTGAATTTCCACACTCCTTATGCTAAAAGGAATTGTTTATAATTTAAATACTCATTCTTTCCTCAAACACTAATTGGAATGCTTTACCATCAGACATTGTACATGCACCAAGTCTAAACTGTTTCAAAGCTGAACTTTCTAATTTATTGTTTTATTTAGCGTATACTACAGTCAGATGTTATCTGCTTCGGGGAGTAGGCTACTAACTTAACGATAGGTCTAACTTTAGCATGGGCCTACATTATATTCGTGGAACTCATATTAGAAATAGCCTACACAAGTTTAGTACACGCTTTCGAAGATCAAAGTAAAAGGTTGTAAATTCAATACCTTTCGATTCTTTGGGCTTTTATTCCAGTAATGAAATCGGTTTCAGTCTTCTGTTTTACATCCTCTTCAGCAATTGATGATTTGTGTAGGTGAACCTTCTCTTTTTTCTTCCCAAACGCAAAAGAAACTCCGAATTTTCTCTCCTCTGACATTGTCTGATTTTTGTGTGGTCCCAAAAAATTAAATACAGCTCGCTTGCTTGATCGTTGAGATGACGTTTCGGGAATTTCCCTAGATAACACGACCAAAGATTGACATCTCATCACATATACATATATGTGGGGATGAGATATTGTAGTCACTTTACTGTATAGGCAAATAACTGCCTATACCTTTCACCCCTTGATTTTAGAGGGATAGGTGGGGGCCCACCAGAGGGTATCATATGATGACCTCATACTAGGGATTAGGGTCATAAGTTTTTGGAACGGGACAAAATTTGGTGATTTTTGCATCTGTCCATGTGTAAGAATGTGGCGTGTGTGTGTATGGGAAGAATTACTTAGTATCTTTACAAATTGCATAGGTAGGTGGGTTTAACATTCTAGCAAAACTATAAAACAAATGGTCATGGGTCAATGGTCAAATAAGTGCATTTTATACAAAATTTTGCTGCATTAAAACTAAAAAAGTACAAGACCTATACGAACCCTATGTTGTTTTTCTTCACTTTCCTAAATTTTCGGAGAATTTTCTTCGATTTTCGGCACGTAATTTTGTTCATTTTGGGTAATTTACTTCCATTTTCGGATTTTTTGCTCCATCATCAGGAAATATATTTTTATTCTTAGGAAATTTTGGCACAAATTTTTAAAAAGTTGCACAAATTTCTTATAATTTTTACAGACATTTACGAAATTTCCAATAATTTTTTCACAAGTTTCTATCATTTTTAGTTGATAATCTTACCTCCCAACCGGAAAGGTGAAAACAGTGCCCCTCTCCACAGCCAGCGTTAAAAAGTGAGGGTCCGAAAAGATCCTAGATCCCCCTCCCAAGACGATATATAGGTTTCTTTTTTAAGTTTATCTTGCCGTGTAACTGTGGCTTGGTAGATTACCCCTGATGTGAGGCATTTGCCTTCAAGTGGGCATGGTTTGTCCTTTCTGCAGTTGCAACTGTTTTGTGGTGTTTCTTTGCTTGCACTTTTCTTAAGTACTGTTTTGTTGTGAGTAGAGATGATCCGTTGGATATTTGGCATACAGCTGTAACTTAATTTCACTGTGTTATGGTTTAGCAATTTGTTGAGTTGACTAACGGAAAAGGCATTTAAAACACGGTACAATGGACACACTCATAGTTTCAGAAACGAGGATAAACGGTATGCAACAACATTAAGGGAATACATCTGGAATCTAAAAGACGATAATGTGAAGTACTCATTAAAATGGAAGATTATTGATAAAGCTAGGCCATACTCATCATCAAGCAAAATGTGCAACCTATGCTTGAAAGAAAAACTCTTTATAATATACAAGCCACACTTAGCATCACTAAACAAAAGAAACGAGCTGGCCAGTGCCTGCAGACACAAAAAAAACATTTATTTCGTAACTATAGATAAGAACTATTTCCCTCATTATTAGCACACGCCAAACTTTAAACAATTGTGCATTGTAATTTATTATCCCTATCACTCAGCATTTTGGTTCTGATGAGTGAGATCATGCTCTTACGAACCAGATCTGTCAAATAAAATGTACAAGGTGTAACTTGCGAGTCTAGAATTGATTACAGCTCTCTTTTGATTGAGCACTTTTCCATTGTGATGGTTTTACACCATACTATCTTTTGGATATATATATATATATATATATATATATATATATATATATATATATATATATATATATATATATATATATATATATATATATATATATATATATATATATATATATATATATATATATATATATATATATATATATATATATATATATATATATATATATATATATATATATATATATATATATATATATATATATATATATATATATATATATATATATATATATATATATATATATATATATATATATATATATATATATATATATATATATATATATATATATATATATATATATATATATATATATATATATATATATATATATAATATATATATATATATATATATATATATATATATATATATATATATATATATATAATATATATATATATATATATATATATATATATATATATATATATATATATATATATATATATATATATATATATATATATATATATATATATATATATATATATATATATATATATATATATATATATATATATTTATATTATATATATATATATATATATATATATATATATATATATATATATATATATATATATATATATATATATATATATATATATATATATATATATATATATATATATATATATATATATATATATATATATATATATATATATATATATATATATATATATATATATATATATATATATATATATGTATATATTTATATATATATACTTTCATAGGACGATGGCTATGGGGACATTTAGTGACATATCCCCTTGTTATGGGGACTCATTAGGCTATGGGGACATATACATGTCCCCATAGCCATAGTTGCTCTAAAATCCCTCTAAGTGAATCGTTATGCAAAGTGGTGGCGTTTTTAGCCATGTCCCCATAGCCCTAATTTTAGTGACCAGTGACCACAGCGAACATTTTGAGGTATAGATTGCTGCCACCATTTTGCTTTAATGTATTTGGAGTTAAATAGTTGGTATACTATAGACAGGTCGAACTGAATGGATAACTAAATCTAACTTGACCTCTGTGGTGAATCATTTGCGGTTTTGATGTATGAACTGAATAGTAATACACTTGTTTATAGCATGTATGGAGATTGCATTGGGGTTGAATTTGTTGTAATAATTAAACTCCATGGTACAACCATGGAGCTATTAACTAAGTTAATAGCTCCATGGTACAACATAGTGAATACAAGAGGCATCAAAAGATGAAGTCAAAATGCAGTATTCATGATAAATGCAATGTATCTGATATGGGCTCTTATTGTGAAAACGGTCGCATGGATAACTGTTGAAAACGATATATGACTGTACAAGGAGAAAAATCTGAAACATGGATTTATGTGTTTTGTTGGGATGTAGGCCTAGATGTAATTGCATGGGCCTCCAACAATTTCGAATAAATTTATCTCACACAACAGTGGCGATTTTTTTCTTTCTCAGGAGTAGGGGTTTTGAAATATTATCTCTGAAATCCTTAACATACAAGGATAGAAATCTGGAACATGAATTTATGTGTTTTGTTGGGATGTAGATGTAATTGCATGGGCTTCGCAACATTTCCGAACAAAATTAACTCACAAGAGTGGCGAGTTTTTTTTTTCTTTCTCAGAAGTGGGATTCTGAGACATAATCTCTGAAATCCTTTAAATTCAAGAGGCCAGTTGTAAAACAGTATCAGCTAATGTAGCCAGGTAATGCTTTAGCAACCTACCGAACCAGTTCTGGGACCTCGAAATTTTCAAAACATTTTTAATTGTTTTTTTTCTTTAAATTTTAAAGATTTGAAAATGGTTATGAAAAGTGGGCGCATATTTTGAAGAGATAAATTTAGGTGGGATCTAATAATTGGGGAAAGGCAGGGGGGTGAACCCCTGTTCCCGCCCTTCCGCCCTGAGTGCCTTTAAGGATCGTATTATCACTGATTAACAGTATAACAGGATCCAAATAGTTAACGATGTGACTATATTAACGAACAATTTTCTATTTAAAATATTTCATTTTCATCTCTTCATTGGTTTAAGCTTAAACATAGGCGCGGCTCGCCATATGTGGCGAGGGAGGGAGGGGGGGGGGGAGACAATTTGCCAACCACTGTTTTTTAAGAAGAATGCATGAGTTGTCCCTTATTGCATGGGTCTATAGCAGCAATTTGGCGTGGGGTCGGGTGGAGGAGTATGAATTTTATGACCAATAAGTTACCGTTAAAAAGACATTTCAACTTACCTTCAATCCAAAAAAAAGTGGGGAAAGCCCCCATGCTGTCAGGTCCCTGTATTGAAAGGGGTAAGGCGGACAATGTCCTTCAAAGTTTTCCAACCATATTTTTATTAAAAAATGTACATTGATCAAAATTTTCGGAAAATTTTAGATATGATTTAAGGGGACTACATATTTGTCTGAGGCCCAAATATTTTTTTTTTTTAATCGGGAGGCGAACCTTCAATGTTAATGGAATCCGAATAATATTTCAAAGATTCAAAATTTATGTTTTCAAGTCTCAAATATCAATTTTGTTTTATTTTGGGACCTTCTAATAGAGCGTCAGGGGAAATTTTACCCTGCCGCTGACCACTTCTCAAAGGGCCTGCTGGACTACTTCAGTCCCGAACAGTTCTGGTTAAAGTTTATTGTAGAATGATTCTGCTCCTTCTCAAAAAAAGAAAAAAAAGGATTCCCGACAAAAAAGAATCTACCCGATAGGCGACAGACTGAGACTTTATACATTGAACTTCCCAAAATGGGAAATTTTCCCCGCAATTTCGTAGTTTGCCAGGAAAGTGATAACTTTCCCGACAAAATGCACAATTTTTTAGACAAAATGCAGAATTTTCCCAACAAGTTTTTAAGAAAATCTGTACTTTATAAGCAGTTTGTTTGAAATTTCAACATAACTTATTAAGTCATGAGCATTATAAATAAAAATTGCAGTTTGTCCTGAAAATAGTGCTGTTTTTCGAAAATTCATATCTTTTCCAACAAACTGTAAACTTTTCCGACAGTTTTCGAAAAATGATGATTTTAAATGTTGAAATTCGGATAAACTGCAAAATTATCCCAAAAAACTGTCACATTTTCTCGGTAAAATTGTGGGAAAATTATTCATGTGGAATTGGGGATGAATGGATCACAGTTTTGTACTAAGTACTCTCTCTTAGTTATGTCTTTGGCTATATGTTTTTCCCTGGGACCTCTTCATAAAAAAGCAAAAAAACAAAACTGCATCAAACCTCTTATAACGCAGAAACCAAAAGGTGGTAAAATGTGATCCCCCGCCCCCCTTCTCCTCCCCTCCCTTTGGAAATTTATGGATCCGCACCTGATTTTTCCCATCTCTGGGCATCATTCCTCAATCATCATCACGGTAAAAGAAAGCACCTTAAAATTACGGTAAACACTATTTACATGTCTTTTGCTGAATTACAAAGTCCTTCGCATCCAATGACAGAAATTTGTACATTATTTGGTAATGTTCTCCAGAAATCACTCACAAGAAGCCCTTTGGGAGGAAGAGGGATGAGAAAGGGGGGGGGACTAACCGGGCAATGGCCGCGAGGGAGAAATGGCTTATCAACTAAGAAAAATAGTCTCGTCCCGGGACAGTGCTTCTGTCCCGGGACGAGAGCGTTTACTTAAATATTTGCCTAAAAACTTTAAAATGTACAATCCACCCCCATCCCATTTGATCACCACACTGGATGTGGATGTTTTAACAGACATCCTCCCCACTTTGGGCCAACCCACCGCCACCAGCACAATATACAGCCATTTGATTTTGCCAAGGTTATCAGTTTATGACCTAAAAAGTTATGTAATTTCAATGTGAAAAGTGAGGAACATGGCCTATCATCAATGATAAATAAATGAAATCTGGCTGACTGGGGACAAGTGAGTCATCCCCCTTCATATTATCGGACATGCAACAATAATAGTCTGGACATGGAAACAGTTTGCCAAGGATGCACAACTGACACGTATACACTACGCCTCAAAGACTGAAACTTGAAAGATGTTTTTTTTTACTCAGTTACGACCTTCAGTTGTTCCGAGATGTCAGTAGCAAAATGAGATGTAGATGCAGCGAGGTGATTTTTAAATACCACTTTTTTTCTTTAAAGATCAAAATGTTACTTCATGAACCCATTTGGAGTAAAGATTATGTAGAACTAAACAATCGAATCTTTTCCTAATCCTTTTGCGTTAACAAGGTTAGCTGAATTAAATTTATTTTCTTACGTGCGGCTCTCCAGAAATGTACTGGAAAACTAAATAAAAGTGAAAATCCACATCAACAAATTCTTTCAATAGTGACCAACATGATCGAGGGTCATCAGGTCATGTAATGTTGCTTCACCCATGCACATACTGACATAGCAGCAAGAAGAGTTCTTGGCCAACATGCCAAGGGAAGACGACGCCCGAAACAATCTGGTGTCACAAGTTCTGTTTCATATTAGTCAGCATATTTTACTCGAATATCTACATTTTGCTTGACTAGGTTCATTTTTGTGCCAGGGAATATTGAAAAGACAAAAAAGGTGATTGACTATTCTTTTCCAAGCATGCCAAGTGTCATACACTTACATGTCATTAAAATTAAATATTTTGTCAAACAGCTTTAGTCTAGAGGTCCTTTACCTTGTGGCATATTTACCTCAAAATTACCGAAGACGGAAGCAAAAGTACATGTATATGCATCACCAGAAAATATTAAAGGAAGGGGGGAGGGGGAGGAAGTAGGGGGGGGGGGTTCTGAATTTATAAGCAACGGAGCGTAATCTAAAGTGGGGGCGCAAAGGTCTGAGTAAACCTTTTTAGGTAATATAATGGAAATAGGCCATATTTTACCCAGGAACCTTAACTATAGTGCATTGCAATTTAATTGATATAGTTTCACTCTTTTCCCCAGACGTGCATGGCATTGTACGATACGCGTAGCGTGAATTATCTCGATATTTACAAGTAGTCCTGGAACTTTTAAGCTCCCTTGGTAGGGTCAAGGCGCAAAGCTCTGGTGGGGGCCAGGGGAAGAATTACCCGGAAGGTCAGCGATTTGGCCGTCTTTCCAGGTCAGTTTTGGTCCGTCTTAAAACTTATAATATGAGTTTCATGTACTGAATTTTTTAAGTTTGATCAAAGACGTGACATATAACAT
The DNA here is from genome assembly GCA_020152595.1 of Chiridota heheva. Classification (NCBI taxonomy): domain Eukaryota; kingdom Metazoa; phylum Echinodermata; class Holothuroidea; order Apodida; family Chiridotidae; genus Chiridota; species Chiridota heheva. The sequence goes on from JAIGNY010004509.1 coordinate 2,161,959, forward strand.
GCGTAGGAAGGTGAAAGTTTCCGGCAGAACATATAGCGACACCTGGAGCTCAATCCATAGGGGCACTTCTCGTTAGCGCATATGGGAGAAAACACGATTTGCACTTCGCTGAAGTTACTGAAGGTAGCACAGAGCTAAATATTTGCCTTATTGAAACCTATGATAAAAGCGTTAAGTTCGGAGTCTTTTTCATACAAGAAAGCGAAAGATTTTGTGACTTTTGTGAGGTTTTCTGAAAAATATGTTCTATTATCTTTTGAATGAGGTTAATTTCAAAAGGTGGTTACCGGAGGTTTTGGGCCCGAAGTCAAAAGATAGTAAATACCCTCATTTGATAACACTATTTTCAGTATTGCTGCATGGTAAAATAGTTCCCCAATTTTTTTTTCTGTAGGTGATTTTAACCAAATTCTATATTCAATGTCATGACATATTCTTTTCATCTGTTCATACACCTACTAAAATTTTCAAGTCTTGGACTTGTTCCTTCGTAAATGACGGCCCATCAAAATGTTTATTCAGCCTCTTTACTGAGAGTACTCAATTTGCTCTTGCGGATTAATACCTGATTAGTTCCGGGCTACCTAGAGTCGAGTGATCGCAAGTCGGGAAAGTTTTCGTTATGGTCAGCTGCGTACCGAGCAAGTGATTTGCAAATAATCGATAGTTAGGTAATACCATAGGTGGCGATCCCGGGGCACGGAGTACATGTCCCCAAAATGTTGTTGGTGGACGGATATACTTATGCCCCCCCCCCTCCCCACCTATAAAAATGAAATCTTATATGTAAAGCCTATGCAAACTTTGACCTGTTTTGTCATTTGACTGTTTGGTAATTTCCATCATTTTAAAGCCTCGTAACCCAATGTGGCATAACTATGGCCCAACGGAGTGGGGACGAGTAGGGCCCTGCGTGCCCATACGGAATAACAGCCCCCGCACTATATTTTGCTACGGGTCCCACTACGGACCCTTAGGGTCCAGCCCGGGGGCTACCTTAGTTAGTCCACCCAACCCCCGTGGATTAGCTACTGTTTGTGAAGTATATGACATATACAACTTTCAAATAAAGATGATAGATAATATACTAATATTAACCAGCACGAACTATAGATAATGGCGTGGGAACCAGGGAGAAAACCTTTTTACTAAATCAGTAAGTGTGTTCAGAAAGCTCTAAAGATGTCATGTTTTGATGGCCTTAAAATGATACAAAACTTTTGAATGAAGATAAAAAAAATATTTAAAAAAAAATCCATATGTAAAACTCAGCACGAGCATATTTGTTCTCAATAAGTTACAGGGAAAGGGGAGGGGGCTTGACGAAGATTGCTTGATATATGAGGCCTCATTTTGTTGGGAACATAAGCAATATTGTACTTGCTTGATATATAAGGTTCCCTTCTTTATGGAGAGGGGGGGAATAAGCATATCCGTCACCCAACAAAATCATTAGAGGGACATATCTGCGTAGAAGCCTGGTAAGCGGTCCAGGGGGAGATGGATACTCTAAAGATTTAATATTTCTGATGGCCCTATAAATGGCTTTAAAATGATAGAAAACTGCCGAACAGTTATCTTTTTTAGGGCGAACATAATCGCGCATATTCGTCATATAACAAAATTATTGGGGGAACATATCGGCGTGGGAACCTGGCTAGGGATCCAAGGGGCAATGGATACTCTGATGATTCGTAACTTTTGATAGCCCTGAGCTGCTAAATGGCTTTCAAATGATGGAAAACTGCAGAACTGTCATCTTTTTTCTTTTTTCTATGGGAACATAAGCGCGCATATTCGTCACCTTACAAAATTATAAGTGGGACATATCGGCGTGGGAACGAAGAAGGTTCAGGGCCAGGAACGAGCTTGCCGGAAGTTTTGATTATTCATTATTTTAATGGCCATCAATGGCTTTTAAATAATGGAAACTTTAAAATGAAGATAACAGATCAAAGATTGCATATTCATATTGAAGGCGTGGGAAGCACAACCTCTGTAATTTATACACAGAAAACTGCAAGATTAAAGAAGACATGAAGTTATTTGAAATCAATTATAAAGAAAAACATTATACTTTTATCAAAAACTGTGTTGATGATGTCATATTTAAAGGGCAGTATGAAGAAAATGGCCACGCTCATGTACAAGTTATTTTAGACAGAATCAATGCTTTAATTAATTGGAGAAAAAAATCTGTTAGATTGCTTTGGAAAATCTATGATTTTACGGGTTTACTGTATATAGGTAAATTCCTAATTTCAAGTTTCTGTTCCTGGCAGCGGTACATGATTTTACATGTTCATTGACTTTAAATGTTCATCAAGAAAAAACAACCTTTTCTTCTTTAATTTAAGAATTAATTATATTTGTGTTATATCATGAAAGCAAGATTGCAGTATCACTGCTTCAGGGCGCATTTTAGGGATCTTCAATGAAAACAACATTAAAACAATTTTTCTATAGTCTTTCTCACCAAAGCGATTAGAAGTAGAACAATAATGGTCACTTTCAGACCGAGGCCTAAAACATGTGTCCCCATAACCCTGTCTAAATTATGAGTTTCAAAAAATGTAATATCCCAGAATCGTTTGCGATATATTCTTATATATGACATTTTCTGTGATCAGGGAGGCACATTAGACAATATCCATATGATTGTCAATTAAATTTCAACATTGTGGGGACCTAATATGTATATACAGATTGTGGGGACCCAATATATATATACAGATTGTGGGGACTTAATATATATATATATATATATATATATATATATATATATATATATATATATATATATATATATATATATATATATATATATATATATATATATATATATACAGATTGTAGGGACCTAATATTTATATACAGATTGTGGGGACCTAATATATATATACAGATTATGGGGACTTAATATACATATTTGGTTATGGGGACATGTGTCCCCATAATCATGTTTAATTTATAAATACAAACAACTTAATATCCCAGGATTGCTTATGATATATTCTTATATATGACTTTTTCTGTAATCAG